>JAXQQM020072405.1:0-87159 GCA_034641835.2 Pinus albicaulis | reverse complement strand
TTAATGTAAGGGAACTCGATTCTTGAGTTTGTATTTCAGTTATGAGTCATATCGTGTGCAGATTTACTGTATAAGTCTGTGTGTTAAATGGTAATTGTAGATTTGTGAGAATCGATCACAAAATGGATCGATTCCACAATATAAGCCTTCTCATTGATGCATTTGATACAGTGTAGGACACTTGCCGGTTTCACATAAAGAGAGGAAGATGAGCATTTAGAGGATGAAAATGAGGTTTTGAAGAATACGTGAACAATATTACAGTTCACAGATGGGATGTTCGAACCTTGGATGTTCGAAACTGAGTTAAAGGAAATCGGAAGTCGAGAGCAGAAGGAGTATTGCAGAGAAGGCGTAGTGAATTACGCATAGCAGAACTGTGCGAGGGAGTATTAGCACAGTGGAACGAAATCCGTTCTATAGCCATCTCAGTAGTTTAAACTATCTGAAATCAAGGTTGAAAGTTTGTGAAATAGGCCTCATTGAAATTGAAAGAGTTCGATTTCATGAGTGGATTGTGTGATGCGTTGATTGAATGATTGAGGGGTTTGTTCTAAAAGCCTATTTGTATATTTGAATTGAGAGTAGCGATGGATCGTTTAAATGTGTAGGCATGCATTGAAGAAGAATTGGAAACGAAGCTGTGAATTGAGAACAACAAGGCCAGTTTCGAAGGGGCGTGAGCAAGGGTACAGTGAAACCGTGAGTATGAACCGGAATTTAAAGGTGCAGAGGAAATATGAAGGAGAAGTAGTGAATTATGCGAGTGGAGCTGTGAACAAACAATGAATCACAATGAAAATTGCATTATTAAACCAGTGAAGGCGGATCTCCAAAGGGAAAGGTCAATGGTTCGCTGAACAAAGAGTTTGAGCGCTGCATAAATGAATCCAGAAAACGGGATTGAAGGAACAGTCACTATAATAGAAACCGATTTATGAAATCAGAGATCAAAGGTGCAGAGAAATCGTGATTGAATGGTGCGATGAATAGTGAAGGCAGTCTTTCAAATCCGCAATGGTTTCGTGTAGCGCAAAGCCTGATAAGTATTAAATTGAGGAATCACGCGATACTATCCATCGGTTGACACGTAGGGTGGAGGTGGTTTTTAAAAACCATGAGTTTCGCATAACTTTGGAGCGATAAGCTACTAGAGTTGATCGAATGTGATATTCCTTCGATCGAATGGTGCTGGAAAATCAATTGCATTCGCATCATGAAGATGCATGGAGTTTAAACAAGTCATGCTATGGGTCCGAAGTTAATGTTAATATATGCGTTGGTTTGAATCCAAAGTCAAATGTTTCATTATGAAATGAAACATTCTGTGAGCAATTGAATAAATTTATATATATGCTAATTGTGATGTTGTGGCAATATATATATATATATATATATATATTGAACCTTGATTATAAGTCGAATATTAGTTCAAAAGGCATATGGTGTGAGAACCCAAGTTTGCTTTTTGGGTTTAAATGAACTTTGGAATAAAATAAATTGATATGTTGGGGCATATTATATATTGAGTTTTTATAAAGTTCGAATGTTGGTTTGAACTCCCTTGAGGTGAGGACGAAGTTTGAAACTTTGGTTTATTGAATTATTCGAATGTTGATTCGATTTCAATTGAAATGGGTTTTAATATATGGTTTTAACCATAGATGAAGAAAGGTAAAATTCCACACATGGGGTTTGATTTATATTGGTTTTATAACCATTAAATGAAATAAGCTTCCGCATGAATTATTGAAGTTGCCCAGATTTTGAGTTTTATTGGGGAATGAATTTGAGATGCATTTTTAATGCATCAGAGAGTGTAATTGTGGGTATTAGCAGGGTAGCCTACTATCAAGTGGTATCAGAGAAGGAAGGCTCTGTTGAATTGAAGATTTTTTTATTAAATCTGAAGGCATGTGTGATGAGAGGAGAAAGATCAGATTCTAAAATCTGATATGCAGCAGATACGCAGAATTGCAGTGAATAGGCATTTGCATAAATGAATGGAGAACAAGATCATGCAGAGATCTTGCAGGTGAGATAATCTTTAAATCTGATTTGAAAATTATGATTGCAGATATGATGAAGACAAATTTTTGATGGTTATGGCAGTGAACCTGATATTCAACTGAAGGCTGGATAGGGAGAACAACTGAAGTGTTCTCAAGAGAAGGTGAGTTGAGGATATAGCCTAGAGAGAGCAGAAGAAAGTGCTCAAAAGGTTCCAGAGGCAGTGAACCAATACTTGCCAAAAGACCAAGTCCAGAGAGGGGATTCGTGAGGTAAGTGGCAGCAGGAGAGCTTGTTGTTGCAGAGGCTAGTGCAACTCATGATGAGTGAGAAGCTCACGGAGAAGATGATCATGGAGGATCATAGAAGAGGTTCTAAGGAATGCCACAGAGGTAAGATAACTTATAAGGTTAGAGAAAGAGAAATTGCAGGGATGAAAGTACAACTAGAGGTACTACAGGAATTGCTACAAAAAGAGGAAAACCAGAGAGGAGAATGGATCTTTCCACTGAAGGGAAAGAGAGTGATTTGGAAACCATTGCAGATGAAGTGGAGGCAAAAGGAGATTGCCTTATTGAAGGAAGAACTCATATTGTTTGAGTCAAAGATGGAATTTGAGGATTCCACATGCAAATATGTTCAAGGGGAAATGCTTGAGGACACAAACGAGACTGAAAATTCTTGTGTTGTTAAAACTAAGGAGTTGTGTATGTTTGCAGGTAAAACACAGGAAAATGAGCAAGCTTTAAAGTTTGTCCAGGAGAGGGAATTGAATCTGAAATATGTTCAGATCAATGTTGAGAGAGTCAGATCTCAGGAGGAATTGAAGACAAAAGAGTCTAATGAGAATATTCAGCAGAATATTGGAGCAAAGAAAGAAGGACCATCTGATGACTGGTCAAGGACAAATGAAGGTATGAAAAGTAGTGTGAAGTTTTCAAAGTCTACTCCAATTGAAATTGTTGAATTATATAGGAAGTTAGATCTTCATAGAAGAGAATTGGAGAAGCAAAGGATCTATGCACAGGATAATTTGCTGAAGAAGCAAGGCAAGAAAATTTTCATGGATGATAGTCAAGAAACAGAGGATAAGGATAAAAGAATGATTCAACAAAATGAAGAAGTTCATTTTGATGAATCAAAGCAGAGAGACATTCATGAAACGGATGGAAAGAAGGAGAGGCTAGCTGACAGTCTCATGGAGGATGAAAATCAGCATACTGATGTGCTGACAAGGGATTTGGAAGGAAGCTCAGAACAACATACTGATGTGTTGTCAGAGGAGAAAGATAGTGAAGATTTTCTAGGTCTTGAAAGAGACTTGGAACTGTAGAAAGAAGGTTTGATGACAGGATCATGAAATGAGACCATTGGGTCTTGTGAATTTAAAATTGAAAAATTGTTTATGTTTACAGGAATGGCAAAAGACAATCCATCTCTTGGAGTTGTCTTGAAAGAATATGAACTATTGTAGAAATAAGGTGAGACAGACATGTCTCATATGTAGAAACTTATCACTGTTGATGACAAGGAGGAGTTGGCTTGTCTGAATAGCCAGGAGAATGCTGGAGGACAGACTTTTGGAACTGCTACAGTGATGGAGAATCAGAATTATATTCTGATAGAAGATGAAGATAAAGTGCTTGAAGAAGTTGATTTGATTACTAGAATCAATCAAAAATGCGATGGACAATTACTAAAGATTGTCAAAGAGGAAGAAGAGGGTTATGCTGAAATCAAATTGCAGCATATTGATGAAATGTTTGAGAAGAAACAAGAAATAAGGGAATGGCTGAAATGTTTGCTGGAAACATTTAAACAGGAGAAAGGAATTGCAGACACTAGAATGAAATTGCCTGAAGCTGTGAAAGAAATAGGAGCAAATACTAGTTTACAAAAGTTGATTTTACTTACTAGTAGACAAAGAAGACTAAATGAGTATGTTACTATAGGTAGAGAATCAAATGATAATTTATTTTTTAAAGGTAAATTTGCAGGTGATGAATGAAAGAAAATTGTTGCAGAGAGAGATATCTTAAGAGATATTCAGGAGGTTTGGGAGGTAGCAACAATCGGGAAGGGCAGCAACAAAAGCCAAAATAAATTCCAGATAGAAGATAAGCTAGACAGAGATATTGGAAGCATCAGAAGGTTGATGATGAAGGTGTCTCAAGAAAAGCAAACAACAGCAAGAAAGCAAGGAAATTTCAGCAAAGGAAAGACAAGAGCAGAATATGAAAGCATAACTGGTGACAAGATGAAGAACAAGATATGGAAGCCTGGAGAAGTACAACAGAAAATTAATGCAGCTTATGGACAGCAGAAAAACAAAGTATGGGATCCAGGAGGCAGAGATTAAAGGCACATGATCAGGAGATCATGAATAATTTTTACCTTAGGATTCTGATGCAGGGGCATTAGGCTAACAGAAATTCCTTGTAATTTAATAAAACTTAAGGGTTTCATGTTTTTAAGGGAGTTGGATTTTTATGAGTGATTTGAGTGATTTCTAATTAAAAATCAATTAAATCTTGTGAGGAATTGTAAATGGTCTCGAATGTTTGAGAACATGAGAGAATTTGACTAGTTGAGAGAGTAGAGATCTGAAGAGACTACAGGTTAGAATAAGATAGGGTTTTGTTTGTAAGCCTGAGAGGGCAAGAAGAGGGTTGTAGAATAGGAAAGAGGCCACTGATACAGAAGATCAGGCCGGGAAAATCCATGTAAATATTGGTTTAATGTAAGGAAACTCGATTCTTGAGTTTGTATTTCAATTATGAGTCATATCGTGTGCAGATTTACTGTATAATTCTGTGTGTTAAATGGTAATTGTAGATTTGTGAGAATCGATCACAGAATGGATCGATTCCACAATGTAAGCCTTCTCATTGATGCATTTGATACAGTGTAGGACACAATTTCCGGTTTCACATAAAGAGAGGAAGATGAGCATTTAGAGGATGCAAATGATGTTTTGAAGAATATGTGAACAATATTACAGTTCACAGATGGGATGTTCGAACCTTGGAAGTTTGAAACTGAGTTAAAGGAAATCGGAAGTCGAGAGCAGAAGGAGTATTGCAAAGAAGGTGTAGTGAATTATGTATAGCAGAACCGTGCGAGGGAGTATTAGCACAGTGGAACGAAATCCGTTCTATAGCCATCTCAGTAGTTTAAACTATCTGAAATCGAGGTTGAAAGTTTGTGAAATAGGCCTCATTGAAATTGAAAGAGTTCAATTTCATGAGTGGATTGTGTGATGCATTGATTGAATGATTGAGGGGTTTGTTCTAAAAGCATTTTTGTATATTTGAATTGAGAGTAGTGATGGCTCGTTTAAATGTGTAGGCGTGCATTGAAGAATAATTGGAAACGAAATTGTGAATTGAGAACAACAAGGCTAGTTTCGAAGGGGTGTGAGCAAGGGTGCAGTGAAACCGTGAGTATGAATTGGAATTCAAAGGTGCAGAGGAAATATGAAGGAGCAGTAGTGAATTATGTGAGTGGAGCTATGAACAAACAGTGAATCACAATGAAAATTGCATTGTTAAACCAGTGAAGGCGAATCTCCAAAGGGAAAGGTCAATGGTTCATTGAATGAAGAGTTTGAGCGCTGCATAAATGAATGTAGAAAATAGGATTGAAGTAACAGTCACTGTAATAGAAACCGATTTATGAAATTGGAGATCAAAGGTGCAGAGAAATCGTGATTGAATGGTGCGATGAATAGTGAAGGTCGTCTTTCAAATCCGCAATGGTTTCGCGTAGCGCAAAGCCTGGTAAGTGGTAAATTGAGGAATCACGCGATACTATCCATCGGTTGACACATAGCGTGGAGGTGGTTTTTAAAAACCACAAGTTTCACATAACATTAGAGCGATAAGCTACCGGTGTTGATCGAATGCGATATTCCTTCGATCGAATGGTGCTGGAAAATCAATGGCATTCGCATCATGAAGATGTGTGGAGTTTAAACAAGTAATTCATGATGTGGGCCCGAAGTTCATGTTAATATATGCATTGGTTTGAATCCAAAGTCGAATGTTTCATTATGAAATGAAAAATTCTGTGAGCAATTGAATAAAGTTATATATATGCTAATTGTGATGTTGTGGCAATATTATATATATATATTGAACCTTGGTTATAATTCGAATATTAGTTCGAAAGGCATATGGTGTGAGAACCCAAGTTTGATTTTTGGGTTTAAATGAACTTTGGAATAAAATAAATTGATATGCTGGGGCATATTATATATTGAGTTTTTATAAAGTTCGAATGTTGGTTTGAACTCCCTTGAGGTGAGGACGAAGTTTGAAACTTTGGTTTATTGAATTATTCGAATGTTGATTCGATTTCAATTGAAATGGGTTTTAATATATGGTTTTAACCATAGATGAAGAAAGGTAAACTTCCACACATGGGGTTTGATTTATATTGGTTTTATAACCATTAAATGAAATAAGCCTCCGCATGAATTATTGAAGTTGCCCAGATTTTGAGTTTTATTGGGGAATGAATTTGAGATGCATTTTTAATGCATCAGAGAGTGTGATTGTGGGTATTAGCAG
Organism: Pinus albicaulis; assembly: GCA_034641835.2. Lineage (NCBI taxonomy): Eukaryota > Viridiplantae > Streptophyta > Pinopsida > Pinales > Pinaceae > Pinus > Pinus albicaulis. The sequence goes on along the minus strand of JAXQQM020072405.1, from coordinate 80,578 downwards.
GGTAGCCTGCTATCAGTCCATTATCACACATGAATAAGCCAACTAGTCTATATCAAATTATTAATGTTTTTCTTATATTTATGGATCACTACAGTATAAGTGGATAAATTGCAAAGAAAATTCCCTTCCCATTTTGAGACTGACTTATGGTACAATATATTAGCTGTGATTTGGAGCAAATTTCCAACATCAAAAATATGTAGCAATCACCACTAGTAATCTCTCAAATAGGCATAAAAAGTATGTAGCAATCACCACTAGTAATCCCCTAAATATGATTATTTTGGAACGTAACTTTCATATTCCAGTCGCTATATGATTCTTGAATAGAAAATCCACATTGATTTCCAATACCAAACTTCCAATTTGAAGGAACACATGTGGTCATCCTAGTGTATTTTGGAGGCTATATGTTTCACTCCCTAGATCCAAGGCCTATATTGATTAACAAATTCAATCACTCAACTCAAAACATCGGTGATCATTATAATGAAAAGATAAATAAGAGTATGTTTGATCTATTTTTCATATTTAAACGAAAAGCACCAATAGTTTTCCCATATTTACCATACTTGTAATTTCCAATATATAACACATAGATTGATCTTTTACAGCAAATAATTGATTCAATACAAAAAATGATTTAACACATTACAAAAATACCACCAATGTTTGATCCTTAATTAGTTCAAACTAGTTAGCACAAAAAATTCAAGAAAGAGAAGTAGAAATGACAAATCCATCAATTAATAGTCAATAAAAAAAGGGTAAGCTTTTTGTTGAAGCTTGATAAACAACTATAAATATTGACAATCCACTACAAGTAGTGGTCTTGTTCAAAGATAAATACTACCTGTAGAACTAATCTTTCAAATTATTTTCTCTATCCATGAAGCTTTATGTTATATCCTAGAAACATTTTTTGTATTCAAACTTTTAGGTTTTTGAAGCTGCCCAAAGTTTCCAAAGGAAGTAGTGAATTTCATTAATTTTCATAAAATAATTCTGGTACTAAAAAATATAGATTGACCATGTGATAGAAAATTCAAGCAAGTAAAAAATTGTGTATAATATTTCTTAAAAGAATTCATGTTAAAAGGGAAAATTGCATATTTCGGATAAAACAAAACAGCTTAACAAAGATGACCGAAATTACAAAACAATAGAATGGATATAAAACTACATGTAGAACTAAAAAAATCATAATTATAATACAATTGATTGATTATTCTAAGTGAATCCAACTAGATACATACAAGTTTTCATTTTCAACTTTCTTTCCCATGTCTTCATATATACTTAGGTACAATCATGCCAATTTGTTATGTGGCTCTCCTTCAAACAAAATAATGTAGAATAAGAATTTTACAGGTTGATGGATTTCATAGAATGCATTAATATAATCCAATCGAGAAGGAGCCTTATAGTAGAGGAATAAATTATTTTCAAACACTCAATATTTACTGAGAAACAATCCTACACGCTGTGAAAAACAATTAGAAAGAGAATTGAAATGAAGTTTCAACAAATAAAAAATTAAATCATTGATCAACCTACAATTATTAATATACCAAATAGCTATTGATTCTATATACCCCTTTTTCTAGTAAAGGAATGGTTAATCCTCTCATAGAAGAAGCCCCATGGCATGACATGCATGAAAATTGTTGATGTCTCGCTATATTTAGAAAGTGGCTTTATGGTTGGCACATCAACCACCTCACTCTGAGTCTCCTCCCCACTAACAGTTGTGGGTTATCCTCCCCTACACCTGCTCCTCCTCATATAAAAACTCACGAATTCAATGTTTCAAATAAAAAATCAAGTAATGCAGAAAATCAAATGTAGAAATTCAAGCACATTGACACAAAATAATTGGTAAATAAAACTATTATGTATTTATAATACAATAATTTAGAAAATCAAGATTTTTTTTTTTTTATGATCCCAAGATCACTTTTGGAAATCCCATTGAAAAATTAACTGCATGATTTGTGCATGACAACAAATGTTATCACTCTCAACTAGTAACGAAAATAATAATAAAATATTATTTAATTCACCTAATATATAATCCTAGGGATTGAAATGGAATCAACTTAGTAAATTTGAGGATTTGAGTCTTAATAATTCCTTCCCAAATTAAAAGGCATAGACCTCCAATGTGAATAGGAGGTGGGGAAAATGTTTTTGCATAAAGGGTGAGACCTCCCTAATGTATTGTTTTTAATGCTATGTGTCATTCCTAACTTGGGTACTCCTACCAATCCTCTTGGAATATGGCATGTATATCTTTAAATTACCATGAGAACGAGGGACAATCCATTGCCTAACCAACTCCACGAAAAGTTCCTTAACCATGTTTTTGTAGGCTTGAAGTATAATAAATACCATAATAGTTGTGTGCACTTATTACAACTACAACGCTCGCTTAGAATATGGTTTTTTGAAACTTTAAATGTGTTTTCATACATGGCATGCAATAAAGACCTCTTGATTTGGATCCCTCTTATAGAATCTATATTAGCCAATAATCACTTTTTAACAACCTTCAACACATAGTAAAGTTGATACGTCCCCTTTGAAAAGTTTGGACTATGCTTAACTTTCCATTTCCTACATGTTGGAAGAAGTCTTTGCTAGTGAAGTGAGCCCTTGATATTGTTTCCAGCCCGCTGACTATTTAGGGTCCCAAAACCAATCTAAAACAATGCATTTACAACTTCATAACAATACAACTTATGCCACTATCAATCTGCCTGGATCAAGCCTGCAATAATGATATTGTGTTGGGACCCATCTTTAGGCAATCATGCTCCTTTTAAAGGTAGTTTCATGGCACATAGAGATGGTATGTTTTGACTTGTCCACATATGGTGTAATGTTTTCTAGCAAGGTTAAGATGACATCCAAATTTCCTAAGTATGGGTGGATTTCTAAATATTAATATGTAAACTTGGTCCCTCTTAGAAATAATTTTTTGCAGCCCCTTGAATTTCCCCCTTGTAACCTAAATAGTGAAAGTCCAATCATTTCTTCCAACAATACAAAAATTGTTATCCTGCTTCCTCCACAAATTCAGAATATTTTCTGCATGATCTAACTAGTTAACATAACAACAACATCATCCACTTGAAATTGAACCAGATTCCACTCAATGCAGCCCATAACTATCAATTTTCAAGGGTTTTGAACCATTTATTTCACCAAGTATTCCATTTCATCTAAGACAAACAAGAGAGGTGGTTGAATTACATCAATATTGCTAAGATCAAAACTAGGAACAATCGAAGTCATTATGAAAATAAATCCTGCATTGTTGGACCTAAAATCCTTCCAATATTCATCAAACATCAAATTCCTAATCACTACTATAGTAAGGGCACTGTCTCAAAAATGGACATGCATTTTTAGCAGTAACAGGACGAAAAAATTCTGGTTAATTAGTATTGTGCTAGAAGATTTGTTGACCTAGGGTTAAAATGATTACTAGCTGGATTTCTAGTGAACACCATTGTTGGTTATGTATCTTTTCAGCCTAGAGAGGAAGATTCTATGTGATACTTGCGAATTTTAATGGGGAACTGAGGAAAAAATACTATAAGCTAAATTGGTTAATGTTATTTTCAAACAAATATTTTATTTTGGAAAAAACAAAGCAGAATTCTAAGTCTTAAAATAACCTAAAACCCAAATCCCTTGGAGGATACAAGTATTTGGAAAACTAGGCCCTAATCTGTAATGCAAGTTTATTATTTTATACCAAGTATAAAATATGACTTGACTGAATAGGAATTCAAGGGGAACTCTCTCTTAGTAGCTATTGAGTTATAATTGCATTAAGCATTTAAGAGAAAAATATTTCAGTTTCGAGGGATGTTTCCATGTTAGTCTTAAACAATTAGGCAGATAAATGATGACGCATGTATTATTTACTGTTAAATGTTTTAGCCCATTATGTCAGTTTGTGAGCAATATTAATACTATTACCTCCAATTTTAAGGATAATCTATGTGAGGATCAGGAGCTGGAGGGTAAAAAGAAGCTAAGATACTATAAGGAAGTGATCAACCCCACACTTGATAATCAAAATATTCTCTCCGTGTTGTCCAGCAATAAGAAAAAATGAACATCTCTAAGATAAGAACTAATTCCCATGAGCTTCAGAGTGAGACCAGACAGTGGTCTATTCCCAAGACCCCTTGGAACGATAGAATCTGTTAGATTTGAGATTCTAAGCAGGTGGAAGATGAAAAACCCTTCCTTTTAGACTTCCTAACTCTTACTCACATTTGTTCTCAATTCCCTACCATGTGCCACACTTCCAATCTTCTTGTCCTATTAAGCCAACTCACCTAAGTGATCTTGGAGCACTTATTTCCCTTCTCTTTGACCATAGAAACAAGATTTTGAATAATCAAAATCAGATTCTTTCTCCTCTATTAAGGTTCGATAGACCGCATTGGTCTTAGCAGACAATAACCACCACCACCACCACCACCACCACCATCATCATCATCATCATCATCAATGTTATATATTAAAATTAATATTTTTAATAACTAATATTAATCTGACGTGATAAACATTAATAATATCTCATATTAATAATATTTATATTGAAACTATAAACAATAATATATAATAATATTAATATTAATTATTAAATAAATATTTTTTAACATTATAACATTATAAAATATTATTTTTATAAACATTATTAATACTATATAAATGATATTACTCATAATAGTGTTACCAATATTAATTCGTTATTATTAATGAAATATATTATTGTTATTAATATTAATATTTTTAATTATCATAATTAATATTATTAATTATCATATTAATTTTAATAATGTTTATTTTTAAACTTTAAATCATAATAATAATAATATTATTAAATTATAATAAATTAATATTAATAACATTTTTTTTTAATTACATGAAGATTGTTTGAGCTTATTTATATCTTTATAAGATTAGTAATTTTTAATCAAAAATTAGTTAAAGAAAAGAGAAGAACTCAGAACATATTTTTAGGAGGCAAGAAATGGTGATGTAGAAGAAATGATGCATTTAAAATATTAAAACAAATTGATTGTTTATATTAATTTAATATTAAAATATAATATAATATTATATATTATTTTAACAAATCAATGACTTAATATTATATAAACTATGTTGAAATTTTAAAAATAACACACACACACATATATATTATATTAGAATTTAAAATTTAAAATATAGTCCTAGGGGTTTTGGATAGACTGTGATAGGGTGGGTTGTTAAGACACTCCTTGATGTGAAGTTACCTGTTCAGTTTCCCCAAAAGTGATGTATTTAGATATGATGATGATGTAGTCCTACCCACGTTACAAAAAAAAAAATTTAAATCTAAAATGACATAAAAAAATTAATTAAGAAAATCATTAAAATCACCAATTCAATTTCAACAAAAAAAACGCCTATCAACTTAATTAATAGCTCACAATCACAATGTTTTTCAAATAAACTACTAAATATTATTAATCACTCCTATTTTATTAAATTTACACTTTCAACTTTCTTTCCTTTTTCTATTCAACGCTTTCTTTAAAAAAAAAAAAATTAAAAAAATAAATAAATCATATTTATTTAAATAATTACAATTCTCCAATGTATTATGTGCCTTTATATTTTTATATTCAGTGTATTTCTTTCCTTATCGCAATGTTTTTCAAATAGACTACTAAAGACCTATATGCTTATATTTTTTTATTATTAGGCAACATTGAAAACATGTATGCATCAAACACAACAAAGTTTTCCTTCAAATTTTGATATCACCCTACTTTTGTATATGTAATACAAAAGATGTAATTTTTATTTAGTATATTTACTTTTTAAAATAGGTATTTGTTAAAATTCAGTTTATTTTGTGTATTAGGATTTATTAAAATTACAAATTTGATGGATACAAAATTTACAATGGAAATGTTTTAAATATTTTTGATTTTCAATTCATATATTATAAAAAATTCAATTTAAATGCCACAAATTAAAATTTAAGCACCATTTTTTTCACCCAATTTTAACCAACTTCTTATAATACTATATTGTATCCAAAAATATGTGAGAGTAACTACATTGAGGTAATTTATTTCATTCCATTATAACAAATTTTTTTTTTGTGAAAAGTTCTAATCGAATCACAAATCCAATCCACGATAGAGCTGGCTAATTCCATTTCTAATAGAGCCGTTTTCACAACAGTTTCATGGGGCATAGTTCATAATTAGTATTTTAACAAACATATAAGTGCTTGTTGCCTTTGTCTTAGTACCCATGTCAACAATTAGAACTCCCACATTGTTTTCTAGGGAGCCTACGGGGAGAGTAGAAATTGTAACTATATTAGCATATCAACCTTACACTCAACATCAATTAAATAATTTTAGATCGTTTACGATATTACTTTCATTAAATAGGTTTAGATAGTTTACTATATTATTTTAAAACGATAGCCTTTCATATATGGTTTTGAGTGACAAGGAAAAGTGAATCCTGCCGCGTTAGAATTTGGAAATATTTAAGTGCATCCATCCAAGTTTTTGTGAGATCTTGATATCGAGCTATACCTGGAGAATCTGCAACAAAATTGGAAAAACTGAGCCAATTGATGCATAGGGTGTAGTTCTTGTTGAGAGGCAAAATATTAAAATATAAAAAGCTAATTTCTTCTAGTTAGTATCCTTCCCTGAAACAACACTCGTGTAGTCTTGCTTTGTTGGACATTAGCGAACCAAGATATATGTCGAAATCGAAAATAAAGTATAGTTACCCAAAAAATAATAATAAATAAATGTTAGATTTTCTACATACTAAAGATTTTTGTTTTATAACAACAATACTTTTTAAATTTTTTTGAATTTATTTTAAATTTTAAATAATTTTTTAATATATTAAATAACATAACAATCTTACATATAGAAAAACGTTTGTTTCATTGTATGATCAAGGTTGGATTGCTCCAATTGTAACTTTACCATTGAGTTCAAAGGCATTTCAGGGCTGTTAGGGTTTCAAGCTGCTAGTCAGAGGGTTTGGTGGCTTCGTCTAAGCACTATAGTAAGCTCTGGCGGAGGGCAGAGCCTTTCTTGCAGAGCTCCTGAAATGTGGGTCAGCTCTAGCCAATCATATGAGACAAGCGGGGGCCAATGGGGCCCCTTCTTACAAACAAATCATTATGGATAAAGGAAAAGGCCCAAGCGAAGGGGTGCAGATTGGTGGTTCAGAAACTGCAGGAAAGGATGAGGTGGGAAAGAAGAAGAGGCCCAGCGAGACTACCAAGGATGCACAAGGTCAAAAGTGGTCAAGTGGGATCAATATAATGGAAGGAAAAGACAAAGACAACCCTACTCCCAAGCAGGAATCTCTTGGGACTGTAGAAGGGACGAAAGCCACTGTAGAAAACCAAGCCCAACCCCAAGAGGGCTTGGATCTGTCAGGATCTGCAGCAGAAGGCAAAAAGCAGGGGGGAAACGGACATTGTAAACCAAAAACCTCAGAAAGTCTTCGAGTCATCATCACTAATCCAGAAATGCAAGATTATAGGGACCATATGTCAATACATCCACTAATCTGCAAATTTATGGGTTTTTAGCCAACAGAAAAAGCCCTGTGCCTTTGGATAAAAAAATAATGGAAATCTAAAGGCGATGTCCGGCTCCACCTTGGAGCTAAGGGTTTCTTTACGGTTGTTTTTGCAAACCTAGAAGACAGGGACCGTATTTTTGATGAGGGGCCCTATTTCTATGCATCAACAGGTCTATATATAAGACCATGGAAACACAACTTCGCCCCAGAACAGGAAACTTTTACTCATGTGCCAGTATGGATACGCCTCCTCTCTCTCCCCATCGACCACTGGAGGCCTTCGGCGCTTGAACAGATTGAGAACAAGCTGGGAAATTTTGTTCAAGCCTCAGAGGCCACCCTGCAAAAAAGGTATACCTCCTATGCACGAATATGTGTGGAAATGGATGTTTCAGGGGCCCTCCACAAAGGACTGTGGCTGGAATTTAGGGATGAAGTTTTCTTTCACGCCATTGACTATGAGAAGATACCCTTTCGATGTCGCCGATGTCACGAACACGGACACCTGTTCATGGAATTCCCTCTGAATAAGAAAACATAAAAAAGTAAGGAAGGAGCGTCTAAAGACCAAGAAAGCTTCTCCCGACCTAATGGGAGACAAAGAGAAAATCGAAGGAACTAACCTAAAACAGGGATAGCTACTAAATGCACTGGTAATGCTTTTGAAGTTCTAGGGTCCAATAATGAATCAGTAGAAGCCTCCCATTAGCTGGACTCCTTACCAGATTCAATGGGAACTTTACAGCAGGGGACCCTAAGCCCTAACATGAATACTATGGAAGGAAACCTAGAAGACACCGGACAAGATGAAGATGTCGAGGGAGATGCGGACATGTCAATAAGTGAAGCAGGTACGGAGGACTTAGAATATGGTGCATTGGAATATGTTAATGGTTACTTGTTGGATAAATTTTTGTTCCCACAATTTTTTTGGAATTATTTTAAATATGGTGGGGTGCTACAAAATCTATAAAATATGAATTGTAGATTTTGTTGGAATGTCCTATGTTATAATAGAATGAGAAGAAAAATCCACTGGATGCATTGTTGCTATCAAATAACACATTTTGATAAAGTTTATCTATCGGTGGCCTTATAAATGGATGAGTAGTTGAATGCAATAAAGGACATCCTAAAGGGCAAGTCAGCTAGTATGGATGGTTTCTTTTGTGATCTTTAGAAAAATCTATGAGTAGTAATTGGTGATGATATAAGAAGCACTATTTGTAGATGTTATGGGGAGCATGTAAATGTATGTTTGATCATAATTATTCCCAAAGGGATATAAAGGGACATGGTGGAGGTGGAGGTGGAGACTAATAATTTTTCTTAGTGTCCCTTACAAGCTTCTTGCTAAAGCCTTGGCCAAAAACGTTAAATCCATTGTTGCAAAGATGGCAAGGAATAAATAAACAAGATTCATGAAGGGAAAACTCATACTTGGAAATATTATGACAAGTTGGAAAAGAATTTTGTGGGGAGAAAAAAATTAGGAAAAGGAATAAAAGGATGGCCCATACTTGAAATTCTTTTGACAGATTGGAAAAGCAATTTGTGGACAACAAACTTGGAGAAAAGGGCATTTCCTAATGATTGAACTTGACAATTTTTATGATAGGATCGAAATGGAATTTTATTTTGATGTGTTGTTGGTTGATGTTTGGTAGTGTTATCACAAAATTGTACTTGATTAGCTGCTTATCAAACAACTCAGTGTAACTGTTTCAAACTAGCTTTTGACTAAAGCTTAGCCTCTTCAGTCTGAGAGGGCTCTCTCAAAGGGATTTTATGATATTGGTTAATGATAGTGCTAGATGGCTAACTCTGTAGAATTTGTATCTTTTTTTTAATGATTGCAGGTTGAAAGAATGCAGGCTTGCTACCATTGGGATTATGGAGTGAACAATCAGTATTTTCAATGGCAAAGTTTCTTGACATGGAAGCAGAGGAAGATAGGGGTCTTTAACAAAGGAAATTCACTTATAAAACATAGGAAAACATAGTCATTTCATTACTAAAGGAATTCAGAGCATAGAGTTATGAATTCTGAGTAATAGAAATGAAATCTATTGCAAATGGAAAAACATAAGATGTAGATCAATAAGACATTAAAAACCCTATGAGAATTTCAGTTCTGTCAAGAAGAAATTCACTTTGTATTACTGATATAAGTCAAAATACATAAAGCAACAGTTTGGTGCAAAAAATCTCCAACCCTTCAGTACTTCGATGCTTTGTCTTTAAATAGACCTTCTTTACATCAAGGATGGTCTGTCTGGTGGGTAGATCATCGAATTCTCCTATGACACATCACATAATTGAAAGACATAACTCCTAATAGAATTCTGACAGCTATACCTTAAAGAAATCATCTCCTAATAGGACTCTAACTCCTATTTAGTACAGAACTCTACCTTAGCTTTGAAACAATTATATGATGGTTACAACATAAGTGTCACATGCTTGAAAAATCCATAACATAGTTCATCACCACTTTACATATTAAAACCCTCCTAGACTTGTGGAACATAACCCTATTTTTCAGGGATGCATAACCCTTATCTTCAACGAGTGCTTTAGCTGATGACCTATCTCCACAACACTTCCCTCGAGTCATAATTCTTTGATGATAAGCTCCCTTGAGATGTTGGACGAGTCCAGTTGTCCAAAAATTCCATTAAGATGCTCCAAAAATTTCAAAAATAGCTCGCTACAAAAACAGGACAATTTTGTAGCGAGCTTTGGTAGCGTTGAAAAAGTAGCTTCTGCACCCAATAAATTTGCTCCTTTGTTGTTCCATGGTGTCAACCAAGTCATGACACATCACCACCATCAAAATCCATCCTCGAAAACTACAAAAAGTGACTTTAGAGGCAAAAAGGCTGCTACAGGTTTTTTCGTAGCGTTTTCCTGGCTTTAAGCCTAGGAAATGCTATGAAACGATGTAAAAGTGCAGAAATTCCAGATTTCAAAACTGTCTCCAAAAAGTGACCTCCAGCTGTAAAAATTTGATCTTCTGCATGTAATGAACCTCTCTAAAGCATATTTAACCTCAACTTATGGTCCTTGTGGTGTTTCCTCCTCATTTATGATCAGTTGAGCAATGGGCTCCTCAACCACAGTCATCTTCAAACCTTTATTCTCCAGCTCTTCATGAATCAGTTCTAATTTCTCTTGAAGGTCTTTGACTTGGTCTTTCAGTGTCCTATTCTTAGATTTTAAGTGCAAGTTTACCTTTTTGAAATTCTTGACCTCTTTTATTAGTGGATGAGTCCACTTTATCAATTTTTTTGTGTTGTCTAAGGTCTTAGAGGCACTTGTGACTTGATCCTCCCAAATCTTTCTCATCTGTTCAAACTGCACTCTTTCAACTTTATGTTTCTTTTCCTCTTTCCTCAAGAATGATATCTCTTCACTTGCATCTTTCAATTCTTCCTTAAGGACTTCAACTTCTGACTTCTCATTGATTTTCTCTTTTCCCTTCTTTTGTTTGATGACTAATTCTTCTTTTGCAGGTGAGGAGAGGTCTATGATGCTTGGTGGTGGCTGAGTAGTTTCATTGACCTTTTGAGCTTCTTTGCTGCTTTCCAAGACTTTTCTGGCATGTCTTGTCATTGGTTTTCTAGCCCTAAACATGAATCCAACATCATCACTTGCAAATTCTAACTTATTAGTTGTTTTTCCTTTCTTAAGCTTCCTTCCTCCCTCATCTATGTCTTCAGCTTGGACTATGGGAGTTTCTTCAATATCAATGGCATGCAAGATGTCCTCTAAGTTACCTTTAGCCAATGTTTGGCTCCTTTTAACCCTCTTGATGCCATGTTTGCTAATTGTTGGCTTTTGTTTTGCAGGTGTAACTTTGGGTGTGTCAGCCTTCTGCAAAGGCTTTGTCTCCATGCCCACTTGTTCTAATTGCTCTGCCACTAAAGGTGATGGGATAGCTCTAGGTTTGGGAGTTCTTTTAGGAGTGATAGCATCTACTTCAAAACCACTTATGAACATAAAAGATGACCAATCTCTGCCTAATATTTTTAACTCCTCTAACACCAGCAACTTGATCAAACCATGATGAAAAAGAGAGGTTTCATTTCCTTTTGTTTTAACTTGAACCTTGTCTGACATTTTAGCTAAGCTTCTATATAAGTAAAAAGGAAAATCAAGAGACCTCTTACCCAAAAAATGCAGCAGACGCCTAAGGTGGTAGGAGTAGACCATGTGATACCTCCCTTCACAGGTGAAGTACTTCTGAATGATCAGCAGCAGCTTTGAGTAGTTTTCCTTCATGTAACTCCTTGGGATAGCATTTGTGAGATCAATTTCACTATGCTCTGTCTTGGTGAATTCTTTACAGTCCTGCATGGTGAACTTGATGCCTTTGAACCATTTCTGTCCTCCTCTAGGGATTCCTGTTGTTGCTGTAATGGTTTCTAGTGTTACTGTGAGATTTAACATTCCCACCTTTGAAGCTGATCCAGTGAAACTGCTAGCAAACTCCTTTGAAACCTACAAATGACACCCTTGCAACATTTGGAAAAATTGCAAACACCCTATTCTTCTAAACACTTCCAATGTAGTGGGGTCTTCTTTTAACAAATTAATGTCCATTGGCTCATATCTGAGGTAGTGACCACCTTTTTTGGTCTTCTTTTTTTGCAGCCATGGTGATTTTATACCTTCTCTGCCTCGCTTGATTAGTGACACCTGCAACTTTTAAAAATGCATATAACCAGCTTGGCTTGGTGAAACATCTTTCTGGAACTCAATAGCATGCAAATATGAAGTAGAGAATGACAAAGAATCAATTGGGTAATGTTTTAAAGTTTCGATGATAATTCATGCCTTAATCTTGACTCATACATGCTAAAAACAATAATAATGACCTCAGACATGACCTTTGTACCTTGATTTAACCCTAACTAACTCGAATGACATCCACCCTAACTTTTCTAATCACGGACTGACACCTTGCACCAGATTTGACAAGATAGACAAAAAAACCATTTTTCGTAGTGTGGCTAGTTCATTTTCTAACAGTTTTTCCATGAAACTATTAGGCAGTTTCGTAGCGAAAACTACCTTTTTACAGTGTAAAACACTACAAAAAGAGGAAAAACTGGCTAAAGTGACCTTTTTGAATCCAAAAGCTTGAGAAATGAAATATGTCAGCAAATGATGACTGATGGGACATGATATGACTTGAATGAAGGTGGGTTTGAACCTTAGGATAGGTGAATATAAAAAATTTAAATTTTCCTTTACCAACTTGTGACAAATGAACTCTATGACCATACCTTTGACATATGAACTCTAAGACCATGTCAAATAATGTTTCACTTTTTCTGAGTGATAATAGGTAGTTTTTTTAATTGGTCCACTAGAGCACTTTTTCTCTAATGCATCAACCAAATTTTTTTAAGTTGGAATTCTCTAGAGGTGTTTTTGTTTTAAAGATCTATTATGTGAGTGTATCCACTTGCCCCATATTTATGTGGTATTGTACTGATGCATTATTATTTCTCCTTTAAGATTCTTGTTTATAAAAAACTCTTTGAGGGATCCCCTCCTTTATGGGGAGAAATTTCTTAATGTGAATTTTATATATGACCTTTCTCTCACTACAAAGCTCATTCAATCATTTAGTGGAGGGAATGGCACAATGTCTTGATATCTTCACTACAACAAAAAGCATCATGGTTAATCAAGAAAATATAGAGGATTTTATTATTTGGGAAGGAAGACTTTCTAGATTGGCTTTTCAATTAGGGGATTCTTGTTTCTTAAGAGAACTTAAGGTTGAGTTCCCTCACTTTCCTTGATAGTTACTCTTCAAATAAAATCGAGGTAAACTAATTCAAATAAACTCTTCAAGTTAAGATCATTTACGTGTTATTTTCACATATTAAGGTAGGAACTAAAACTATTTTTTGTTATTTTGTAGTATACCTTCATGCTTGTCTCTAAAATAGAAGCTAAGCTTCCTAAGACCAATCATTTGTTCAAAAGAAACTTTTTTTCTCTTCTCAACCCCAAGCCACTTCCAAGGGATAACCCAATAAAATGGATTGAACTTGGTGTCCCCTAGTGTAACACTTACAAATATTATAGGAAAGAAGAAAATGTGATTCTCTTTTGACAAGAAGTATGAGCATTTTGATGACAAATGTAATGTCATTCAAGCTAATATCACTAAAAAGACACGTGTTATCCTTGTTGAGAAACAATTTAATCAAAATTATAACATAGATATCACAAAATCATTCCAACTCTTACTATCGCCTTTCCTTTGCACCTCTTAGTGCAATGGCTAGTTATTAATTTTCATTGGACTAGAATACCAGGCTCTTCAAGAGCAATGACGATATCACTTAATGTTGGTTGGGTTTGTTACATGTGTTGGGAGGTGAGTGTTTTGCCGGATTGAACATGTTAGACTCGGTCCTGTCAGTCCCTTGTCAGAATCAAATTCTCCAAAGTTCATTTCTCGTCATTTGCAGTCATTGATGTTACTGTGGTCCAGAAAAGAGTCATTTCATAGTCAAGGTCTTATAGTTGGTCTTCAAACATGTCGAATGATGCCTACAGACTAGAAGAAGGTTCAGTGAGTTTATATTTCAAGATGGTTATCAATGCGAGATTGATTCTTCTTCAAAACCCTGTTTTGAAGAAGAAATCGTTAAAATGTGTTTTCAAATATGTAATTATTGAAGTTTTTCAGTCTTGAAGAGTTCAGAGGTAGCCTTGGTTATCCTTTTCTAGGATATGCCACCAACCCTGCAAAATAATGACAAGAGTTATCAGTCCAAATTTAGAAAATCAGCGAAAAGACAAAGGCAGTGTTTAAAAGCAAAAATGGCATAAAATTAGTGGTATACACATTTCTAGGGAAGAAGGGAGTGAAAAGTCTTCTCACAGTACCTATCAGGTTAATTATTCATTTGAATATCATGAATCTTGGACAAAGGTCTCCTAAATGAAGGCATAGTATTTCACTTTCAAGTGTGAGAATGACTAGCCAAAATGCATAACCATCTTGTGTGAACTAAGTCTTTCTCCAGAAAAAGAATTGAAGTGTTGTAACCAAGAGTGAACTTGAGAAATTTTGTGTTATGGCAAAGTCTATATAATTTGAACTGATGGTGGAATTCCTAGTGGTGGTATGCGGGAGAAAAATGTACTACTCTCAGAAGACAGGCTCTGCAACTTTGGATGTCTTATAGCTATTTTGGTTATTGTAATGAAAATCACAGTTTGACATGAAAGGATCAAGTTAGCATAACTTGGTCGTAAGATGAATGCGGACAAGAAACACATCAACAAGTATCGGTATCGATCCAAGGTTCCTGATATACAGATTCCAGATTATCTTCCTGTTCATGAGTATTGCTTCCAGAGATTGCGAGGTAAAGCCTTCCTGATTGAGGGTTCCACTGATAAGATTTATAGCTATGTGCAAGTTCATTTAATTTCCCACAGAGTAGCCTCTGGGTTGGCTAAGTTAGGGCTCAAGAAAGGTGAAGTGATGATGCTCATGTTGTCCAACTGTGTTGAATTCATATTTGTATCCTTGGGAGCCTCCATTAGAGGTGCTATTGTTACCACTGCCAATCCTTTGTATACTCCAACCGAAATTGCCAGCCAAGCAAATTCTGCTGGTGCTCATATTATTGTCACACATGCTTCCTGTGTTGAGAAACTCAAAACGCTCAATAAACGAAATCTTATAGTGATTACAATTGACAGGGATGATTCCCCTCCATGATGTCCGCCTATTTCAGTTTTAACAGAAGCAGATGAGAAAGAATGCCCCAAGTTCACATCAAACCTGATGATGTAGTGGCCTTGCTATACTCATCCGGAACTACTGGATTCCCAAGGGTGTTATGGTAACTCACAAGATCTTGGTTTCCAGTGTGGCGCAATAGGTTGATGGAGAAAATCCTAATTACTACATTCATCATGGTGATGAGGTCCTCTGCGTGTTGCCTCTGTTTCATGTTTTCGCTTTCAACAGCATATTCCTTTGCAGTCTCAGAGGAGGGGCTGCCATTTTGATTATGCAGAAATTCAACATTGGCATTCTGCTTGACCATGTTCAGAAACATAAGATCACTGTGATTCCCTTGGTGCCTTCAGCAGTTTCACAGATCTCAAAGTCTCCCCTAGTCTGGAAATACGATGTGTCCTTTGTTAGAAGAATAGTTTCAGGAGGAGTGCGGCGCATATAATGCACGCGGCGCGTAGAGCACTTATGCACAATGCAAGATTGGATTGGCGTGGCGCATCCAGCCTGCGTGGCGTGTTGGACTAGAGCACGGTGCACACACCCAGTTAGCCCGAAAACTTCTAAAACGACCTCCAATCGCCCAAGAATGCATGGAAGCATATAACTCAGGCTGTTCTGGAAGAAACATGGTCACCTAACAGGAATTTACTTGCAACAACAAGTTTTGATGTAACTACTGCAATCTGGGAAAATGTTGGTGGTGACTTTGAATGCATTGCCTCCTTAGAGGGCCATGAGAATGAAGTCAAAAGTGTTTCTTGGAGCGCGCCTGGTATGCTACTTGCCACATGTGGTCATGATAAGTCTGTCTGGATCTGGGAAGTTCAACCAGGGAATGAGTTTGAGTGTGTTTCAGTACTGCGAGGCCATACACAGGATGTCAAGATTGTCTAGTGGCATCCTAATCAAGACATTTTGGTCTCTGCTAGTTATGATAATTCTATCAAGGTCGGGCTGCATATCTCATCGACGCAGAGGATGAAGTTGTTTCGAAAGAATGTGGGGATGGTTTTCTTACTGTGGCAAAAGTGTCAGCTTGCCATCGTTTGGAGGATGTGTTGGATGACTTGGTGGCTTCTCTGGGTAAATTCACCCTTCTCGCTCGTGCTGGCAGACCAAGAGTTACACTTGGAAACTTCCCTTGACAAGGCGGAGATCTTCTTTAGGTGCTTGCAGTAGCTCCTCTGATACCAAGCACTTTCTGTGGGATAAGGAAGTATTGCAATCTTGTTGGATATGTGTTCGCTGGTGTTAAAAGAGAAATTTCAGCTATACAGGTGAAGTGTTGATCCAATTCATGTTGTCGGTGGGTGCTCTGGTCATCTTACACAGTTTTGCGACATTGCTATCGAAGTGCTATGCTACCTTCTTCAGTTTTGAAGCGGAAACTCTCTTGTCAATCTTGTTGACAAACAAATCTTTGTTACAGGCTAAGGCTTCAGTCAAAGGCATTTTTTGTTAAAAAATTGGTTTTTTATTCAAACGGTAAAAAGGAAAGTTCTCCTAAATTTAAAGTGAAGACATCTAACACAGCAGAAAAATAGGATTAGGCAGTCTATTTATGACTTCAGTTAGTAATTCATAGGGTCTACGCTCCAGGTTTGGTTTTCATTGGTCATTAGAAATTCTCAGTTGGAATAATGTAACGCTTTTCTATCTTTAAAGCAGATGGATGATCCTTTTTCTATCTTCATGGCTTCAGTTGAAACAACGCCCTTGTTTTTGGGTCGATCTGTTTTCTCCTAGCTGAGTTTTATATATTGTATTGAAAAACATTTGTGAGGGGTTAGAGAGTTCTGGCAGAGGTGTGGGGAGAAAAAATCAGAGTTTCATTATACAGTTCAACAGAGGAATAATGAAAAGTTGCAGCTCTGTTTCATAAGATCCCTGCGGTAATAACTTAGCATTGTGTTTCTTCCTTTGTTTTCATATGTGTCTTGTAATGTATTGCAATTCATTCGTAATCATTTTCTGTTGAATGCTTTTAAGTAAGAGAGGTAGAATTCAATTGTTGCTCTGCCTTGGAAAAGTGTTCAAGTTCTGTGTTTTCTTCTGCCTGAAAGGGATTCATACATTAATGCCCTTTTCAGCTATCTTAAACAGTCTTTTCACCCCATTTAATTTCAATTTGAATGCTTAAGCTCTTGCCTATCTTGCCTCATGAGATAATCTGCATCTTTCATTTAATTTCCCTGCTCATGCTGTTCCTTGGTCCCATACAGCCCAAAAAACTCAGTTATTCATTAAATTTCCTTTTCACATCTATTTACTAGCCTAAAATTAGTTCCCATTTTAAGTCATCTCGCACCCTATTGCTCATTTTATCGAGATTGACTAGAGAGAGCCCTCTCCTGTCCTCGTAGGGCTAGCTACGGGGCTGAGCTTGGTTTGATGTTGCCTCGAACCTCGCCTTCTTTTAGCCTGAGGCAGATTCGAGCTCTAACAGAACACATAAAAAGAAGATAAATGGGGAGAAACTGACCTGAGTTAGTGGAACTTCAATTTCAAGTTTGCTTTACAGTTGCCCATTTTATGAGGTTCAACTTTTCTTGCATGCAGAGAATCTGTCTTTTTTTGCAAGATGCATACATCTTGATCATGCCATACACATTTGGAGATGTTAAAGGTGGAGGCAGGCCTAGAATTTGAAGTCCTGCAGGACATATTTTCTATTTCAGAATGTATTTGACTTCTGGCGTAAATTTATACATGTCAAGTTTGACGTGTCCTATACATCACTAAATCGTCATTTTGACATTTAATTTGGGATTGGAACCATCAGAATATATAATACCTAGAACATCGAGTAGACTAATAATGTTTAATATGTATTCACTATCCCTTTTCCATTAGTTTCTTTCCCACCTTGGATTGTAGGAAGTGAATCCATTAACATGGCAGTCATAGCAATTGACAAAATTAGGGGCACAATGGCTACGACGTGTGTTAACTCCATATTAAATGGTCAACCTCCTATCATAACTATTGATTAGATGGTTACCTGCAGTTGATGACCGAAAGCAATTTATAACGGGGTTAAACTTATAGGATATAGCTTATAATTTCTTAATGAACAACCCCTTTCCATAAAAACCCTACCTCCCAAATGAAAATTTTCGGGCTAGGCATAAAGAGGAAATAAAACCAAAATGCAGAGCACCAAGGACGCAATGGACACTGGAGACCCCCAAATGAAAATTTTCGGGCCTTGTCAAGTTCGCAGGCATAAAGAGGAAATAAAACCAAAATGAGCACCAAAGATGCAATGGAGGTTGAATACCATGGAGAGAGGCACAAATCGATTAGCTTTGATCACAAGGGAGCACAATTTCATGCCTACTCCTATAAAGTCACCCGTTGATTCTATGGATTGGGGCAACAATTATTCCAGGCTCGTTAATGGCGACACAAAAATTGAAAGTCACGATATTTCTTATTTATAATTCGTATTGTTCTCATCATTGCGTCTTTATTTTGTTAGAAAATTAAATATTACAGAGCAATGCAACACATAAAATATGCGGAAAATAAAACCACACAAAACACATAAAACTAGAGAGACACAGATATACGTGGTTCACCCAGTTTGGGCTACATCCACCTTGAACAGCCAGTTCTTCCTTTCTATTATCTAGCAAAAATGAAGAGACAAAACCTACAGCAGATCTGCTGCAATATCCTCTATTCTCTCTCACAGTCTCCCTCTTTGTTTCTCGCTCCGAGAATACACATAAAATACACAGCCGCAATACAATGCCCTCATAAAAGCGAGGGGTTTCCTTCTAGGGCAAAAAACCCTAATCTAAACATAACTTCTACTGTCAGATCATTTGCCTAATGAACGGCCCAGATTGACTAGAAATTACTATACTTTTACAAGGCAATTTTAAATCTGTTTTAGCTTCGGGGGCGCTGCCCCCAAAAACCCCCGCTAGGGGGGGGGGGGGGGCTCCGAAAAGCGCTACCGCCCCCCCCTGGACCCCCCACGACAGCGATTAATTACGGGCGGCGTTGCCGCCCCTTTTAAGGTACAGGGGTCCAATGCTGTGATACAAAGTAAACAAGATAATTAGGCTCCACACCCAACATATTTCAGAGGATCCTTTTGAGCCTCTATCATAAGTATGCTCGGTAAAAGGTAATAACCAGTAAACATGCTTGAAATGTCGAATGTCAATCACTTGAAATCCCTTTGTCTCACAGTAAACATGGTTGAAATGTCGAATGAAAATCACTTGAAATCCCTTTGTCTTCGCAACCCTTCAATGTAGGGAATCTATTAGAAATTCCTTTGATTGCGCCGAGAGGCACTCTATAACCTAATACATGAGAGATGTTGTCACGTAAGTTACACTAAAAAATATTAAATAAAATATATGTGTCGACTAATATATATTGTATATGCTTACGATGTGTATAACAAATTTAATTAAATTAATTAAAAATGTCGACCCTATTTAAAATAGGAGGTATGGTAAATAAATAAAACCTCAATTTATACTTACTCAAGGAGTATCGTAAATAAATAGAAATATAAATAAATTAAAGGTATGTAAATAAATAAAACCTTTTTTATATTTACTCCATAAACCTCTTTATATTTACGAAAACTCAAAAAAGAGGTTTTATTTAGGTGAAGCCTATGGGAAAAATACCATTTTAATACTATGGGCTAAATACCATGGGCCAAATACCATATTTATAAAATATTTATGGTAAATAAATAAATATAAAAGAAATATAAAGAGGTATGGTAAATAAATAAAAATATATCAAATAGGATTAGAAATCAACATCTAATTATATACCAAGCTTATGAGCCAAATACCATGGGCCAAATTATTATTAATACCATGCAAAAAAAACATTATTAACCATTATATCTATATATATATATATATATATATATATATATATTTATTTTAATTTTTTTTTAAATAAGACTAATTCTATTAAGCGAAAATATGGTACATGGTGAGATTACAAACAAGGGAGGCAAGAAACGGGCCAACCGGAAATGATGAACTATCAACCTCGGTCCCGAAGAGAGCAAATGAACTAAGGAAAAGAGCTATGAAGCATGACTAGAGTGCTAGAAGAAATAAGTTGGATTCTACCTAGAATGGGCAAAAGCCTCCATGCGAAGTTTTTTCCCTTCTTTTTGTTGACTTTTACCCATCCCGCTTGGTGTGGTTTGGCAAGAACCACTTGTAGGCTTGTGTTAACTGTGGGAGGAGTCTCCTTATCTGTATCGGAAGAGGAGGACTCATGAGTACGTTTCTGAGAGATCGTCATGTATGGAGGATCCTCAGGTGCACCGGAGGATAAGTCATTCATCTGTTGAGTATGTTCCATTTCTGCATCAATCTCTTCATCCTCTAAACTCGAAGATTCAGAGTCCTTCGTGGGCGGCGGACTACAAGGTATCCACCTTTTGGATTTGGATTTTGAAATGTTTTCCTTTTTTTTGCAAGGAATGTGGGGCAGAAGTTCTGAAGATGCCCTATTTGGTGACAATGGCGGCAGCGGAAGGCAATATTCTCATAATATAGGATCTGTGTCCATACAAAGTCGCCTATCTTGAGATTAATTTGGTCGGGCAGGACTTTGCTTATGTCTATTTCCACACATATTCTAGCATATGTGTATAGTCCTTGGAACTCCCGAGAGTAATCTACAGTCAAAAAGTGGCTCAGGGCATTTCCTATTCCTCGATAGACTAAAAGGTGCCATAGATGGGCCAGTAAATTGGGAAGCCTAACCTAGACAGGAGTCCTGGTGATGACTGCTGTAGCTGGGTCAAAATATGGGAACCAGGGGGTGATGAATAGCCCTGTTGCTCCCCAAAACCACGGGCCTTCTGTTAGGGCCTTTTGATAGTTCTTGATGTGATCAAACAATACTATGAAGAAACACTTTGAGCAGAAGCAGACCTTGCAGTTTTGGGTCCAGTTGGCGTAGATACACTCAAAGAGATCCTTTGTGCGAGGCCAGAGTCCATTGAATCTATAGATGATAGCGGTTTCTCCAAATTTTTGTAGTTGTTCTACCAAATCTGGATGGGAAATCTCTATGGAGGGAACATCTTCTATTTTATCAACCAGAAAAGGCTTGGGGGCCTTAGGGGTTTGCGCAGCTTTCTTGGGCTATACATGGACAACATCCTTGTAAGAGAAATATGGAGCAAAGGAGGAATTTCCTGCGACTCCTCCTCTCAAACGAAGGGATAAAGTTAAAGTAGCATCTCTTTCAATGTTGTAGAATGAGAGGGGAAAAGAGGCATCAAGTTGTTTACCTCCATAAAGAAGTCTTTGAAGAGCTGTGGGAATTCCCAGCTTGTGCTCAAGAGCGTGCAAGAGATTCTGAACTCTGTCCATTGGGCAGACCCAAAGTAGCATGGATCTACTCGAGAGAAGAGAGATCTGGATTTGAAATGTAGGGGAGCATATATCTAAGAAACCATGACTTCTAGAATTCAAATTGGAGTCCAGATTGATGAGTCTTGCCTGATCTTTAGTGCCCATGGCTGGATCTATTTTCCTGGTGGGTAGGCACCAGGTATCTTTCTGGAGAGTCTCGGTGCCAGATTCCTACATATCCCAGAATGCATGTCTGCCTCGGGACCATTGGTGAGGAGGTTCCACCTTCAATTCGTGTTTGGCGCTCACAATCAAATCCGTTGCTGCATTCAGGGATGTAGAGTATTTTTTGGTCAGAATAGCTTCCAAATACATCTGAAACCCAGAAATGTTTCTTTCAAGATGAGTCCAGAGAGGAGACGATGACTCGTGGCTGGCCAGAGGAGCAAGAGCGAGGAAAACGCAGCGATTCGTCTCATCCAGAGCGACGAATGATTGAGAGGGACCTCCTGAGGGCCGAACCTCCTCTTGGCAAGCATTGTGGAGTAACAGTAGCTTGAGAGATATCAAGATGTCAAGATGATCTACAGGGTTGAGCTGCAGTAGAGGAAGACGTAGCAGGAACCCTAGCCGTCGACATATTCAACTCCACTAAGAGGGTGATATCATGCACTTATTAACCATAATATTAATATTATTATTAATATTAATTCTAATATTCATATTAATATATTATAATATTAATATTATTAAATTTAATAAATTTGGATTAATACAATATTAAATTTGTTATATTATAATATATATTAATATATCATGATATATTTTAACTCTAGATATATATGGGAAGGAAGAACAAAGACATAGAGTGATAGAGGTGGAGAGATAGGGGGAGTCATAAGGGAGAGATTGAGATAAAGTGAAGGAGAGGGGAGAGAAGGAATGAAGAGAGAGAGAGGGGTAGAGAAGGGTAAGAGAGGGAGAGAGAGACACAGATATGGAAGGGGGAGAGAGAGAAGGAGAGAGGGAGTGAGATAGTGAGAGGATTGGAGGGTAGAGAGAGAGAGAGAGAGATGGGGGAAGAGAGAGGGAGGTCAGATAGAAATGGAGAGTGATGAAGGAAGAGAGAGAGAGGAGGAGAGAGAGAGTGGGATAGAGAGATGGAGTAGGATGGGGAAAGAGGGAGGGAAGAAGAAATACATAGATTGTGAGAAGTGGAGAGAGAGAGGGAGTTACAAGGGATATATGTAGAGAGTGTGTATGTTTATGGGTGAAATGAAGAGACAAAGAAAGAGAGATCGAGATAAGGGGGAAGAGAATTAGAGAGAAGGAGAGGGGGAGGGAAATAGTAACATAGTTAGAGAGAGAGAGGCGGGGGAAGAGAGAAGGAGGTAGGAGAGAAAGGGAGAGAGAGGAGGAGATAGGGAGGGATAGAGAGATGGAGTTGGAAGGGGAAAGAGGGAGGGAATAAGAAATACATAGGGAGTCAGAAGTGGAGAGAGGGAGGGAGTGACAAGGGAGATATGGAGAGAGAGTGTGTATGTTTGGGGATGAGACAAAGGGACAAATAAGGAGAGATGGAGAGAAGGGGGGAGAGGAGAGAGAATGAGAGGGAGGGATATATTAACATAGTTGGAGGGTGAAGTGAGAGAGAGAGAGAGAGAGGTTGGAGAGAAAGGGAGATAGAGGAAGTAAGAGAGAGGATGTGAGAGAGGGAGTGAAAGAGAGATGAAGTTGGAGGGGGGGAGAGAGGGATGTAATAAAAAGGACATAGAGAGATAAAGGTGGAGAGAGAAGGAGGGAGTGATAAGGAAGATGGAGAGAGAGGGAGAGATGACAATGGGAGGAAAGAGAGAGAAGCGGGGGAGAGAGAGATAAGGGGAAGATAGAGAGAGAGAGAGGGAGAGGAGGAGGGAGGGATAGATATATAGATTGGAGAAAGATATTGTTTGCTTTGGGGGTGATATAAAGAGAAAGAGGGAGATAGATATATTGATGGAAAGTGAAGAGAGGGAAGAAGAGAGATGGAGAAAGGGGGGTAGGGAGAGAGAGATTGATAATAGATATGGAGTGAGAAAGTGTGTGTGTTTGGGGGGCGAGGGTGGAGAGGAATGTAATAACAAAGAAATAGAGAGATAAAGGTGGAGAGAGAAAGAGGGAGTGATAAGGAAGATGGAGAGAGAGGGAGAGATGACAATGGGAGGAAAGAGAGAGAAGTGGGGGAGAGGGAGATAAGGGGAAGATAGAGAGAGAGAGAGAGGGAGAGGAGGAGGGAGGGATAGATAGATAGATTGGAGAAAGATATTGTTTGTTTTGGGGGTGATATAGAGAGAAAGAGGGAGATAGAGATATTGATGGAAGGTGAAGAGAGGGAAGAAGAGAGATGGAGAAAGGGGGGTAGGGAGAGAGAGATTGATACATATGGAGTGAGAAAGTGTGTGTGTTTGGGGGGGGGGGATAGAGATATAAAGAAGGATATATGAAGAGATATATAGATATAGATGGAGGGAGGATAGAGGGAAGAATATTTCTTACACTAGATGCATCAAATTTAGTGTAGATGGAAATTTCTAAACTTATTTGATTGCTTGCACTAGATGCATTGATTTTAATGTAGATGTTGATTTCTAATGATATTTGATTACTTTCACTAAATGCATTGATTTCAATGTAGATGGTGATTTCTAATCCTATTTTATTGCTTGCACTAAATGCATTGATTTCAGTGTAGATGATGATTTCTAATCCTATTTGATTACTTGCACTAGATGCATTGATTTTAGTGTAGATGTTGGTTTCTAATCCTATTTGATTGCTTACTCTAAATGAATTGATTTCAATGTAGATTATTTCTAATCCTATTTGATTACTTGCAATGAATGCATTGATTTCAGTGTAGATGGCGATTTTTAATCCTATTTGATTGCTTGCACTAAATGCATTGATTTCAGTGTAGATGTTAGTTTCTAATCCTATTCGATTTATTTCACTAAATGCATTGATTTCAGTGTAGATGGTGATTTCTAGTCCTATTTAATTACTTGCACCAGATGCATTGATTTCACTGTAGATTTTTATTTATAATTATATTTGATTGCTTGCACTAGATGCATTGATTTCAATGTAGATGATTTCTAATCCTATTTAATTACTTGCACTAAATGCATTGATTTTGGTGTAGATGGTGACTTATAATCCTTGGAATTTGGCTTCTGTGATCCATAATTTGTAAAGAATGACTTTCGGTCATAATCACATATGATTAAATTTTGTCGACGCATTTTGAACTAATCCTATTTGATTGCTTTCACCAAATGCATTGATTTTAGTGTAGATGTTGGTTTCTAATCCTATTTCCTTACTTGCACTAGATGCATTGATTTGAGTTTATATGTTGATTTCTACTCCTATTGATTGCTTGCATTATATGCGTTGATTTCAGTGTAGAAGTTGTTTTCTAATCTTATTTAATTCCTTTCATTAGATGCATTGATTTCAATGTAGATGTTGATTTCTAATTTGATGTAATTGGATGTATGATGGTACATTAATTTTAAAGTGATTGGATTAAGAATGCCCATTGATTTCAATGTAAGCACAAAAATTTATTGGTAGTGAACATTGTTTTTTGTGTTGTAGTAATTCAACCTATTAATATTGGAGAGTAATTGAGACAAGGTATGATGTTTACTACAGCAACTCGAGCTAAATATTTAAATATTTTACGATTTCAACTTTCTATTTCATATAATCAATAGATAAACTTTATATTTCATATTTAAATAATCAAATATGTTTACGATTTCAACTTTCTATTTCATATTTAAATATGTTTACTACAACCTCTCCTCAAGTTTTGCACTAAAAAAATAGGTTTTCACCTCGAGATATTTGATCCCTCTCGGCGCTTGATAGATCTGGAGTTAAGATAGATCTAAGCTGGTCTAAGATATCTTTAGATGCTTAATTTAAATTTCCTTTAATCTTATTAGAACTGAAACCCTTAAAATGGATCTAAGCTGGTCTAAGATATCTTTAGACACTTAATTTAAATTGCCTTTAATCTTATTGGAACTGAAACCCTCTAAATTCTTGCCATTTAAGATGTTATTTACTACCAATAGTGAAGTAAATTATATATCAGCATGGCGTAAAAGACATTAAATAAATTGAAGGGAAATTTACCGAACCTAGCAACATGGAAAATAATCAAGCCTAGCATTCATTCATTGGAATAGTGAAAGAAATCAAGGCAAAGAAAAGTGTATAAATTGGCATCAAACCCCAATTGGCAAGGTGG
Source organism: Pinus albicaulis (assembly GCA_034641835.2). Lineage (NCBI taxonomy): Eukaryota > Viridiplantae > Streptophyta > Pinopsida > Pinales > Pinaceae > Pinus > Pinus albicaulis. Next base: position 54,492 of record JAXQQM020072405.1, on the reverse strand, counting down.
AAACCCCAAAAGATAATCTTGTTCCTTGGATCACAAATACCACTTATATTAAAAGGAGTGTGATAGAAGCATGGAATAATTGTAATAGAATGAATAGCTATGTAACATGGCCACTTATAAAATCAAGGTTTGTACCACAATATATGGTGGGAAAGTATGATTGTTTTATTGAGGATATTTGGAGTATTCAATGTCCAAGTGACATGTTGATTTAATGTGGATGTCACATGTGAAACTTATAAGTTAATTTGGGGTAAGGTTGTAATTTTGGTTGTACTGACTCAATTTTTGGTGAAAATGGTTATTTTTTGTTCTCCTATCAAATTTATTATTGGGCTTTAAAAATTGTGATTGGTGTACTTGAAGTCTTTTTTCTCATAAGATCCCCTTGGTAGATTTATTGCCCAGAAGTTTGAGTGTAGCTCATTTTCTATGTGGTGTACCACTACTCTTCTTCTAGTAGTGGTTCAGAAAAGGTCACATGTTCACAGTGGAGTTTTCTTATATTTTGTGTCATGGATGTTGAGCATCAAGAGAATGAGGTTGCTTCTATTGCATCTGGTAATCTATGGAAGAATGAGTATGAAAAAAATGGAAAGAGGTTGAGCATGTAAAATATTTTGGTAGAAGTAGTTGAGTTAAGGCCATAGAGAAATAATTATAGTATTTATTAGGCTTTTGCAACTAATTATATTGTCAATATGCTTGTTTAGCATGAAGGTGTTTTATAGAAAGATTGGGGTTTAGCTCGAAGGTATTTCATCTAAATATTAAGCTTAACATGCTAGTCCACTAATTTCATTATATACACAATAGTAAAAAAGACTTGATAAAGTGTTTGAGAGATGATTTGTTGTCTAAAGTATAAAATTCATTGCTGTATAAGAAAATACCCCTCCTTTATACATCTTACTAGAAGCAAAATAAAATTATCTATTACTTATTGCAATATGTATTATTCTTTTCTCCAAAAAAAATCATTATATTTTATATCCAAATGTATGTTGTGTTGACCATATAATCAGGAAACATCCTCGGCTACCATTAGAGCAGTAACAAATAAACGTGTTGATCAAAAGTATGATTGTATGCTATATTAAAACACATATGTTAAGTTGGGAAAAAACAAGGCACTTTTATAAAGAGATTAGTGAAAATTGAAATGTAAGAAAAGTTGAAAGAAAATCTCAACACCCACAAATTTGAATAGAACTGGGAATAAAAAGCAAAAAAAAAATATAAAAAACGTCATCAAATTTTCATTTAACAGACAAAAAGAACTTGAAATTCCACTTTGAAAGAGAAAGATATGAAAAAGGATATGAATGAAAAGACATAAAGAAGGATATGAGAATACATGTAAAAGTTTCATTACATGCAATAAAGTGATGTGTTAATTCACTCTTGGAAAGTCGGAAAGAAAGTCAAGACCGCACACACAAAGAGAGCAAAGTCAAAAGTTATTTTTTGAGAAAAAGAAAAAAAAAACATGTTAAACCATTGTGGACCTCACGGAAAGAGAGTATGGCAAGTTAATTCTTGGAAAAACACATGAAAGTTAAACCCCACGCAATGAGATTATAGTGCAAGTTCAGCAAGAAAAATGATCTATGAACATCAACCATGTGGACCCCACGTGTAAGAGAGAAAGATTCGCTGTAAACCATCAACAGTGTGGACCCATGCACAAGAGATGAAATTCCAGGCAGTTCATTTCAATTTGGAATTTGAATAACCATAGAACAATGAGGCTGAGGCTGAGATTTTAGACTTTATTACGGACCCGGGTCACACTCGTGGCCGGCTCACTCTCTTTAATCAAACCATACACACTTATTGGATTATTAAATGCCTCATAGCAAAAGCCATGCAGAGCTTTCATCCAGGTCTTATTAAGGCAGGACGGTTTAAGAAGGAATCAAGCATTCAAGAATTGCTGGTAGAAATCCTAGACCAATTGCAACACATTAAAATTACCCAGTATCAAACAACGGACCGCATGAATAGAATGGATAACAAGCTAAGTTGTATAGAAAAGACTCTCCAGCAAATGCAACAAGTTGACATGCCCGGGACAACAGAGAAGGCTCCTGCCTCAATCTCCTCATCAGATGGCTAGTTCTAATTCAGTGTTTTTCTTTTAATGCAATGTGAATATGTATATAAATTTTCCTTAAGTAATCAGCAGGTAGGAAAGAATGTAGGCAGTCAGATAACTCTTGCTAGGTACAGACAAATGAAACAATACCAGTTTTGGAATGCTTTTCACGCTTATCGGTGGCCAACAGACCTGGTTTCCTACGGGCAGGTTGAGGGCACCAATTGGATTATGTTTCTTGTCACCTGCTCTTTTATTATAAATAGAAAATAGAAAGGTCCCGCCTAATTTACAAAAAAAAAAAAAAAAAATTGGAATTTGAATATAAAAATTCATTAGAGATGAAATCATGTAGTAGTTATGGTAATATGTTAGTTTTTTTTTATATTATTTTTACAATAGTTATGAGATTGTTAAAAGGTTGAATCATTTCATCGTCATTATCAATTTAGATAAAATACCACATAATTTATTTCATTTTTAAATTTCAATATCAAAAAAAGTTATGAGAATATATTAACATCTTTTTATTGATATTGTCTTTTCAAAAAAATGAGATTGTCGAAAATTTCAACCAGAAAATAATTAAAATGCAAAAGGCAAAAAAAAACAAAATAACTCAGTCAATTAAACTATTTTTAATCTTATAAAAGTTAAAATATCATAATTTTGTGCCCCTACTACTACTGGTGTGTTAAAGTGAAAATATTTTATTTTTTTACCTATTGTTTGCGGTGGTGGTGGTGCAAGCATCTAGGAGAACCGGGATCTATATATCTCCGTACTCCCAACTTTTCTCCCCTTACAATCCTCTCCACTTTTTTTGGTAGCCTCTTCAATTCATTTCCACCATCACATTTAGAGTCTCGGTCGCGTCGGTTTCCAAAGTTTCCCACTTTCTATTTCTATTTCTATAACCATTTGGAATTCACATACGCAACTCCTCCATCCTGGTTTCCCAAAACCCATCTGAAATTCAAATTGATCAACATCACCGTTATTCTCCTGCAACTAACTACGATGGACACTTCTGGCGCCTCCTCCTCCATTGCTGCTCCTTTGATCAATAGCAGCTACGGTGTGTTTATCAACCATTGTGGCCTCGACACCAAGAAGACCTTTGCTAGTTATCTCTACTGTCATCTTCTTATGCATGGATACAGACCCTTTTTAGACCAGGAGGAACTGAAATTGGGATCCAATTTTCCTTCCCAAATAGTCGACGCTATTCGGAGTTCCTCGGTCCATGTGGCGATCTTCTCTCCCACTTATTTGGTTTTCTCTTTGAATGATCAGCGATGAGGGTCTGTTGCTAGATGAGGTCGTGAAATGTGTGGTGGAAATAATGGCTGAAAATACACAGTTGTATGTGGCCAAGAATCCCACCAGTTTAAATGACAAAGTTCAAGATTTTGAAACTACAATATTCAAACAGCAACATACAGGTGAAGTTCAGGTGGTAGGCATAGTTGGCTTATGCAGAGTCGGGAAGACGACTTTGGCAAAAGAGATTTTCAATAGAAAGCATTCAGAGTACAACAATTCTTACTTAGATCAGATGTAAGAGAAAATGCAAGAATCTCATTACATTCCTTGCAAAGTAAACTTCTGAAGGGTTTGTTTAATGTGGATAGGAAAATAGACAACATTCATCAAGGTACAGAGGTGGTTAGACAATTTCTCTCATCTTCTAAAATATTTTTAATTTTAGATGACATAGATCATGTGAACCAGGTAGATGCCCTTTTACCTGATAAAAATGCCTTACATAAGAATGGCTTAATTCCGATTACATCTCGGGATGAAGGGGTCCCTAGCAAGGTCAGGGGTGAAACAGTCATCCATGTATAAATTAACAGGCCTTCCTTACCAACATTCGCAAAAGCTCTTTTTCTTATATGCCTTCTGTCAGCCCTATCCACACCTAGGGTTTAAGGATCTGGTAAATAAATTTCTAATGGCATGTGATGGATTGCCCCTGTCGTTAATAGTGTTTGGGGCACTTCTCTCTGTATATCACGACACATCTGATTGGGAGGCCATACTTCACGGATTCGAACTCCCAAATAATATAAAGAATAGTTTAAAAATTAGTTATGATGCACTTACCAAAGAGGAACAATAGATAGGGAAAAACAAGAATAGTGCCATAACAGTATGGAATGGATCAGGTTGGAAAGGTTCGTTGGGGTTTAAAAATTTGCAGCTTAAATGCCTTGCAAAAGTGGACGATGAAGATTTCATACATATGCATGACCACCTGCGTGATTTGGGAAGAGAAATTGCAGAGACTGAATTACCGCGCCGTCTTTGGCGTCCCACGGCCGGCAACATTAATGATTGGCTGCTCCAACAATCATATGTAAGTTCTTAGTGATATAAACTTTTAAAATAGTTATATTTTTTCCGTATAAATCTGCTACTTCTCCATCAGTTTACATTTTCAAAATAATTAAATTTAACCATAGCAAGCATCCGCATGACCAGGTTATAATGGAGTCACGCGGAATCAGAATGTTTCCTCAAAGGGATAGCATCGAACAATTGGAGACTAGGTCACAAATGTTGGCATGGTACCAATGGTGGAGTCAGCAGTTATTGGGGAACTTTTTGAGGGAGCTAATTTGAAATAGTCTGTACAATGTACTTTATTGTTTTCTTGGTTTTGATGTCATGAATTTGCAACTTGTTGAAACTGAAGGTCATATGTTGGATCGTATTTTGCGGATGCGCTTGCCAAATCTCTTATGGCTTTCCTAGCGTTATTGTCCCTACAAGTACTTACCTTCCTGGATTACAATTAAGAATTTAAGGGTTTTGAGAGTGGAGGGGGGTGTATTGGAAACATTATGGCAACACAAATCGCAGGTAAATCTAAACTTTTATTAGTTCATATGTGTGGTCATTAGCTATTGATATTGCATAGCAGCGTCTCCAATGATTTCTGATGGTTTTTCTCATGAGAATCATATGTATCTTTCTTACACTCACACTCTAAAAGCTTGATCTTCCAGGCACCTTTGCAGTTGATAATTAATGCTAGGTGCCTCTCCAGCATTCCAAAGTCCATAGGGCAGCTGAAGCAACTGGAAAGGATAGTCATTGATTCCCTCTCTCTTGCTAAATTGCCAGAAGAATTCGGTGATCTGAACTCGTTGAAGGCCTTGGTGTTAGGTGCGGGTACATTGAAATCATTACCAAACTCTTTCGGTAAATTAACAAACCTCCATAGCTTAAATCTGTATCAGTGCTCTCAATTAGAGAGGCTGCCAGATTCCTTCGGCAGCTTGAAGAACCTCCACAGCTTGGACCTGTCTGCATGCAAGAAATTGGAGAGGCTGCCATATTCTTTCGGCAGCTTGACGAACCTCCACAGCTTGAACTTGTCTGGGTGCAAGATATTGGAGAGGCTGCCACATTCCTTCGGGAGTTCAAGTAGCCTCCACAGCATCGACCTGTCTAGCTGCCATCAATTGAAGAGGCTGCGAGATTCCTTCGGCAGCTTGTCTAACCTCTGTAAATTGAACCTGTATGGGTGCTATCAATTGGAGAGGCTGCCAGATTCCTTCGGAAGATTGACGAAACTCCATAGGTTGGACATGGCTAGCTGCTATCAATTGGAGAGGCTCCCAGATTCCTTCGGTAGCTTGACCAACCTCTACAACTTGATCATGTCTAACTGCTGGATTTTGGAGAGGCTGCCAGATTCCTTCGGCAGCTTGTCGAACTTCCACATCTTCAACCTGTTTGGGTGTGAGAATTTGGAGAGGCTGCCAGATTCCTTCGGCAGCTTGTCAAACCTCCACAACTTGAACCTTGGCGGGTGCGAGAATTTGGAGAAGCTGCCAGATTCCTTCGGCAGCCTGTCGAACCTCCACATCTTGAACCTGTCTGGGTGCTATTAATTGGAGAGGTTGCCAGATTCTTTCGGCAACTTTTCGAACCTCTACAACTTGAATTTGTATGGGTGTTATCAATTGGAGAGGCTGCCAGATTCCTTCGGCAGATTGTAGAACCTCCACAGCTTGAACCTATGGGGATGCAAGAAATTGGGGAGGCTACTAGATTCTTTCGACAGCTTGTCAAACCTCCACAGCTTGAACCTGTGGGGGTGCGAGAAATTGGAGAGGCTGCCGGATTCTTACGGCAGCTTGTCCAATCTCCACAGCTTGACCCTGTCTGGGTGCAATAAGTAGCCTTTAATATTTTAATGGGAGTTGTCTTTAGTGCAATTTTTTGAAGGATTTTTTGGTGGCTTTTTTCGGTCTAATTTTTTTAAAATCTGGAAAGAATTTATTGAAAACAGAAATTTGATGGGTAACTTGCACAATCGAAATGTCTTAAGGGTTTTTTAAGGTGCTGAATCTATATTTACAGTAAAAAAACTAGTTTAAATAACATAAATCAAGATTTTACCTCAAATTTTTTCACCTGATTCCAACACCAAAAACTTCAAAAAATCACAGTAAAAACTACTCCATTTTAATGTTTCAAATAGTACTAATTTAAGAATGTCAAGCGCAACATTTAGAAGTGGAAGTATGACCATGGCAACTGGGGCATCAAAGGCTCCTGAGAGTACTGAAGTTGACGGGCACAAATTTCAAGAAAGAATTGCCAAGGGCTTTTGAACTCCCCCGTGATTTAGAAGTTCTGTGGATAGGAAACCCTTTGCTAGACACGGTGATGCCTTCGCTGGGTGACTTACAGAACTTGAAGGAATTGCATATGGAGTTTCGCTGGGACTTGAAGTGTTTGTTGGCTGCAGTTGAATGGTCGAGTGAGTTGAGGTGGTTGAAAGTGGCTGGTTGCCCCATAATCCACACATCATAGGTATTCTATGCTAACGTTATATACCCCAAGCTTTGAGAGATAATTTTAGAGGAGTGTATTAATCTGGCGGAGGTTGGAACATTACCAAAGGCACTCACAAAGGTAACCTTGATTGGCTATGATAATTTGAGGAGTATAGAGACTATACTATAACCATGCATTGTTGTAATATAAATTGTCTTTTAAGCGGGAAAGAAATGGAGTAAAATTAGTATACATTGAATAATTCGCTTTCCATATATTTTAAAAATTTATATTTAAAAAATATTTTAGTAAATTTTCTTATATTATATTTTCATTAAATATGAAAAATAGTTATATTTTTTTTTAATTAAATATTAAGATATGGTATTTTTTAAGTGAAATGGATGTTTTTAGTTTTTTTAAAACTTGTTTTTTAATATGGGTAAAATTTCAAAATTAAATATGTATAAATTAAATAAGAATAAGAATAATAAATAATTTTTAATTATAAATAAAAATAAATATATGTTTATATATACATACATACATATATATATATATATATATATATATATATATATATATATATATATATATATATATATATATATATATATATATATATAATTTTATTATATATATATATATATATATATATATATATAATAATAATAATAATAATAAAATTATATATATATATATATGGAAAATGTCTACTAAGAAATGAAATTTGTGGTTTAATTAGCATAAATATAAAAAAATATATATGTTTGTTGTTTGTGAAAATGTTTGTTGTTTATAATAAAAATGTATTATGAGTTTGAATTCTATTAATATAATTATATTCAATGTTAAGTTAATATACTAAAAACCATATTAACACAATAACAAAAATCTATGGCTAAATTAACTATTCTACACAAGACTTGCCTTTCAATTTGGATTGTATAATTTGAATGCGTTGGAGCATAATTCTTCTTTGAGGAGGTGATGAGCCTCATGTTTTCATTATTTCTTTGTGCAAACATTGGTGTCAAAGGAATTTGAATTGGAAGTCTAAGATGTAGCAGGTTATCCCATTACTACATTTGGCGGAAATTCCGACACTTGCTTCCGATGCTTTTGACCAAATGTCGGAAATTTCCCCAAATTTTTTCCATCCCGCCCGAAACCGTCGCTATACCGACGTTTATAGAAAAGTGTCACAATACCGACACCTAGACAAAGTGTCGCAATTTCGAAATTTGGAGGAAGACGTCACAATTGTGACACTATGGCCCAAAGCATCGCTATTGCGACGGCTGCCTCGAAATGTCGCAAGTATGACACAATGTCTAAGTGTCGCAATTGCGACGTTTGGAGGCAGTCGTCCCAGTAGTGACGCTTTTTCCGCTGTCAGTATAACGCCACTTATATGCGCGCTACACAAAAATATGAAACTTATATGCACGCTACATAAAAATACGAAACTTATATGCGCGCTACATAAAAATACGAAACTTATATGCGCGCTACATAAAAATACAAAACTTATATGCGCGCTACATAAAAATGATTTTATTGTTTCGTATCCGTCGCAATAGCTACATTAACGTCTGATATCATGCGCGCATTCGCCCTCCGCCCTTGCAGAACAAAATTCGCCCTCAGCTCTTGCAGAAAAACATTTTTCCTCAGCATTCTCCCTCAATGTTCGCCCTCAGCTCTTGCAGAACAGCATTCGCCCTCAGCTCTTGCAAAATGGTAAGTTCTTACTGCAGGCCCTTCCTCCTATAGTAGGGTTGACTCTATTTGGGTTTTTTTTGTCAATTCCATTAGATTGTGTTAGGCTGTAGGGTTCTCTCTAGATGTCAAGAATCAAGATTCAATACCCTCTATTATCTTCATCACCCAATACAAGATTTAAAATTTTCCCAAAGAAACGCTTATTAATTTGGCAGCCATTATTTCTCCCTGCTTAAAAAACCCTACATTTAAATGAAAACAAGCATTGCATTTCAACTACAAAAATCTATTAGTGTTCAAATGTACATGTGTGCTACATTAACGTCTGATATCACGCGCGCATTCGCCCTCCACTCTTGTAGAATAGCATTCGCCCTCAGCATTCTCCCTTAGCTCTTGCAGAACAACATTCGCCCTCAGCATTCGCCCTGAGCTCTTGCAGAACAGCATTTTCCCTGAGCTCTTGCAGAACAACATTCACCCTCAGCTCTTGCATAACAACATTCTCCCTCAGCTCTTGCAAAATGGTAAGTTCTTACTGCAGGCCCTTCCTCCTATAGTAGGGTTGACTCTATTTGGGTTTTTTTGGTCAATTCCATTGGATTGTGTTAGGCTGTAGGGTTCTCTCTAGATGTCGAGAATCAAGATTCAATACCCTCTATTATCTTCATCACCCAATACAATATTTAAATTTTTCCCAAAGAAACGCTTATTAATTTGGCAGCCATTATTTCTCCCTTCTTTAAAAACCCTACATTTAAATGAAAACAAGCATCGCATTTCAACTAAAAAAATCTATTAGTGTTCAAATGTACATGTGTGCATCACTTGTGTAGGGTATTCCTTTTCCACTTTCACATTATCCAAGAATGTGTGCAGTATAGTTCATATTTTTTGTGATTTACATTATCTTTAAAAAGGAAAGGTAAATTATGTCCCATGGAAAAAGAAGGTTTTCCCTTTTTATAGGTTGTTTGGACTTACGTGGAAAAATTTATGGTATGCCTTTCATATTATGTAGTTTAAATTTGAATTAACAGATTATTCTACACTTGAAGAAAATATAATTACCTATGTGATGTCCTTCATCACTAATTAAAATTATAGGGTTTCAATTTCCTAGACTCTAACTCATCTGATGCTAAATTCTAGGTTCTCATTGGTGGATCACTCTTCCATTGATTTCCTTTCCCTCTGGATCTTGTCATGCTTTAAAAGTCATCAATGATACATATATTAACTCAGGTATCTTCAATTCCTACTTCTTACCATCAATAATGAGTTCCTTTTTTGAAAATGAAAGAAGATACAATGAAAAATATAAGACATTAAAGACGATGAACACTAGAATATAAACTAAATTAGACTATAAAGGATTTATACGACATATACCTCAACATCAACAATGTCAATGTCAATGTCATTTTTCCCCATAAAAGCAAGAAACTTGAACATTTTTTCTTCAGTTGGGAGATAATGGCCGCTATGGCTGAATGACCTGCATAAAAAAAGAAAAGAAAATTTCACCATAGAAAACAAAACCTTATTCAACTTAGTATTCAACCTTCATGGAAAGCTTAGGCGCAATCATGTCAACTAAGAGCTATGCTGAAAAACTCAAGTTGTATATTACTTATATAATGTGGGAGTTCAAACACAACTCCTAAAAAATGGCAAAGCTAAGTCTACAATAAAATTAAATGAAGTAAAAATGATAAAATAATAGGATAGCCTCGTATACATGTATATAACTAGATAATGTAGAAGGATAAGTAAATAAGTCCATGATCCGGATTTATGCCGGAACGCAACAGAATAAACACATAACCATAAATACCGAGATGCAGCGGAAATAACACTTCATTTCATTAATATCAAAGAACTGAAATTTGCTTACAAACAGAATGGAAATAAAACTAGCTAGGGTGCTGGTAGCGAATCTCTGAGAAGAGATGTGGTGGCTACAGACCTCTGAACTGTGTTACGATGAGGCTCGAGGGCCTATTTATTATTTAGAAATAATGGAGAACCCTAAACATCCAAAAACCTAACCCTAGGAGATGAAGCGCCAAAACTATGGGCCCCGTTTGGGTAAATTGGTGTTTCAACTTCCCAGGGACGTAACTTTGGCATACTATCTCCGTTTGACGCACATGATACATCATTAGAAAGCTCTATCCAAGGACTACAGCTTTCGGGATGAATTTGATGATCAAATTTGTTGGCGCTTTGATACCCAAAAAACGTCATTTAGGGCCTCAAAACGGCTCCAAAAGTTCAGGACCCGAAAAACTGCTAAAAATAGTAAGTTATGCCGAAACTGAAAAACTGAAAGAGACAATGGTGGGGGGCCAAGTGGAATAGGTGGGTGGCCACCAATATCCACCTGGATCAGTCCAGGGTTGGAGGTTGATGATGTCAATAATACCCAAGTTTGATGAGCATTTCTTCAGATAAGTACTATTGTTTGGGTCCATTATCACACATGAATAAGCCAACTAGTCTATATCAAATTATTAATGTTTTTCTTATATTTATGGATCACTACAATATAAGTGGATAAATTGCAAAGACAATTCCCTTCCCATTTTTTTACTGACATGTGGTACAATATATTAGCTGTGATTTGGAGCAAATTTCCAACATCAAAAATATGTAGCAATCACCACTAGTAATCTCTCAAATAGGCATAAAAAGTATGTAGCAATCACCACTAGTAATCCCCTAAATATGATTATTTTGGAACGTAACTTTCATATTCCAGTTGCTATATGATTCTTGAATAGAAAATCCACATTGATTTCCAACACCAAACTTCCAATTTGAAGGAACACATGTGGTCATCCTAGTGTATTTTGGAGGCTATATATTTCACTCCCTAGATCCAAGGCCTATATTGATTAACAAATTCAATCACTCAACTCAAAACATTGGTGATCATTATAATGAAAAGATAATTAAGAGCATTTTTTATCTATTTTTCATATTTAAATGAAAAGCACCAATAGTTTTCCCATATTTACCATACTTGTAATTTCCAATATATAACACATCGATTGATCTTTTACAAAAAATACTTGGTTCAATACAAAAAATGATTTAACACATTACAAAAATACCACCAATGTTTAATCCTCAATGAGTTCAAACTAGTTAGCACAAAAAATTCAAGAAAGAGAAGTAGAAATGACAAATACATCAATTAATAGTCAATAAAAAAAGGGTAAGCTTTTTGTTGAAGCTTGATAAACAACTATAAATATTGACAATCCACTACAAGTAGTGGTCTTGTTCAAAGAGAAATACTACCTGGAGAACTAATCTTCCAAATTATTTTCTCTATCCATGAAGATTTATGTTATATCCTCGAAACATTTTTTGTATTCAAACTTTTATGGTTTTGAAGCTGCCCAAAGTTTCCAAAGGAAGTAGTGAATTTCATTAATTTTCATAAAATAATTCGGGTACTAAAAAATATAGATTGACCATGTGATAGACAATTCAAGCAAGTAAAAAATTGTGTACAATATTTCTTAAAAGAATTCATGTTAAAATGGAAAATTGCATATTTCAGATTAAAAAAACAGCTTAACAAAGATGACCGAAATTACAAAACAATAGAATGGATATAAAACTACATGTAGAACTAAAAAAATCATAATTATAATACATTTTATTGATTATTCTAAGTGAATCCAACTAGATACATACAAGTTTTCATTTTCAACTTTCTTTCTCATGTCTTCATATATACTTAGGTACAATCATGCCAATTTGTTATGTGGCTCTCCTTCAAACAAAATAATGTAGAATGAGAATTTTACAGGTTCTTGGATTTCAGAGAATGCATCAATATAATCCAATCGAGGAGCCTTATAGTAGAGGAATAAATTATTTTCAAACACTCAATATTTACTAAGAAACAATCCTACACGATGTGAAAAACAATTAGAAAGAGAATTGAAATGAAGTTTCAACAAATAAAAAATTAAATCATTGATCAACTACAATTATTAATATACCAAATAGATATTGATTCCATATACCCCTTTTACAAGTAAAAGAATGGTTAATCCTCTCATAGAAGAAGCCCCATGGTATGACATGCATGAAAATTGTTGATGTCTCACTGTATTTAGAAAGTGGCTTTATGGCTGGCACATTAGCCACCTCACTCTTAGTCTCCTCCCCACTAACAGTTGTGAATTATCATCCCCTACACCTGCTACTCCTCATATAAAAACTCACGAATTCAATGTTTCAAATACAAAATCAAGTAATGTAGAAAATGTAGAAATTTGCTGAATAATGAAGATTTATCCACTGAGATTATCCTGATCATACATTAATTCGAATTCATGTATACCACATAACCTCTTCTACAATCAATCATCAATTTGCGGGAATAGAAACAGTCGCATGCGCACATAAACACAATATGTAATGGGGAAAGCTTATAGCTGAAAACCCCCAGCTATTTTGTATATTATAATAGAAGAGAACATGTATAAATCTCAGTACAATACTCTTCACAAGTACTCAGTACTGTCTCCAAAAGTTACACACAAACTAGCTCAGTTTTGAACAAGTCACAGGTTCAAAACTCATCCACTAATTGCCTGCCTCTATTGCGCAATCAAGGCTGGTGTAATGAGAGATCCAAGTTCAAATCTCACTGGCTCCAACTACGCAATCATCATTGGAAATATCCTCCAATGCTTGTGCAAATCTCATGCACAACTGCTGTCGCAACTAATAGCAAACTCACCCTTTCATCTACCTCTTCCACTGGTCTCCACTGAACTGTCCATGCACTGTAGTGAACTGATGTGTTCTTGAGTTGAATAATGAGTTAATAATTAGTGAATTAAATAATATTTAACTCACTCCACTCATTACTAGTTGATTAGCTAGTTAAACTAATCACAACTAGTTCAACTAAGTTAAACCGAACACAACTCCACCAACTGTCTCATCAACTCCACCAAACTTCTGCCACTGAAGTCCTAATTGAAGTCAACCATGCATGAGCTCACCAAACCCCTAGGAATAGCGTAATTCCTCTGTCAGATGCATGAGCCACTTCTGTAGCTCGAACTGAAGTGCTCCAAGAGAGTAAACTAAAGTTTAGAGTCCAAATATTATTAAGGGTAAATAATATTTGACTTTCCTATTTTTAGGATAGGCAGTCTAAAAATAGACTTCGACCTATATGTCTAAAAACAGAGGTCCATCTATTTTTACCAACATGACCAATACTCCAAGAATAACATACTGCAACCCCTGGACCATGCTCCATATGTCTAAAAATAGACATAGTCTAAAAATAGACTTTGCGCCAGAATTTGCCTGCGGGCCCACTTAGTGAAGGCGACTTCATTTCACTAAGCTCCATCATCTTGCTGCATTTTCAACACTCCCTCTCAGCAAGATATGGATTATCCGCAACCCCTATCCTGCCTCTGTGGAATTCGAACTTGCTCCTGGTGAGCGCCTTCGTCAAGATGTCAGCATCCTGATCCTCCGTGGGAACATATGAAAGCATCATGATTCTCCGCTGAACACAATCTCTGATATGATGGTACCTGATGTTGATGTGTTTGGATCTATCATGAAATACTGGATTAGTCGAGAGTTTAATGCAACTCTGGTTATCACAGTAAATCACTGTAGGCTCCAAATGCAACCCGAACAATCCAACGAGGATCTTCCTCATCCAAATAGCCTCGCATGCAGCCAAGCTAGCTGCCATGTACTTGGCCTCTGCTGAACTGAGTGCCACGGATCTCTGCTTGCTGCTGTACCAGGAAACTGCTGTCGACACAATGCTGAAAACTCCTCCAGAAGTGCTCTTCCGGTCCGTTGGACTCCCTGCCCAATCTGCATCAGTGAAGCCAGAAAGCTTCGCTCCATCCTCCTGTCTGTACCATAGACCATATCCCGATGTGCCTCTAATATAGCGCAATACATGCTTGCCTGCCTTCCAAAAGAGCTTGGTAGGCTTAACCATAGCTTCCGAAAGCTGGTTAACTGCATAGCATATATCGGGTCGTGTATTGACCAGATACATAAGCGACCCCACCAACTGTCGATAGACAGTGGCATCCACTACCTCCGCTGAAGCAGCATCCTCCTTCCTCCAACCACCAGGAAGAGGAGTGTCAACAGGCTTGCAGCCTTGCATGTTGAACCTCTCCAGAATCTCCCGAGCATACTTGCCCTGAGAAACAAACAGTCCTCCGCTGCGCTGCCAACTCTCCAATCCCAGGAAATAATGAAGGATGCCCAAGTCCTTCATCTCAAACTCTCGTGCAAGATCCTCCTTGCATGAAAGTATCAACTGCTCATCGCCAGTCAAAATCAGATCATCTACATACAAGACAATGATCAGGCATAGCCCCCTCCACCACAACTGCACAAAGCTAGATCCATGCCTCACTCTTGGAAAATCCAAGCTCAGTGAAATAACTGTCAATCCGTGTGTACCAAGCACGAGGTGCTTGCTTCAGCCCGTACAGTGCTCTCTTGAGTCGGCACACATGCGACTCACTGCTGAAGATCTCGAAACCTTCAGGCTGCTCTATGTACACCTCCTCCTCAATGACTCCGTTGAGGAACGCAATCTTCACATCCATCTGATGAATGTGCCACCCCATCTGCGCTGAGAGAGCAAGGATCGTCCGTATGGAAGAGTACCTTGCGACAGGTGCAAAGGTCTCCTCATAATCGATCCCCTCGATCCGTGAGAAGCCACGGGCGACAAATCTCGCCTTGTACTTCTCCACACTCCCGTCAACCGCCTGCTTCACTTTGTAGATCCATCGCGAACCCACCACTGATTTCCCCTCCGATCTTGGGACAATCTCCCATGCACTGTTTCTGACGATCAAATCATATTCTTCGATCATGGCATCTACCCATGCGGGTTCCTCCACAGCTTCCTCAAAAGAGGATGGCTCCGTCACAACACATTGACTCACAAGAGCCATGTATCCAGTGTACCGATCCGGTGACTGCCTCTGTCTGCACTGTGCTGTAGGTGGTCCTACAACCTTCTCTGCATCTCGAGCCAGTCGCTCAGCTTCTGTAGTGCGCTTGCGCCCTCTGATGGTTGGCGCTGCATGAGTGGTCTCTTCCACCTCATGAACTTCCTCTTGTGGCTGATCCACATCCGGAAGCTCCTCCTTAGGAACTAACAGCTCCTCATCTGCATGCAAGTGTAGCTCCCTCTCAAGCGAACACCGCATGGCTTTCTCCTCCTGAAATTTTATATCCCGTCGCACAACAGTCTTTCGACTGTCTAAAAAATACACCCGATAGTTGTGAGGTGTATCAGTGTACCCCACAAATATTCCAACCTCAGCAGTTGGATCCAGCTTCCTTCTCGCATCCTTCGTCACATGCATGTATACAGGAGAACCAAAAATCCGCAAATGGGAAATATCAGGCCTCTTGCCAGAATAAGCCTCCTCCGGTGTACTCATGCCAAGAACCTTGTGAGGACAACGGTTCCGCACATACACTGTTGTATTGCATGCCTCAGCCCACAAGTGAAGGGGTAGGCCCTGATCATGCAACATCGCCCGTGCAGCACCCACGATCGTTCTGTTCTTCCGCTCAGCCACCCCGTTCTGCTGTGGGTTATGGGGTGCGATGAGCTCTCTCCAAATCCATTGTATGCTGCAAAAGTCTTTGAATTTAGTAGAAATTAATTCACCACCATTGTCGCTCCTAAGAGCCTTCATATGCTTCCCCAATTCCTTCTCAACCAGCGCCTTGAATTCACAGAACTTTGAAAATGTCTCGCTCTTCTTCTGCATGAAGAAGATCCAGCACTTCCGAGAGAAATCATCAACAAAGATCACATAGTACTTGTGCTTTGCTATCGAAGCTACTGAGAAAGGACCACACACGTCTGTGTGAACTCTCTCAAGGATCGTCGTGGCGCGACTATCCTTCTCGTGAAAGGTGGCTTTCACATACTTTCCCAAGGTACACCCCTTGCACTGATCTGACTGTGCAAGAGTGCCCTTAGGAAGCCCAGTAGAAATCTGCTGCAGGATCTTCAAAGCTCCATGGTGAAGGTGGCCCAATCTCCTGTGCCACAGTTCGCCCTCATCATCCCGGCTCACCACTTCTCTCGCCTTGCATGCCATTGCTGCGCAGCCATCTACTTGCAACTGATAAAGGTTCTTGACTCGAACCCCTATCTTCCGGGTCTCTCCAGTAGTCTTACTGCGCAGGAAGGCTTTTCCTTCGCTGAAGACCACATCATACCCCTTGTCTTCCAACATCGCTACAGAGATCAAGTTCTTCATCAATCCTGGAACATGCAAAACTTCCTTCAATATGAAAGGTTTACCAGACTCCCTCTCAAAGGAAATGGTACCGATACCAGTCGCACTGTATCTACCATCATCGCCCATCTCGATGTGCAATCCAAGATCTTTTTCCTCCAGATCTGAAAACAGATCTCGATCTCCGGTCATGTGAAATGACGCACCACTGTCCAAGAACCAAACTGATCCTACCACACTTGAAACCAAGCATGCGATCAGTGAAAAATCCAGTTCGAATTGAGAAGCCAATGCCTCTCCCGCTGCAGATCCGGCAACCTTCTTATTTTTCTTCTTCTACGGACAATTTGTGGCATAGTGTCCATGCTGGTGACAGTGAAAACACTTCACCTTGGACATGTCTTGCTTCTTGCCTTTCGCACCAGACTGAGAAGCTTTCTTTCTCTTCCCCTTCTTTGCTTTGGCAGCCAAAGCGAAATTTTCTTCATCAGATACCTTTGATGAAGATCCGTCCCTAGTAGTCCTCCTTATCTCCTCTTGCATGAGATCCGCCCAAAGTCGCTCCCATCCCGGCAACTTCTCCCGACCATTGACACTATCTTGATATGCATGCCAACTTTTCGGAAGACCAAGGAGAGCCAGGTCTACCATATCCTCTTCTTCGATAGTCACCCCCACACTTCCCAGCTCATCTCTGCATTGAGTGAACTTCGTGAGGTAATTGGCAGTACTGTCGCC
This sequence comes from Pinus albicaulis, assembly GCA_034641835.2. Lineage (NCBI taxonomy): Eukaryota > Viridiplantae > Streptophyta > Pinopsida > Pinales > Pinaceae > Pinus > Pinus albicaulis. Next base: position 36,837 of record JAXQQM020072405.1, on the reverse strand, counting down.
TTTCTCCATCTTAATGTTTCTGAGCTTATCCTTGAGCGCCAGCTTCCTTTGGTCGCTCTTACTCTGGAATAGATCTGTCAACGCTTTCCACATCAAATATGGAGAAGATTTTCCATGCAGGCTGGATACAATGTGATCCTTTACGCCCTCCAACAGAATCCTTCGACATTTCGCCATCTTCTTTTGCCAAGCTTCAACTTCAGCAGGATCAGTAGGCTTTTGGACATCCGTATCTACGAACTCCTTCAGCCCATTATCTTCTAATACTGCCTCCATCCGATCTTTCCATGCAACATAATTCGAACTGCCTTCAAGAGCATATTCGAGTCGCAAACCGTTGAAAGACATTTCAACTCCGGCACCAAGAAAAACAAACTGCTGCAAAATTTGAATTCCAAGCTCAAAAACTCAACTGCTTCTGGATCTGTGAGAACAAATTATTTATAGCACAGAGATCGACTGTAAGGGCATTTACTGGATATATCACCTTTCAAAGAAAGGATGGATCCAGAGGCTACCTGGCCCGTTACAGACTCTGTCTATCGAAATAAAATTGTAATCACTGTAATAGATCCCGATGATCAATTCGCTCTGATACCATGTAGAAATTTGTTGAATAATGAAGATTTATCCACTGAGATTATCCTGGTCACACACTAATTCGAATTCATGCATAACACATAACCTCTTCTACAATTGATCATCAATTTGTGGAAATAGAAACAGTCGCATGCGCACATAAACACAATATGTAATGGGGAAAGCTTATAGCTGAAAACCCCCAGCTATTTGTATATTATAATAGAAGAGAAACATGTAACAATCTCAGTACAATACTCCTCACAAGTACTCAGTACTGTCTCCAAAAGTTACACACAAACTAGCTTGGTTTTGAACAAGTCACATGTTCAAAACTCATCCACTAATTGCCTGCCTCTATTGCGCAATCAAGGCTGGTCTAATGAGAGATCCAAGTTCGAATCTCACTGGCTCCAACTGCGCAATCATCATTGGAAATCTCCTCCAATGCTTGTGCAAATCTCATGCACAACTGCTATCGCAACTAATAGCAAACTCACCCTTTCATCTACCTCTTCCATTGGTCTTCACTGAACTGTCCATGCACTGTAGTGAACTGATGTGTTCTTGAGTTGAATAATGAGTTAATAATTAGTGAATTAAATAATATTTAATTCACTCCACTCATTACTAATTGATTAGCTAGTTAAACTAATCACAACTAGTTCAACTAAGTTAAACCGAACACAACTCCACCAACTGTCTCATCAACTCCACCAAACTCTGCCACTGAAGTCCTAACTGAAGTCAACCATGCATGAGCTCACCAAACCCCAAGGAATAGCATAATTCCTTCTGTCATATGCATGAGCCACATCCGTAGCTCCAACTGAAGTGTTGTAAGAGAATAAACTGAAGTTTAGAGTCCAAATATTATTAAGGGCTAATAATATTTCACTGACCTATTTTTAGACAGGCAGTCTAAAAATAGACTTCGACCTGTATGTCTAAAAATAGAGGTCCATCTATTTTTACCAACTCGACCAATCATCCAAGAATAGCATACTGCAACTCCTAGACCATGCTCCATATGTCTAAAAATAGACATAGTCTAAAAATAGACTTTGCGACAAAAATAGCCTGCGGGCTCACTTAGTGAAGGCGACTTCATTTCACTAAGCTCCATCATCTTGTTGCATTTTCAACAGAAAATCAAATGTAGAAATTCAAGCACATTGACACAAAATAATTGGTAAATAAAACTATTATGTATTTATAATACAATAATTTAGAAAATCAAGAAATATTTCTTTTGATGATCCCAAGATCACTTTTGGAAATCCCATTGAAAAATTAACTGCATGATTTGTGCATGACAACAAATGTTATCACTCTCAACTATTAACGAAAATAATAATAAAAGATTATTTAATTCACCCAATATATAATCCTAGGGATTGAAATGGAATCAACTTAGTAAATTTGAGGATAGACCTCCAATGTGAATAGGAGGTGGGGAAAATGTTTTTGCATAAAGGGTGAGACCTCCCTAATGTATCGTTTTTAATGCTATGTGTCATTCCTAACTTGGGTACTCCTTTATTATGTACCAATCCTCTTGGAATATGGCATGGATATCTTTAAATTACCATGAGAACGAGGGACAATCCAATGGCTAACCAACTCCACGAAAAGTGCCTTAACCATGTTTTCGTAGGCTTGAAGTATAATAAATACCATAATAGTTGTGTGCACTTATTACAACTACAACGCTCCCTTAGAATATGGTTTTCTGAAACTTTAACTGTGTTTTCATACATGGCATGCAATAAAGACCTCTTGATTTGGATCCCTCTTCTAGAATCTATATTAGCCAATAATCACTTTTTAACAACCTTCAACACATATTAAAGTTGATACGTCCCTTTTGAAAAGTTTGGACTGTGCTTAACTTTCCATTTCTACATGTTGGAAGAAGTATTTGCTAGTGAAGTGAGCCCTTGATATTGTTTCCAGCCTGTTGACTATTTAGGGTCCCAAAACCAATCTAAAACAATGCATTTACAACTTCATAACAATACAACTTATGCCATTATCAATCTACCTTGATCAAGCCTGCAATAATGATATTGTGTTGGGACCCATCTTTAGGCAAGCATGCTCCTTTTAAAGGTAGTTTCATGGCACATAGAGGAACACTTGGATGGTATGTTTTGACTTGTCCACATATGGTGTAATGCTTTCTAGCAAGGTTAAGATGACATCCAAATTTCCTAAGCATGGGTGGATTTCTAAATATTAATATGTAAACTTGGTCCCTCATAGAAATAAATTTTTGTAGCCTCTTGAATTTCCCCCTTGTAACCTAAATAGTGAAAGTCCAATCGTTTCTTCCAACAATACAAAAATTGTTATCCTTCTTCCTCCACAATTTTCAAGAATATTTTCTGCATGATCTAACTAGTTAGCATAAAAACAACATCATCCACTTGAAATTGAACCAGATTCCACTCAATGCAGCCCATAACTATCAATTTTCAAGGGTTTTGAACCATTTATTTCACCAAGTATTCCATTTCATCTAAGACAAACAAGAGAGGTGGTTGAATCACATCAATATTGCTAAGATCAAAACCAGGAACAATCGAAGTCATTATGAAAATAAATCCCGCATTGTTGGACCTAAACTCCTTCCAATATTCATCAAACATCAAATTCCTAATCACTATTATAGTAAGGGCACTGTCTCAAAAATGGACATGCATTTTTTAGCAGTAATAGGATGAAAATTTTCTGGTTAAGTAGTATTGTTCTAGAAGATTCGTTGACCTAGGCTTAAAATGATTACTAGTTGGATTTCTAGTGAACGTCACTGCTGGTTATGTATCTTTTCAGCCTAGAGAGGAAGATTCTATGTGATACCTGCGAATTTTAATGGGGAACTGAGGAAAAAATACTATAAGCTAAATTGGTTAATGTTATTTTCAAACAAATATTTTATTTTGGAAAAACCAAAGCAGAATTCTAAGTCCTAAAATAACCTAGAACCCAAATCCCTTGGAGGATACAAGTATTTGGAAAACTAGGCCCTAATCTATAATGCAAGTTTATTATTTTATACCAAGTATAAAATATGACTTGACTGAATAGGAATTCAAGGGGGACTCTCTCTTAGTAGCTATTGAGTTATAATTGCATTAAGCATTTAAGAGAAAAATATTTTAGTTTCTACGGATGTTTCCATGTTAGTCTTAAACAATTAGGCAAATAAATGATGACGCATGTATTCTTTACTGTTAACTGTTTCAGCCCATTATGTCAGTTTGTGAGCAATATTAATACTATTACCTCCAATTTTAAGGACAATCGATGTGAGGATCAGGAGTTGGAGGGTAAAAAGAAGCTAAGATACTATAAGGAAGTGATCAACCCCACACTTGATAATCAAAATTATCTCTCTGTGTTGTCCAGCAATAAGAAAAAATTAACATCGCTAAGATAAGAACTAATTTCCATGAGCTTCAGAGTGAGACCGGGCAGTGGTCTATTCCCAAGACCCCTTGGAACGATAGAATATGTTACATTTGCGATTCTAAGAGGGTGGAAGATGAAAAGCCCTTCCTTTTAGACTTCCTAACTCTTACTCACATTTGTTCTCAATTCCCTACCATGTGCCACACTTCCAATCTTCTTGTCCTATTAAGCCAACCCACCTAAGTGATCTTGGAGCGCTGATTTCCCTTCTCTTTGACCATAGAAACAAGATTTTGAATAATCAAACTTAGATTCTTTCTCCTCTATTAAGGTCTGATAGACCGCATTGGTCTTAGTAAATAGTAACCATCATCATCATTAATGTTATATATTAAAATTAATATTTTCAATAACTAATATTAATCTGACGTGATAAACATTAATAATATCTCATATTAATAATAGTTATATTGAAACTATAAACAATAATATATAATAATAATAATATTAATTATTAAATCAATATTTTTTAACATTATAACATTATAAAATATTATTTTTTAAACATTATTAATACTATATAAATGATATTACTCATAATATTGTTCCCAATATTAATTCGTTATTATTAATGAAATATATTATTGTTATTAATATTGATATTTTTAATAATTAATATTAATATTATTAATTATCATATTAATTTTAATAATGTTTATTTTTAAACTTTAAATCATAATAATAATAATATATTATAATATTATTAAATTATAATAAACTACTATTAATAATATATATATTTTTTTAATTACATGAAGATTGCTTGAGCTTATATATATCTTTATAAGCTTAGTAATTTTTAATCAAAAATTAGTTAAAGAAAAGAGAAAAACTCGAGACATATTTTTAAGAGGCAAGAAATGGTGATTTAGAAGAAATGATGCATTTAAAATATTAAAACAAACCGATTTTTTATATTAATTTAATATTAAAATATAATATTATATTATATATTATTTTAACAAATCAATGACTTAATATTATATAAACTATGTTGAAATTTTAAAAATAACATATATATATATATTAGAATTTGAAATTTAAAATATAGTCCTAGGGGTTTTGGATAGATTGTGATAGGGTCGGTTGTTAAGATACTCCTTGATGTCACTCCTTGATGTGAAGTCACCAGTTCAATTTTCCCAACTGTATGTAATTAGACATGATGATGATATAGTCCTACCCACATTACAAAAATTAAAAAATAAAAATCTAAAACGACATCAAAAGAATTAATTAAGAAAATCATTAAAATCACCAATTCAATTTCAACAAAAAAAAAAAACACCTATCAACTTAATTAGTAGCTCACAATCACAATGTTTTTCAAATAAACTACTAAATATTATTAATCACTCCTATTTTATTAAATTTACACTTTCAACTTTCTTTCCTTTTTCTATTCAACGCTTTCTTTAGGAAAAAAAATTTAAATAAATAAATAAATCATATTTATTTAAATAATTACAATTCTCCAATGTATTATGTGCCTTTATTTTTTTGCATTCAGTTTATTTCTTTCCTTATCGCAATGTTTTTCAAATAGACTACTAAAGACCTATATGCTTATTTTTTTTATTATTAGACAACATTGAAAACATGTATGCATCAAACACAACAAAGTTTTCCTTCAAATTTTGATATCACCCTACTTTTGTATATGTAACACAAAAGATATAATTTTTATTTAGTATATTTACTTTTTAAAATAGGTATTTATTAAAATTCAGTTTATTTTGTTTATTAGGATTTATTAAAATTACAAATTTAATGGATAAAAATTTTCCATCAAAAATTTACAACGAAAATTTCTTAAAGATTTTTGATATTCAATTCATATATAATAAAAAAATCAATTAAAATTTAACCACAATTTTTTTCACCCAATTTTAATCAACTTCTTATTATACTATGTTGTATCCACAAAAATGTGAGAGTCAACTACATTGAGGTAATTTATTTCATTCCATTATAACAAAAAAATTATTTTGAAAAGTTCTAATCGAATCACAAATCCAATCCACGATAGAGCTGGCTAATTCCATTTCTAATAGAGCCGTTTTCACAACAATTTCATGGGGCATAGTTCATAATTAGTATTTTAACTAACATATATCTGCTTGTTGCCTTTGTCTTAGTACCCATGTCAACAATTAGAACTCCCACATTGTTTTCTAGGGAGCCTACGGGGAGAGTAGAAATTGTAACTATATTAGCATATCAACCTTACACTGAACATCAATTAAATAATTTTAGATCGTTTTCGATATTACTTTCATTAAATAGGTTTAGATAGTTTACTATATTATTTTAAAACACTAGCCTTTCATATATGGTTTTGAGTGACAAGGAAAAGTGAATCCTGCCGCGTTAGAATTTGGAAATATTTAAGTGCATCCATCCAAGTTTTTGTGAGATCTTGATATCGAGCTATACCTGGAGAAACTGCAACAAAATTGGAAAAACTGAGCCAATTGATGCATAGGGTGTAGTTCTTGTTGAGAGGCAAAATATTAAAATATAAAAAGCTAATTTCTTCTAGTCAGTATCCTTGCCTGAAACAGATAAAAATGACACTGAATTGAAAAGAAGGAGTTGCAGCTCACAGGTGAGTACTGCACCTGGAGACTGCACTCAAACAGAGAGAACACTCTGAGTTTACTCTACATTCATGAATGAGGACTTACATCATTAAGTACAACACTAGGAATTAGGAAGTTGCAAACAAACTCCTAAATTGTAGGAACTAATCCTAAACTAAGGAGATACGTTACAACTTGTGTAACCATTTCTCCATTAATATAAAATAATATTAATTATTTTCAACTCCCCCCCTTAATGGAGAAAGGATTATCCTGAACTCCTAACATCCTTCTAAACAATTCAAACTTTACACGCCCAAGAGGCTTAGTAAATATATCAGGCATATTGTCACAAGTTTTACAATATTCAACAAATATCTCTTTTGACTGTAGCTTCTCTCGAACAAAATGGAACTGAGTATCGATGTGCTTGGTATTTTTATGAAAAACTGGATTGTATGCAAGCTTGATGGTACTCTGGTTGTCAGTTTTGATGATAGTTGATTCTTTCTGTTCTTCTCCTCCATCGTTGAGAAGTCTTCTCAATCAGATAGCTTCACATGTGGCTGCACACAATGCTTGGTACTCAGCTTCACATGAAGATAAGGCTACAGTACTTTGCTTTTTGTTGCTCCATGCTATGACCCCGGATCCAATGCTGAAAACGTAACCTGTGATAGACCTTCGATCATCCAAGTTACTTGCCCAATCTGAATCTGAAAAACCTGCTAGAGTAACATCAGAAGTGTCAGTGTACAAAATACCATAATTACTAGTACCACTAAGATACCTCAACACACTTTTTGCTGCGATCCAGTGACTTTCAAGTGGTTTCGACATGAACTGGCTCAACATACTAACAGAGTATGCCAAATCTGGTCTAGTTGTAGTGAGATATATCAAACTGCCAACTAGCTGTCTATACATAGTGGCATCAACCTCTTTAGTGCCATCATCACTGCTCAACTTTAAGTTCTGCTGCAATGGTGTTGCTGCTGATCTGCACTGCTCCATTCTGAACCTTTCCAGCAAGCTTCTGGCATACTTCCCTTGTGTAAGAAAAGTCTGTCCAGAATCTTTCCATACCTCCAATCCCAAGCAATAATGTAGATTTCCGAGATCTTTCATCTCAAACACTTGTGACATCTGTTGTTTGATTTCTTTGATCAGATTGTTAGCATCCCCTGTTATGATCATATCATCTACATACAAAGAAATCAAAATAATTTGCCTCTGTTTATTAAACTTGGTATACAGATTTGGATCATTCAAGCTCCTATGAAAGCCATGCTGTACAAAAAATGAGTCAATCTTCTCATACCATGACCTAGGTGCTTGTTTTAAACCATAAAGTGCCTTTTTCAATGTACACACAAGATGTTCCTGCCCCTTTTTCACAAAACCTTCAGGCTGAACTAAATAAATTTCTTCTTTCAAGTCACCATTCAGAAATGCAGACTTAACATCTAGCTGGTGTAGCTGCCATTTATGTTTTGTTGCTAAGGAAATTAACATTCTAATGGTGTTTAATTTGGCTACAGGAGCAAAGGTGTCATCGAAATCTATTCCCTCTTGCTGTGAGTAACCCTTTGCTACCAGTCTAGCTTTAAGTTTTTCTATACTCCCATCTGCATTTATTTTAGGTTTGTACAGCCATTTTCATCCTATGGGGGTTTTACCTTCAGGAAATTCAACCAAATCCCAAGTATGGTTTATGTTTATTGATTCTATTTCCTCATGCATTGCAGCCCTCCATGCATCAGATTTACTTGCTTCTTCATAATTTGCAGGTTCTACAATGTTTAAAATGTTTGTCATTAATGCATAGTCTTTCAATCTGGATGGTAATTGAGTCTTCCTAATTGATCTCCTTGGTAGGGGACTTACCTCAAATCTATCTATTTCAGCCTTCTCCGGGCTTGCATCATTGCTTACATTACCTGTTACTTCTTCTTCTTGTTTCTGCTCCTGCACTTCATCATCCTCACTATTTCCTTCCATTAGCAATGGAATGTGCCAATCACTGTTAGAGTCATCCTTTCCTTCTTCAACCTGTTCATGAAATATGACATCTCTGCTTGCAAAAACCTTATGAGTCACAGGATTAAATAACTTATATGCCTTGAACTCAGTGCCATATCCAACAAAGATACATTTCAAGGCTTTTGGATCTAACTTCTTCCTATCTGCCTGAGGTATATGAGCATAAGCTTTTGACCCAAATATTCTTAAATGACTCACTGCTGGTTTGAATCCAAACAATGCTTCAAAGGGGGTTTTGAAGCCTAGACATTTAGTAGGACTCCTATTCTTTAAATATACAGCAGTGTTAATAGCTTCTGCCCAAAAACCATTTGATAGACCCTTACCTTGAAGCATGCTCCTTGCGCACTCCACAAGAGTTCTGTTCTTTCGTTCTGCCACTCCATTCTGCTGAGGAGTGTGGGGCACTGTGAACTGTTGAATAATCCCATGCTGCTTGCAGAAATTCATGAATTCTCCCAACTTGTATTCTCCCCCTTGATCTGAGCGGAGAATTTTTATCCTTTTTCCTGTCTGGTTTTCTACCATAGATTTAAACTCTTTAAAATACTGAAAGGTCTGACTCTTTTTACTCAGAAAGTATATCCATGAGAACCTAGTGCAATCATTTGTAAATAAGAGAAAATAATATGCACCTCCTAATGACCTAGTCTGCATAGGTCCGCATATATCAGTATGCACCAGTTCTAAGACATCTCTTTCTTTTCCATTAACATGCAAAGGGAACTCTTCTCTATGCATTTTCCTTAATGCACATCCATCACAATCCAACTTAACATTATGGAAAACAGGGAGTCCATCAACCATACCTTTTCTCTGAAGTAAGATGAGGTCTTGCAGATTAAGATGGCCAAATCTCTGATGCCAGAGATCTTCAGCTGTCGATCCAGTTGCAACCAGTGCTTGCTTTGTCATACTTTTCACGTCTAATCTGTACAAGCTCCCCACGCGCACTCCTGTTGCAACTGTTTCCATCTGGCTATCCTTTATGACACAGTTAGTCTTAAAGAATTGAACTTGCATGTCCTGATCAGTAATCATTGAGACAGAGATCTAATTTTTCTTAATTCCGGGCACATACAATACATTTTTAAGGTGTCTAATGTTACCGCTAGGTAATTTTACCGGAATGTCACCATATCCTTTGATCTCATATCCACTATCATCCCCTAAATAAATTTTTGACCCACATGAATTTTCTTCAAGACATTCAAACCAGTCCTTCTTACCAGTCATATGTGAGGATGCGCCAGAGTCGACATACCATATGTCGTCCTCATCTCCCTTTGAAGCTGAAAGGGCACAATCAGCTGTAAATAGTCGAAGTTCGTGGCTATGGTCCTCTTCTTCCTCAACAAAGTAACCCTTATGTTTTCTCTGTTTGTTTCTTCCTTCTTCTGCCTGCCTCTTATAACAATCTTTAATCTCATGACCAGGTTTTCCACAGTAAAAACATTTCTTGCTGGGAAAATTATTAGCAGACATACCTTTAAACGGTCTCTTCTGAAATGTGTTGGCTCCTTTCTGCTGCTGCTATGGTTGATGTTGCTGCTGTGGCTTCTTCCCTCTGTACTGTCGCCTTTTCGCCATCAGAGCAAGGTCATTGCTCTGTGATTTCAGATTTTGTCGTCGCTCTTCTTCTTGTAGCAGAATCCCTGTCAACTCTTCAAACGTATGGGTTTTCTCCCTTGCTGCCAACCCTGTGATGAACATCTGATATTCATCTGTCATTCCATTCAATGTGACCGTGACCAGATCTGAATCGGAAACTTTCTCTCCGATATCTCCCAATCTGTTCTTCAGGTCTTTGACTCTCGCAATGAATCCAGCAGCGGACTCATTCTCCTCCATCTTCATCGCAAACAGCTTGCCTTTGAGTGACAAGACACGGTTTGTATTCTGTGTCTGGTATAGGTTTTTAATCATCGTCCAAATGTCATTGGCCGATTTACAGTCTCTAATATGCGGGATAATATTGTCCTTGACGGACATCTTCAATATGACCTTTGCTTTTGTCTCCCTTTTATCCCAGTCTTGTTCTTGTGCAGCTGATCCTGGTCTTAGCTCACTTCCTGTAACGATCGACCACGCATTTGCGCTTTCAAGTAAAGTTTGTATCTTGAATTTCCAGTTGGAGAAATTCGATCCATTGAGTTTGCCAGACTCGTGGAGATACGATTCTATACTGTTATTCATATTGGACTAATAAAATTTCTGATCCTCTGATGAATAATTCTACCCAACTGACAAATTGCAGGACAAACTAAAAAAAAAAAATCACCACATACCAGATCCTGACCCCTTCAATGTGCCACCACAGATCTACTGCCACCGAGCAAATCAGGAGCTTCAATGTGCCACCACCGAGCAAGTCCGATCTGCTGCCACCGAGCAAATCAGGAACTTCAATGCGCCACCACCGGGCAAGTCCGATCTGCTGCCACCGAGCAAAACAGGAACTTCAATGCGCCACCACCAGGCAAGTCCGATCTGCTGCCACTGAGCAAATCAGGAACTTCAATGCGCCACCACCGGGCAAGTCCGATCTGCTGCCACCGAGCAAATCAGGAACTTCAATGCGCCACCACCGGCCAAGTCCGATCTGCTGCCGCCGAGCGAATTCGGAACTTCAATGTGCCACCACCGGGCAAGGCCGATCTGCAAAAAAATAATTGCAGACCTTCCCAAAGAGAAAGAGGCTGACGCTTCTCTGATTCGAAAAAATCTGCGCTGAAATCAAAATGCGTGCGAGTCCCAGCCCTGGCGCTTCTCTGATGCGAAAAATCCGCGCCAATCCGCGCCGAAATCAAAATCCGCGCGAGTCACCAGCCCTGGCGCGCTTTTTGCGTGTACTTCCGCGCCACTCGCGTATTTTGGCGCGCTGGCGCGCTTATCTTCCTGAAACCCGCGCCAATGGCGCGACTGTTCGCGAAAAAACCGCGCCAACCCTTTCTTCTGCTCAGAGATGATCAGTCATCTGAGACCTGTCTTCAGGTGTTACTGCAGTCCACCTGAATCTACGAAAACTTCTGTAAGCTCTTCCGCCACTACAGTTCTGTAATCAATGATGCATCCTAAAAAAAAAATAAGGCTGTCCCTACTCTGAGCTCTGATACCAAGATAAAAATGACACTGAAATGAAAAGAAGGAGTTGCAGCTCACAGGTGAGTACTGCACCTAGAGACTGCACTCAAACTGAGAGAACACTCAGAGTTTACTCTACATTCATGAATGAGGAATTACATCATTAAGTACAACACTAGGAATTAGGAAGTTGCAAACAAACTCCTAAATTGTAGGAACTAATCCTAAACTAAGGAGATACGTTACAACTTGTGTAACCATTTCTCCATTAATATAAAATAATATTAATTATTTTCAACTGAAACAACACTCATGTAGTCTTGCTTTGTTGGACATTAGCGAACCAAGATATATGTCGAAATCGAAAATAAGGTATAGTTACCAAAAAATAATAATAAATAAATGTTGAAGATTTTCTACATACTAAAGATTTTTGTTTTTATAACAACAATACTTTTTAATTTTCTTTTGAATTTATTTTAAATTTTAAATAATTTTTTAATATATTAAATAACATAACAATCTTACATATAGAAAAACGTTTGTTTCATTGTATGATCAAGGTTGGACTGCTCCAATTGTAACTTTACCATTGAGTTCAAAGGCATTTCAGGGCTGTTAGGGTTTCAAGCTGCTGGTCAGAGGGTTTGGTGGCTTCGTCTAAGCACTGTAGAAAGCTCTGGCAGAGGTCAGAGCCCTTCTTGCAGAGCTCCTGAAATGTGGGTCAGCTCTGGCCAATCATATGAGACAAGCGGGGGCCAATGGGGCCCCTTCTTACAAACAAATCATTATGGATAAAGGAAAAGGCCCAAGCGAAGGGGTGTAGATTGGTGGTTCAGAAACTCTAGGAAAGGATGAGGTTGGAAAGAAGAAGAGGGCCAGCAGGACTACCAAGGTGGCACAGGGTCAAAAGCGGTCAAGTGGGATCAAGATAATGGAAGGAAAAGACAAAGCCAACCCTACTCCCGAGCAGGAATCTCTTGGGACTGAAGAAGGGACGAAAGCCACTGTAGAAAACCAAGCCCAACCCCAAGAGGGCTTGGATTTGTCAGGATTTGCCGCAGAAGGCAAAAGCAGGGGGAAAACGAACATTGTAAACAAAAAACCTCAGAAAGTCTTCGGGTCATCATCACTGATCCAGAAATGCAAGATTATAGGGACCATATGTCAATACATGCACTAATCTGCAAATTTATGGGCTTTTAGCCAACAGAAAAATCCCTGTGCCTTTGGATAAAATAACAATGGAAATCTAAAGGCGATGTCCGGCTCCACCTTAGAGCTAAGGGTTTCTTTACGGTTGCTTTTGCAAACCTGGAAGACAGGGACCATATTTTTTATGGGGGACCCTATTTCTATGCATCGGCAGGTCTATATATAAGACCATGGAAACCCAACTTCGCCCTAGAACAGGAAACGTTTACTCATGTTCCAGTATGGATATGCCTCTTCTCTCTCCCCATCGACTACTGGAGGCCTTCGGTGCTTAAACAGATTAAGAACAAGCTGGGAAAGTTTGTTCAAGCCTCGGAGGCCACCCTGCAAAAAAGGTATACCTCCTGTGCACGAATATGTGTGGAAATGGATGTTTGAGGGGCCCTGCACAAAGGACTGTGGATGGAATTTAGGGATGAAGTTTTCTTTCAGGCCATTGACTATGAGAAGATACCCTTTCGATGTCACCGATGTCACGAACACGAACACCTGTTCATGGAATGCCCTCTGAATAAGCAAACAAAAAAAATTAAGGAAGGAGCGTCTAAAGACCAGGAAGGCTTCTCCCGAACTAATGGGAGACAACGAGCAAATCTAAGGAACCAGCCTAAAATAGGGATAGCTACTAAATGCACTGACAATGCTTTTGAAGTTCTAGGGTCCAATAATGAATCAGCAGAAGACTCCCATCAGCTGGACTCCTTACTAGATTCAATGGGAACTTTACAACAAGGGACCCTAAGCCCTAACAGGAATACTATGGAAGAAACCCTAGAAGACACCGGACGAGATGAAAATGTCGAGGGAGATGCGAACATGTCAATAAGTGAAGCAGGTACGAAAGACTTAGAATATGGTGCATTGGAATATGTTAATGGTTACTTGTTGGATAAATTTTTGTTCCCACAAATTTTTTGGAATTATTTTAAATGTGGTGGGGTGCTACAAAATCTATAAAATATGAATTGTAGATTTTGTTGGAATGTCCTATGTTATAATAGAATGAGAAGAAAAATCCACTGGATGCACTGTTGCTATCAAATAGCACATTTTGAGAAAGTTTATCTATCGTTGGCCTTATAAATGGATGAGTAGTTGAATGCAATAAAGGACATCCTAAAGGGAAAGTCAGCTAGTATGGATGGTTTCTTTTGTGATCTTTAGAAAAATCTATGAGTAGTAATTGGTGATGATATAAGAAGCACTATTTGTAGATGCTATGGGGAGCATGTAAATATATGTTTGATCATAATTATTCCCAAAGGGATATAAAGGGACATGGTGGAGGTGGAGGTGGAGACTAATAATTTTTCTTAGTGTCCCTTACAAGCTTCTTGCTAAAGCCTTGGCCAAAAACGTTAAATCCATTGTTGCAAAGATGGCAAGGAATAAATAAACAAGATTCATGAAGGGAGAACTCATACTTGGAAATATTATGACAAGTTGGAAAAGAATTTTGTGGGGAGAAAAAAATTAGGAAAAGGAATAAAAGGATGGCCCATACTCGAAATTCTTTTGACAGATTGGAAAAGCAATTTGTGGACAACAAACTTGGAGAAGAGGGCATTTCCTAATGATTGAACTTGACAGTTTTTATGATAGGATCGAAATGGAATTTTATTTTGATGTGTTGTTGGTTGATGTTTGGTAGTGTTATCACAAAATTTTACTTGATTATCTGCTTATCAAACAACTCAGTGTAACTGTTTCAAACCAGCTTTTGACTAAAGCTTAGCCTCTTCAGTCTAAGAGGGATCTCTCAAAGGGATTTTATGATATTCGTTAATGATAGTGCTAGATGGCTAACTCTGTAGAATTTGTATCTTTTTTTTAATGATTGCAGGTTGAAAGAATGTAGGCTTGCTACCATTGGGATTATGGATTCAACAATCAGTATTTTCAATGGCAAGGTTTCTTGACATGGAAGCAGAGGCAGATAGGGGCCTTTAACAAAGGAAATTCACTTATAAAACATAGGAAAACATAGTCATTTCATTACTAAAGGAAGTCAGAGCATAGAGTTATGAATTCTGAGTAATAGAAATGAAATCTACTACAAATGGCAAAACATAAGATGTAGATCAATAAGATATTAAAAACCCTATGAGAATTTCAGTTCTGTCAAGAAGAAATTCACTTTGTATTACTCATATAAGTCAAAATACATAAAGCAGCAGTTTGGTGCAAAAAATATCCAACCCTTCACTACTTCGATGCTTTGTCTTTAAATAGACCTTCTTTACATCAAGGATGGTCTGCGTTGTGGCTAGATCATCGAATTCTCCTATGACACATCACATAACTGAAAGACATAACTCCTAACAGAAGTCTGACAGCTATACCTTAAAGAAATCATCTCCTAATAGGACTCTAACTCCTATTTATTACAGAACTCTACCTTATCTTTGAAACAATTATATTATGGTTACAACATAAGTGTCACATGCTCGAAAAATCCATAACATAGTTCATCACCACTTTACATATTAAAAACCCTCCTAGACTTGTGGAACATAACCCTAATTTTCAGGGATGCATAACCCTTATCTTCAACGAGTGCTTTAGTTGATGACATATCCCCAAAGCACTTCCCTCGAGTCATAATTCTTTGATGATAAGCTCCCTTGAGATGTTGGAGGAGTCCAGTTGTCCAAAACTTCCATTAAGATGCTCCAAAAATTTCAAAAATAGCTCGCTACAAAAACAGGACAATTTTGTAGCGAGCTTTGGTAGCGTTGAAAAACTAGCTTCTGCACCCAATAAATTTGCTCCTTTGTTGTTCCATGGTGTCAACCAAGTCATGACACATCACCACCATCAAAATCCCTCCTTGAAAACTGCAAAAAGTGACTTTAGAGGCAAAAAGGCTGCTACAGGTTTTTTCGTAGCGTTTTCCTGGCTTTAAGCCTAGGAAATGCTACAAAACTATGTAAAAGTGCAGAAATTCCAGATTTCAAAACTGTCACCAAAAAGTGACCTCCAGCTGTAAAAAATTGATCTTCTGCATGTAATGAACCTCTCTAAATCATATTTAACCTCAACTTATGGTCCCTGTGGTGTTTCCTCCTCATTTATGATCAGTTGAGCAATGGGCTCCTCAACCACAGTCATCTTCAAACCTTTATTCTCCAGATCTTCATGAATCAGTTCTAATTTCTCTTGAAGGTCTTTGACTTGGTCTTTCAGTGTCCTATTCTTAGACTGTAAGTGCAGGTTTACCTTTTTGAAATGCTTGACCTCTTTTATTAGTGGATGAGTCCACTTTATCAATTTTTTTTGTGTTGTCTAAAGTCTTAGAGGCACTTGTGACTTGATCCTCCCAAATATTTCTCATCTATTCAAACTGCACTCTTTCAACTTTATGTTTCTTTTCCTCTTTCCTCAAGAATGATATCTCTTCACTTGCATATTTCAATTTTTCCTTAAGGACTTCAACTTCTGACTTCTCATTTTTTTTCTCTTTGCCCTTCTTTTGTTTGATGACTAATTCTTCTTTTGCACGTGAGGAGAGGTCTATGATGCTTGGTGGTGGCTGAGTAGTTTCATTGACCTTTTGAGCTTCTTTGCTACTTTCCAAGACTTTTTTGGCATGTCTTGTCATTGGTTTTCTAGCTTGAAACATGAATCCAACATCATCACCTGCAAATTCTAACTTATTAGTTGTTTTTCCTTTCTTAAGATTCCTTCCTCCCTCATCTATGTCTTCAGCTTGGACTATGGGAGTTTCTTCAATATCAATGGCATGCAAGATGTCCTCTAAGTTACCTTTAGCCAATGTTTGGCTCCTTGTAACCCTCTTGATGCCATGTTTGCTAACTGTTGGCTTTTGTTTTGCAGGTGTAACTTTGGGTGTGTCAGCCTTCTGCAAAGGCTCTGTCTCCATGCTCACTGGTTCTAATTGCTCTGCCACTAAAGGTGATGGGATAGCTCTAGGTTTGGGAGTTCTTTTAGGAGTGATAGCATCTACTTCAAAACCACTTATGAACATAAAATATGACCAATCTCTGCCTAATCTTTTTAACTCCTCTAACACCAGCAACTTGATCAAACCATGATGAAAAAGAGAGGTTTCATTTCCTTCTGTTTTAACTTGAACCTTGTCTGAAATTTTAGCTAAGCTTCTGTATAAGTAAAAAGGAAAATCAAGAGACCTCTTACCCAAAAAATGCAGCAGACGCCTAAGGTGGTAGGAGTAGACCATGTGATACCTCCCTTCATAGGTGAAGTACTTCTGAACGATCAGCAACATCTTTGAGTAGTTTTCCTTCATGTCACTCCTTGGGATAGCATTTGTGAGATCAATTTCACTATGCTCTATCTTGATGAATTCTTTACAGTCCTGCATGGTGAACTTGATGCCTTTGAACCATTTCTGTCCTCCTCTAGGGATTCCTGTTGTTGCTGCAATGGTTTCTAGTGTTACTGTGAGATTTAACATTCCCACCTTTGAAGCTGATCCAGTAAAACTACTAGCAAACTCCTTTGAAACCTACAAATGACACCCTTGCAACATTTGGCAAAATTGGAAACACCATGTTCTTCTAAACACTTCCAATGCAGTGGGGTCTTCTTTTAACAAATTAATGTCCATTGGCTCATATCTGAGGTAGTGACCACCTTTGCTGGTCTTCTTTTTTGCAGCCATGGTGATTTTATACCTTCTCTGCCTCGCTTGATTAGTGACACCTGCAACTTTTGAAAATGCATATAACCAGCTTGGCTTGGTGAAACATCTCTCCGGAACTCAATAGCATGCAAATATGAAGCAGAGAATGACAAAGACTCAATTGGGTAATGTTTTAAAGTTTCAATGACAATTCATGCCTTAATCATGACTCATACATGCTAAAAACAATAATAATTACCTCAGACATGACCTTTGTACCTTGATTTAACCCTAACTGACTCGAATGACATCCACCCTAAATTTTCTAATCATGGACTGACACCTTGCACCAGATTTGACAAGACAGACAAAAAAACCGTTTTTCGTAGTGTGGCTAGTTCATTTTCTGACAGTTTCGCCACGAAACTATTAGGCAGTTTCGTAGCGAAAACTACCTTTTTACAGTGTAAAACTCTACAAAAAGAGGAAAAACTGGCTAAAGTGACCTTTTTGAATTCAAAAGCTTGAGAAATGAAATATGTCAGCAAATGATGACTAATGGGACATGATATGACTTGAATGGAGGTGGGTTTGAACCTTAGGATAGGTGAATATAAAAAATTTAAATTTTCCTTTACCAACTTGTGACAAATGAATTCTATGACCATACCTTTGAAAATTGAACTCTAAGACCATGTAAAATAATGTTTCACTTTTTCTGAGTGATAATAGGTAGTTTGTTTAATTGGTCCACTAGAGCACTTTTTCTCTAATGCATCAACCAAATTTTTTTAAGTTGGAATTCTCTAGAGGTGTTTTTGTTTTAAAGATCTATTATGTGAGTGTATCCACTTGCCCCATATTTATGTGGTATTGTAATGATGCATTATTATTTCTCCTTTAAGATTCTTATTTATAAAAAACTCTTTGAGGGATCCCCTCCTTTATCGGGAGAAATTTCTTAATGTGAATTTTATATATGACCTTTCTCTCACTACAAAGCTCATTCAGTCGTTTAGTGGAGGGAATGGAACAATGTCTTGATATCTTCACTACAGCAAAAAGCATCATGGTTAATCAAGAAAATATAGAGGATTTTATTATTTGGGAAGGAAGACTTTCTAGATTGGCTTTTCAATTAGGGGATTCTTGTTTCTTAAGAGAACTTAAGGTTGAGTTCCCTCACTTTCCTTGATAGTTACTCTTCAAATAAAATTGAGGTAAACTAATTCAAATAAACTCTTCAAGTTAAGATCATTTACGTGTTATTTTCACATATTAAGGTAGGAACTAAAACTATTTTTTGTTATTTTGTAGTATACCTTCATGCCTGTCTCTAAAATAGAAGCTAAGCTTCCTAAGACCAATCATTTGTTCAAAAGAAACTTGTTTTCTCTTCTCAACCCCAAGCCACTTCCAAGGGATAACCCAATAAAATGGATTGAACTTGGTGTCCCCTAGTGTAACACTTACAAATATTATAGGAAAGAAGAAAATGTGATTCTCTTTTGACAAGAAATATGAGCATTTTGATGAAAAATGTAATGTCATTCAAGCTAAGATCACTAAAAAGACACGTGTTATCCTTGTTGAGAAACAATTTAATCAAAATTATAACATAGATATCACAAAATCATTCCAACTCTTACTATCGCCTTTCCTTTGCACCTCTTAGTGCAATGGCTAGTTATTAATTTTCATTGGACTAGAATACCAGGCTCTTCAAGAGAAATGACGATATCACTTAATTTTGGTTGGGTTTGTTACATGTGTCGGGAGGTGAGTGTTTTTCCAGATTGAACACATAAAAAGAAGATAAATGGGGAGAAACTGACCTGAGTTAGTGGAACTTCAATTTCAAGTTTGCTTTACAGTTGCCCATTTTATGAGGTTCAACTTTTCTTGCATGCAAAGAATCTGTCTTTTTTTGCAAGATGCATACATCTCGATCATGCCATACACCTCTGGAGATGTTAAAGGTGGAGGCAGGCCTAGAATTTGAAGTCCTGCAGGACATATTTTCTATTTCAGAATGTATTTGACTTCTGGCATAAATTTATACATGTCAAGTTTGACGTGTCCTATACATCACTAACTCGTCATTTTGACATTTAATTTGGGATTGGAACCATTAGAATATATAATACCTAGAACATCGGGTAGACTAATATGTTTAATATGTATTCACTATCCCTTTTCCATTAGTTTCTTTCCCACCTTGGATTGTAGGAAGTGAATCCATTAACATGGCAGTCATAGCAATTGACAAAATTAGGGGCACAATGGCTACGACATGTGTTAACTCCGAATTAAATGGTCACCCTCCTATCATAACTGTCGATTAGATGGTTACCTGCATTTGATGACCGAAAGCAAGTTATAACGAGGTTAAACTTATAGGATATAGCTTCTAATTTCCGAATGAACAACCCCTTTCCATAAAAACCCTGCCTCCCAAATGAAAATTTTCGGGCTAGGCATAAAGAGGAAATAAAACCAAAATGCAGAGCACCAAGGACGCAATGGACACTGGAGACCCCCAAATGAAAATTTTCAGGCCTTGTCAAGTTCGCAGGCATAAAGAGGAAATAAAACCAAAATGAGCACCAAGGATGCAATGGAGGTTGAATACCATGGAGAGAGGCACAAATCGATTAGCTTTGATCACAAGGGAGCACAATTTCATGCCTACTCCTATAAAGTCACCCGTTGATTCTTTGGATTGGGGCGACAATTATTCCAGGCTCGTTAATGGCGACACAAAAATTGAAAGTCACGGTATTTCTTATTTATAATTCGTATTGTTCTCATCATTGCGTCTCTATTTCAGAGGATCCTTTTGAGCCTCTATCATAAGTGTGCTCGGTAAAAGGTAATAACCAGTAAACATGCTTGAAATGTCGAATGTCAATCACTTGAAATCCCTTTGTCTCACAGTAAACATGGTTGAAATGTTGAATGAAAATCACTTGAAATCCCTTTGTCTTCGCAACCCTTCGATGTAGGGAATCTATTAGAAATTCCTTTGATTGCGTCGAGAAGCGCTCTATAACCTAATACATGAGAGATGTTTTCACGTAAGTTACATTAAAAAATATTAAATAAAATATATGTGTCGACTAATATATATTGTATATGCTTAAGATGTGTATAAAGTTACTTTAACAAATTTAATTAAATTAATTAAAAATGTCGGCCCTATTTAAAATAGGAGGTATGGTAAATAAATAAAACCTCAATTTATACTTACTCAAGGAGTATCCTAAATAAATAGAAATATAAATGAATTAAAGGTATGTAAATAAATAAAACCTTTTTTATATTTACTCCATAAACCTCTTTATATTTACGAAAACTCAAAAAAGAGGTTTTATTTAGGTGAAGCCTATGGGAAAAATATCATTTTAATACTATGGGCTAAATACCATGGGCCAAATTATTATTAATACCATTCAAAAAAAACATTATTAACCATAATATATATATATATATATATATATTTATTTTTTTTTTTTTTATTTTTTTTTTTGAATAAGACTAATTCTATTAAGCGAAAATATGGTACATGGTGAGATTACAAACAAGGGAGGCAAGAAATGGGCCAACCGGAAATGATGAACTATCAACCTCGGTCCCGAAGAGAGCAAATGAACCAAGGAAAAGAGCTATGAAGCATGACTAGAGTCCTAGAGGAAATAAGTTGGATTCTACCTAGAATGGGCAAAAGCCTCCATGCGAAGTTTTTTTCCCTTCTTTTTGTTGACTTTTACCCATCCCGCTTGGTGTGGTTTGGCAAGAACCACTTCTAGGCTGGTGTTAACTGTGGGAGGAGTCTCCTTATCTGTATCAGAAGAGGAGGACTCATGAGTATGTTTCTGAGAGATCGTCGTGTATGGAGGATCCTCAGGTGCACCGAAGGACAAGTCATTCATCTGTTGAGTATGTTCCATTTCTGCATCAATCTCTTCATCCTCTGAACTTGAAGATTCAGAGTCCTTCGCGGGCGGCGGACTACAAGGTATCCACCTTTTGGATTTGGATTTTGAAATGTTTTCCTTTTTTTGGCAAGGAATGTGGGGCAGGAGTTCTGAAGATGCCCTATTTTGTGACAATGGCGGCATCGGAAGGCAATATTCTCATAATATAGGATCTGTGTACATACAAAGTCGCCTATCTTGAGATTAATTTGGTCGGGCAGGACTTTGCTTATGTCTATTTCCACACATATTCTAGCATATGTGTATAGTCCTTGGCACTCCCGAGAGTAATCTGCAGTCAAAAAGTGGCTCAGGGCATTTCCTATTCCTCGATAGACTGAAAGGTGCCATAGATGGGCTAGTAAATTGGGAAGCCTAACCCAGACATGAGTCTTGGTGATGATTGTTGTAGCTGGGTCAAAATATGGGAACCAGGGGGTGATGAATAGCCCCGCTGCTCCCCAAAACCACGGGCCTTCTGTTAGGGCCTTTTGATAGTTCTTGATGTGATCAAATAATACTATGAAGAAACACTTTGAGCAGAAGCTGACCTTGCAGTTGTGGGTCCAATTGGCATAGATCCACTCAAAGAGATCCTTTGTGTGAGGCCAAATTCCATTGAATCTACAGATGATAGCAGTTTCTCCAAATTTTTGTAGTTGTTCTGCCAAATCTGGATGGGAAATCTTTATGGAGGGAACAGCTTCTAGTTTATCAACCAGAAAAGGCTTGGGGGCCTCAGGGGTTTGCGCAGCTTTCTTGGGCTATACATGGAAAACATCCTTGCAGGAGAAAGATGGAGCAAAGGAGGAATTTCCTGCGACTCCTCCTCTCAAACGAAGGGATAAAGTTAAAGTAGCATCTCTTTCAATGTTGTAGAATGAGAGGGGAAAAGAGGCATCAAGTTGTTTACCTCCATAAAGAAGTCTTTGAAGAGCTGTGGGAATTCCCAGCTTGTGCTCAAGGGCATGCAAGAGATTCTGAACTCTGTCCGTTGGGCAGACCCAAAGCAACATGGATCTGCTCGAGAGAAGAGAGATCTGGATTTGAAATGTAGGGGAGCATATATCCACAGGGGCTTCACTCAATAATCCTATGACATATCGCGTGCGTTTGTGCCATATTAAACAATACCCTTAATTTTACTACATATTGGAAAATACCTTTGAAAATCACATTATTTAACCCCCTACCAATATGAACCCAATACACCTTCCCAATTTAAAAAACCCCTACTTTCACTAGATATTGTAGGTATCCATTTTTTCATTAAAATTTGCTATACCCCTTTATATTTTTTCATTAACTTTGAGCTCCATTTTTTATACTTGCCAATATTAAAAACCTTTACCGCCTATATATCCCCCAATATATTATTCCATTTTTCCCTCAAAATATATCCCCCAATATGAACCCACGTGGTATGATATTGCTCCCCCAGTGAATCCCCTGTGCATATATCTAAGAAACCCTGACTTCTAGAATTCAAATTGGAGTCTAGATTGATGAGTTTTGCCTGATATTTAGTGCCCATGGCCGGATCTGTTTTCCTGGTGGGTAGGCGCCAGGTATCTTTCTGGAGAGTCTCGGTGCCAGATTCCTTCATATCCCAGAATGCATGTCTGCCTGGGGACCATTGGTGAGGAGGTTCCACCTTTAGTTCATGTTTGGCGCTCACAATCAAATCCGTTGCTACATTCAGGGATGTAGAGCAGTTTTTGGTCAGAATAGCTTCCAAATACATCCGAAACCCAGAAATGTTGCTTTCAAGATGGGTCAAGAGAGGAGACAATGACTCGTGGCTGGCCAGAGGAGCAAGAGCGAGGAAAACGCAGCGATTCGCCTCATCCGGAGCGACGAATGATCGAGAGGGACCTCCTGAGGGCCGAACCTCCTCTTGGCAAGCATTGTGGAGTAACAGTAACTTGAGAGATCTCAAGATGTCAAGATGATCTACAGGGCTGAGCTGCAGTAGAGGAAGACGTAGCAGGAACCCTAGCCGTCGACATATTCAACTCCACTAAGAGGGTGATATCATGCACTTATTAACCATAGTATTAATATTATTATTAATATTAATTCTAATATTCATATTAATATATTATAATATTAATATTATTAAATTTAATAAATTTGGATTAATACAATATTAAATTTGTTATATTATAATATATATTAATATATCATGATATATTTTAACTCTAGATATATATGGGAAGGAAGAACAAAGACATAGAGTGGTAGAGGTGGAGAGATAGGGGGAGTCATAAGGGAGAGATGGAGATAAAGTGAAGGAGAGGGGAGAGAAGGAATGAAGAGAGAGAGAGAGGTAGAGAAGGGTAAGAGAGGGAGAGAGAGACACAAATATGGAAGGGGGAGAGAGAGAGAAGGAGAGAGGGAGTGATATAGTGAGAGGATTCGAGGGTAGAGAGAGAGAGAGAGAGAGAGAGAGAGAGAGATGGGGGAAGAGAGAGGGAGGTCAGATAGAAATGGAGAGTGAGGAAGGAAGAGAGAGAGAGGAGGAAAGAGAGAGAGGGATAGAGAGATGGAGTAGGATGGGGAAAGAGGGAGGGAAGAAGAAAGACATAGATTGTGAGAAGTGGAGAGAGAGAGGGAGTTACAAGGGATATATGTAGAGAGTGTGTATGTTTATGGGTGAAATGAAGAGACAAAGAAGGAGAGTTGGAGATAAGGGGGAAGAGAATTAGAGAGAAGGAGAGGGGGAGGGATATAATAACATAGTTAGAGAGAGAGAGAGAGAGAGAGAGAGAGAGAGGCGGGGGAAGAGAGAAGGAGGTAGGAGAGAAAGGGAGAGAGAGGAGGAGTTAGGGAGGGATAGAGAGATGGAGTTGGAAGGGGAAAGAGGGAGGGAATAAGAAAGACATAGGGAGTCAGAAGTGGAGAGAGGGAGGGAGTGACAAGGGAGAGATGGAGAGAGAGTGTGTATGTTTGGGGGTGAGACAAAGGGACAAATAAGGAGATATGGAGAGAAGGGGGGAGAGGAGAGAGAATGAGAGGGAGGGATATAATAACATAGTTGGAGGGTGAAGTGAGAGAGAGAGAGAGAGAGGTTGGAGAGAAAGGGAGATAGAGGAAGTAAGAGAGAGGATGTGAGAGAGGGAGTGAAAGAGAGATGAAGTTGGAGGGGGGGAGAGAGGGATGTAATAACAAAGACATAGAGAAATAAAGGTGGAGAGAGAAAGAGGGAGTGATAAGGAAGATGGAGAGAGAGGGAGAGATGACAATGGGAGGAAAAAGAGAGAAGTGGGGGAGAGGGAGATAAGGGGAAGATAGAGAGAGAGAGAGAGGGAGAGGAGGAGGGAGGGATAGATAGATAGATTGGAGAAAGATATTGTTTGCTTTGGGGGTGATATAGAGAGAAAGAGGGAGATAGAGATATTGATGGAAGGTGAAGAGAGGGAAGAAGAGAGATGGAGAAAGGGGGGTAGGGAGAGAGAGATTGATAGATATGGAGTGAGAAAGTGTGTGTGTTTGGGGGGGCGAGATAGAGATATGAAGGGAGATATAGATATAGATGGAGGGAGGATAGAGGGAAGAATATTTCTTACACTAGATGCATCAAATTTAGTGTAGATGGAAATTTCTAAACTTATTTGATTGCTTGCACTAGATGCATTGATTTTAATGTAGATGTTGATTTCTAATGATATTTGATTGCTTGCACTAGATGCATTGATTTCAATGTAGATGGTGATTTCTAATCCTATTTTATTGCTTGCACTAAATGCATTGATTTCAGTGTAGATGATGATTTCTAATCCTATTTGATTACTTGCACTAGATGCATTGATTTTCGTGTAGATGTTGGTTTCTAATCCTATTTGATTGCTTACTCTAGATGAATTGATTTCAATGTAGTTTATTTCTAATCCTATTTGATTACTTGCAATAAATGCATTGATTTCAGTGTAGATGGCGATTTTTAATCCTATTTGATTGCTTGCACTAAATGCATTTATTTCAGTGTAGATGTTAGTTTCTAATCCTATTCGATTTCTTGCACTAAATGCATTGATTTCAGTGTAGATGGTGATTTCTAATCCTATTTAATTTCTTACACTAGATGCATTGATTTCAATGTAGATTTTGATTTATAATTATATTTGATTGCTTGCACTAGATGCATTGATTTCAATGTAGATGATTTCTAATCCTATTTAATTACTTGCACTAAATGCATTGATTTTGGTGTAGATGGTGACTTATAATCCTTGGAATTTGGCTTTTGTGATCCATAATTTGTAAAGAATGACTTTCGGTGATAATCACATATGATTAAATTTCGTCGACGCGTTTTGAACTAATCCTATTTGATTACTTTCACCAAATGCATTGATTTCAGTGTAGATGTTGGTTTCTAATCCTATTTGCTTACTTGCACTAGATGCATTGATTTGAGTTTATATGTTGATTTCTACTCCTATTGATTGCTTGCATTATATGCATTGATTTCAGTGTAGAAGTTGTTTTCTAATCTTATTTAATTGCTTGCATTAGATGCATTGATTTCAGTGTAGATGTTGATTTCTAATTTGATGGAATTGGATGTATGATGTTACATTAATTTTAAAGTGATTGGATTAAGAATGCCCATTGATTTCAATGTAAGTACAAAAATTTATTGGCAATGGACATTGTTTTTTGTGTTGTAGTAATTCAACTTATTAATATTGGAGAGTAATTGAGACAAGGTATGATGTTTACTACGACAACTCGAGCTAAATATTTAAATGGTTTACGATTTCAACTTTCTATTTCATATAATCAATAGATAAACTTTATATTTCATATTTAAATAATCAAATATGTTTACGATTTGAACTTTCTATTTCATATTTAAATATGTTTACTACAACCTCTCCTCAAGTTTTGCACTCAAAAAATAGGTTTTCACCTCGAGATATTTGATCCCTCTCGGTGCTTGATAGATCTGGAGTTAAGATGGATCTAAGCTGGTCTAAGATACCTTTAGATGCTTAATTTAAATTTCCTTTAATCTTATTGGAATTGAAACCCTTAATATCGATCTAAGCTGGTCTAAGATATATTTAGACACTTAATTTAAATTGCCTTTAATCTTATTGGAACTGAAACCCTCTAAATTCTTGTCATTTAAGATGTTATTTACTACCAATAGTGAAGTAAATTATATATCAGAGTGGAGTAAAAGACATTAAATAAATTGAAGGGAAATTTACCAAACCTAGCAACATGGAAAATAATCAAGATTACCATTCATTCATTGGAATAGTGAAAGCAATTAAGGCAAAGAAAAGCGTATAAATTGGCATCAAACCTCAATTGGCAAGGTGGAAACCCCAAAAGATAATCTTGTTCCTTGGATCACAAATACCACTTATATTAAAAGGAGTGTGATAGAAGCATGGAATAATTGTAATAGAATGAATAGCTATGTACAATGGCCACTTATAAAATCAAGGTTTGCACCACAATATATGGTGGGAAAGTATGATTGTTTTATTGAGGATATTTGGAGTATTCAATTTCCATGTGACATGTTGATTTAATGTGGATGTCACATGTGAAACTTATAAGTTAATTTGGGGTAAGGTTGTAATTTTGGTTGTACAGACTCAATTTTTGGTGAAAATGGTTTTTTTTGTTCTCCTATCAAATTGATTATTGGGCTTTAAAAATTGTGATTGGTGTACCTGAAGTCTTTCTTCTCATAAGATCCCCTTGGTAGATTTATTACCCAGAAGTTTGATTGTAGCTCATTTTCTAAGTGGTGTACCATTACTCATCTTCTAGTAGTGGTTCAGAAAAGGTCACATGTTCACAGTGGAGTTGTCTTATATTTTGTGTCATGGATGTTGAGCATCAAGAGAATGAGGTTGCTTCTATTGCATCTGGTAATCTATGGAAGAATGAGTATGCAAAAAATGGAAAGAGGTTGAGCATGTAAAATATTTTGGTGGAAGTAGTTGAGTTAAGGCCATAGAGAAAAAATTATAGTATTTATTAGGCTTTTGCAACTAATTATATTGTCAATATGCTTGTTTAGCATGAAGGTATTTTATAGAAAGATTGGGGTTTAGCTTGAAGGTATTTCATCTAAATATTAAGCTTAGCATGCTAGTCCACTAATTTCATTATATACACAATAGTAAAAAAGACTTGATAAAGTGTTTGAGAGATGATTTGTTGTCTAAAGTATACAAGTCATTGATTTATAAGAAAATACCCCTCCTTTATACATCTTACTAGAAGCAAAATAAAATTATCTATTACTTATTGCAATATGTATTATTCTTTTCTCCAAAAAAAATCATTATATTTCATATCCAAATATATTTTGTATTGACCATATAATCAGGAAACATCCTTGGCTACCATTAGAGCAGTAACAAATAAACGTGTTGATCAAAAGTATAGTTGTATGCTATATCAAAACACATATGTTAAGTTGGGAAAAAACAAGACACTTTTATAAAGAGGTTAGTGAAAATTGAAATGTAAGAGTACTTGAAAGAAAATATCAACACCCACAAATTTGAATAGAACTTGAAATAAAAAGCAAAAAAAATATAAAAAACGTCATCAAATATTCATTTAACAGACAAAAAGAATTTGAAATTCCACTTTGAAAGAGAAAGATATGAAAAAGGATATGAATGAAAAAGACATAAAGAAGGATATGAGAATACATGTAAAAGTTTCATTACATGCAATAAAGTGATGTGTTAATTCACTCTCGGAAAGAAACAGGCAAGTTAAACCATTGCGGACCGCACACGCATAGAGAGCAAAGTCGAAAGTTATTTTTTCAGAAAAAAAACAAAAAAAACATTAGAGTTAAACCATTGTGGACCTCACGGAAAGAGAGTATGGCAAGTTAATTATTGGAAAAACACATGAAAGTTAAACCCCGCGCAATGAGATTATAGTGCAAGTTCAGGAAGAAAAATTATCTGTGAACATCAACCGTGTGGACCCACGTGCAAGAGAGAAAGATCAAACGTGTGGACCCATGCACAAGAGATGAAATTCCAGGCAGTTTCTTTCAATTTGAAATTTGAACATAAGAATCTGTTTATTTATTTTTGAATTTCAACATCAAAAAAAGTTATGGAAATATCTAAGTTATGGAAATATCTTAGTATTTTTTTATATTATCTTTTTAGCAATTATGAGATTATTGAAAAGTTGGGCCAGTTCATCATCGTTATCAATTTGGATGAAATTTCACGTGGTCTATTTCATTTTTGAATTTCAACATAAAAAAATATATGTTAACATTTTTTTCTTAAATATATGTTAACATATATGTTAAGCCAATTTATCATCATTATCAATTTGAATAAAAAAATAACTAGACTAAAAAAACAAAACACTGGTAATACAATAAACTATTTTTAATCTTATAAAACTTAAAATAACATTTCATATTTCATTTCTGTGCCCCTGCTACTACTGGTGTGTTAAAGTGAAAATATTTTATTTTTTTACCAAATGTTTGCGGTGGTGGTGCATGCATCTAGGAGAACCGGGATCTATATATCTCCGCACTCCCAACTTTTCTCCCCTTACAATCCTCTCCACATTTTCTGGTAGCCTTTTCAATTCATTTCCACCATCGCATCGCATTTCGAGTCTTAGTCGCTTCGGTTTTCAGAGTTTTCCAATTTCTATTTCTATAACCATTTGGCATTCAGCAACTCCTCCATCCTGGTTTCCCAAAACCCACTCTGAAATTCAAATTGATCAACATCACCGTTATTCTCCTGCAACTACGATGGACGCTTCTGGCGCCTCCTCGTCCACTGCTGCTGATCCCATCAACAGTAGCAGCTACGGTGTGTTTATCAACCACCGTGGCCCCGACACCAAGAAGACCTTCGCTAGTTATCTCTACCGTCGTCTTCTTATGCATGGATACAGGTGTTGGAATTAATTACCAACTGCCCAAGAGACAGGGCGGCAGAGCCAAGTCCGAGGGGGTCCATCAAGCTGGGCAAGCGGAGGAGCCTACCCCGTCGGACTTGCTGACGTATGCGGGGGCCCATATGTTATATGGTAACAAAAGAATTCCGCGGGGGTCATTGAAAGTCTGTGGCTGGAGTTGTGGACGCCCCCGGAATTGCCTACATCATCAGCTGGCCCACATATATTATATGCCATATGTTATATATTAAAAAAAATGACCGCAGGTTAAATGTTTCTACACGGCATTTTTTTATATAATTGGTTTTAATAAGTTTTAAATGTTATATGTTTTATTTTAATATATGCACATCATATATTAAAAGGCCGTGAAGTGTAACTTTTTTATTACACAGCAGTGTAAATAAAAAAAAGAAAAGACAGCAGAACTGGTTTTATTATACAGGAATATGCACAGCAGTGCGGGGGATGAAAAATCAAAGTGCCAGAAAGTCAATTGGACATCAATGCTACTTCAAAGCGGTGCCTGCAGAAATTTATGATACCATAAATGAAATCTGAAGCGGTGAAATTTGTGGTTGAATGTCAATGAATGGCATTAAACAGGCTGGGATATTTTTATGAAGATTTTTCTGTTTTGTTATATGCAGAAACAGTCATTTTTTGTAATGTAATGTTTTTATATACACAGCAGCGTATTGTAAAACACAGTGAGCAGAGTTTTATGCACAGCAAAGTGCATTTTGTAAAAGACAGAGAGTGTTTTTGAAAACAGAGTAATCACAGCAGTGACTGTTTTTAGACAGAGTGTCATTTGTAAATGACAGAGTGATAATTGTTGAACTGTGTTTGCAGCAGTCTCAATTATTTTGTAATCCCTCTTTTGAGGAAGTCTGTAACAGCAGTTTTTTTTATATATTGAAATATAAATTTTTCTGAGTTGAACTCTGTCTGTCAGTGAATTTTTTTTAATTATTCTCTGTGTTGAAGAGGGCAGTCTTATTGTTTTGGAATTCTGAAAGTTCCAACATGGTATCAGAGCCAATCCAGGCTATTTGAAGGTCAAATAAGCTGAAGGAAAGGGGTTCTTAGTTGCAGCAGCTTCTCCAGCAGTGTGAAGACTCAGCCAAAGGAATCCAAAGGTATTTCTCTATAAAATTTGTTGTGTTACTGTAGCAGTACAGTGAGCTATTTTAATACACAGTCAAGTGTTTTTAAATCATAGTTAGAAGTGCAGAATGGCTGGTTCTAGCACAGGTATGAGTTTGGGAAATGTCCATCTCCCACAATTCAATGGAAAGAATTATGATTACTGGTCAATAACCATGAGGGCTTTATTTACCTCACAAGAATTATGGGAATTAGTTGAGGATGGCTTTGAAGAGCCAAAAGATGAAGCAGAGTTTTTTATGTTAAATCAAGCAGGAAGAGAACTGTTGAAGAACAATAAGAAGAGAGATGCCAAGGCTCTTTTCTTCTTGTATCAAGCAGTGCATGAGAGTGTGTTTCCTAGGATAGCAGCAGCCAAGAAATCCAGTGAAGCATGGGAAACTCTCAAAACAGCCTATCAGGGTATGGAGAGAGTGAAGACAGCGAAACTTCAGTTGCTGAGGAGAGATTTTGAGACTCTCTGCATGAAAGAGTCAGACAATATTGACTCATTCTTCACTCATGTGATTGGAATGGTCACTCAAATCAGATCTCATGGAGAGACTCTTGAGGACAAGAGGATTGTGGAAAAACTCTTGAGAAGTTTACCCTCAAGATTCGATGTGATTGTCACCACCATAGAAGAGACGAGAGATCTCACAAAGTTTTCAGTGGATGAACTACATGCATCACTGATTACCCATGAACAGAGATTGGGTAGGAGTGAGAACTCATCTCTAGAACATGCTTTTAAGTCCCAGATGTCTTTCGGAAGAGGAAGAGGGCAAGGCAGAAGAGGAAGAGGCAGAAGCCAAAACAGAGGTGGAAGGAACAGTCCAGCAAATGCTCAAGGAAGGGGCAGCAATCCAAATCAACATCAAGGCCAAGGCAGCAGCCAACAGAATGGTCAGCAGAATGCACAAGGACAAAGGTATGATAAGTCCAATGTCCAATGTTATAATTGTAAGAAATATGGTCATTATGCTAATGAATGTAGAAAGAATAAGCAGAATGATATGAGAAGTGAAACTAGTGCAAATTTCACAAAAGAAAATAGCAGCCAAAGTAATTTGTTTTTAGTTTGTAACATGGCTGAAGAAAAGAATGAGGATATATGGTTTCTAGACTCCGGTTGTAGTAACCATATGACAGGAAACTTAGCAATGTTTTCTATGTTAAATGAAAGTGTGCAGTCACAAGTCACACTAGGAACTGATAGCAAAGTTTCTGTTATGGGAAAAGGAGATGTAAATGTTTTAACAAGATTAGGTGCAAAGAAAACCATAGCAGATGTTTATTATGTTCCAGGAATGAAGTGTAACCTCTTAAGTATTGGACAGCTTGTCCATAAGAGGTATAATGTTTTCTTTGATAATGATGTTTGTACCATCATGGATAAACCACCCAGCAAACAATGTATTGCTGAAGTAAAGATGACAAGGAACAGGATGTTCCCTCTCAGAATGAGAGCAGACTTGAAGAATGGTGAAGAGAAAGCAGCAGTTGCACAAGAGACTTTTCAAAGCGAACCAAAGGATGATAATTGGTTATGGCACTTGAGATTTGGACATCTCAACTTTGGAGGTCTTAATTTGTTGAACAGAAAAGGAATGGTAAGTGGTTTACCATTGATAGAGAAACGGGACAGCCTTTGTGAAGGTTGTATTCTTGGGAAACAACACAGAGAAAGTTTTCCTTCCGGGAAAAGCATAAGGGCAAAAGCACCCTTAGAGATTGTCCACTCGGATGTGTGTGGACCGATGCAAACTCCATCACTTGCTAGCAGCCACTATGTCTTAACATTCATAGATGATTTTACAAGAAAAACTTGGGTTTACTTTTTGAAAAATAAAAGTGAAGTGTTTGAAAAATTCCGCAATTTCAAAGCACTTGTTGAGAATCAGAGTGGGCTGCATATCAAGGTCTTAAGGACTGATAGAGGAGGTGAGTATATATCTAAAGATTTTCTACGGTTTTGTAGAGAAAATGGTATTCACAAACAATTTACAACTAGATATACACCGCAGCAAAATGGAGTGGCCGAAAGGAAGAACCGAACCATAATGGACATGGCGAGGAGTATGCTTAAGGCAAAGCATTTGCCGAATGATTATTGGGCTGAAGCTGTACATTGTGCAGCGTATATCTTGAACAGGTGCCCTACAAAAGCAGTAATGAACAAAGTGCCGGAAGAGGCATGGAGTGGCGCAAAGCAAAGTGTCACGCACATGAAGGTTTTCGGATGTGTGGCTTATGCACACATTCCGGATCAGCTAAGGAAGAAGTTGGACAGCAAGGGGGAGAAGTGTATTTTCATTGGATACAGTGAGGAATCCAAGGCATACAGGTTATATAACCCATCCACCAAGAAGTTTCTTGTGAGCAAAGATGTTCAGTTCATTGAAGAGGAAGCTTGGGATGGAAGCATAGAGAAAACAGTGAATGTTAAACACTGTTTATCTCATGATGAGAATGATGATGAGGTGGCTGAAATACATCCCCAAACAGCAGCACCAATACAAGGGCAGCAAAGTACACCTTTGAGAAGAAATGAAAGTGCTTCTCCAAGCACACCACAAGGAGGAAATTCAAGTGCTTCTTCAAGTACTTGTACACCTACTGAAAGAGGTAAGAAATTCAGAAGTTTGAAAGATATTTATGAACAAGATATAGCTAACGAAGGTATCAATTCTTTGTTTGCTTTATATTGTCATGTTGATGATCCTGTTCATTTCGAAGAAGCCATCAAGGATGAGAAATGGATAGAAGCTATGGATAAGGAAATAAATGCCATAGAGAGGAACAAAACTTGGGATTTGGTTGAACTCCCAAAAGGTAAAGATGTCATTGGTGTTAAATGGGTCTACAAGACCAAGAGTAATGCTGAAGGCAAGATAGAGAGACACAAGGCAAGGCTTGTTGTCAAAGGCTATAAGAAGAAGCATGGCATAGATTATGAGGAAACTTTCGCACCGGTTGCAAGAATGGAAACCGTGAGAGCAGTGCTGTCCATAGCAGCACAAAACAAATGGAAAGTTTACCAAATGGACGTGAAGTCAGCATTCCTGAATGGAGTGTTAATGGAAGAGGTTTACATAGATCAACCTCTCGGCTATGAGAAGAAAGGACAAGAGCACAAAGTATGCAAGTTGAAGAAGGCTCTTTATGGGCTGAAGCAAGCGCCAAGAGCATGGTACAGTAGGATAGATTCATATCTACTGAAAAATGGTTTTGAAAAGTGTGAGGGAGAACCCACCCTCTACATCAAAGAACAAGACGGTAAAATTTTGATTGTAGTCTTGTATGTTGATGATGTTATTTTTACAGGTAATGATGATTGCCTTATTGAAAATTTTAAAACAGTCATGAAGGAAGAATTTGAAATGACTGATATGGGTTTGCTGAGATACTTCTTGGGAATAGAAGTAGAACAAGATGAAAGTGGGATTTTCATCTCACAGGCAAAGTATGTTAATGAAGTTCTTGAAAGATTTAACATGCAGGAAAGCAAAGCAGCAATCACTCCCACAATGATGGGATTAAAACTCAGCAGAGAGGACAGCAGCAAGGATTTTGATCCTAGTTTGTATAAGAGCATAGTTGGCAGCCTTATGTACTTGACTGCAACTAGGCCGGACATAATGCATGCTGTTAGTTTGATTTCCAGGTTCATGGAAAAGCCAAAGGATGCACATTGGCAAGCAGCAAAAAGGATTTTGAGGTATGTTAAAGGTACTAAAAGTTTTGGTATTTTTTATACTACTTCAGAAAGTTCAGATTTAGTTGGATACACGGACAGCGATTGGGCTGGAAGTGTAGATGATCGGAAGAGCACTTCCGGTTATGTTTTTCATATGGGTTCAGGAGCCATTTCATGGGCTTCTAAGAAACAGCCCGTTGTAGCGTTATCTACAGCAGAAGCAGAATATGTGGCAGCTACAGCAGCAGCGTGTCAAGCAGTTTGGATGCAGAAAATGTTGAGAAGCTTATGTCAAGAACAGGTAAAAGGGACAGTGATATTTTGTGACAATAGCTCAGCTATTGCATTGTCTAAAAATTCTGTTTTTCATAAAAGAACAAAGCACATTGACACCAAGTTTCATTTCATACGGGAATTGGTAAGCAATGGCGAGATCGTTTTACAGCATTGCAGAACGGAGGATCAATTTGCAGATATTCTCACAAAGCCACTACAGCAGAAAAGCTTTGAATATTTCAGGAAATGCATGGGTATGCAGGAAAACCCAGCAGTTGAAATTAAGGGGGAGTGTTGGAATTAATTACCAACTGCCCAAGAGACAGGGCGGCAGAGCCAAGTCCGAGGGGGTCCATCAAGCTGGGCAAGCGGAGGAGCCTACCCCGTCGGACTTGCTGACGTATGCGGGGGCCCATATGTTATATGGTAACAAAAGAATTCTGCGGGGGTCATTGAAAGTCTGTGGCTGGAGTTGTGGACGCCCCCGGAATTGCCTACATCATCAGCTGGCCCACATATATTATATGCCATATGTTATATATTAAAAAAAATGACCGCAGGTTAAATGTTTCTACACGGCATTTTTTTATATAATTGGTTTTAATAAGTTTTAAATGTTATATGTTTTATTTTAATATATGCACATCATATATTAAAAGGCCGTGAAGTGTAACTTTTTTATTACACAGCAGTGTAAATAAAAAAAAGAAAAGACAGCAGAACTGGTTTTATTATACAGGAATATGCACAGCAGTGCGGGGGATGAAAAATCAAAGTGCCAGAAAGTCAATTGGACATCAATGCTACTTCAAAGCGGTGCCTGCAGAAATTTATGATACCATAAATGAAATCTGAAGCGGTGAAATTTGTGGTTGAATGTCAATGAATGGCATTAAACAGGCTGGGATATTTTTATGAAGATTTTTCTGTTTTGTTATATGCAGAAACAGTCATTTTTTGTAATGTAATGTTTTTATATACACAGCAGCGTATTGTAAAACACAGTGAGCAGAGTTTTATGCACAGCAAAGTGCATTTTGTAAAAGACAGAGAGTGTTTTTGAAAACAGAGTAATCACAGCAGTGACTGTTTTTAGTGAGACAGAGTGTCATTTGTAAATGACAGAGTGATAATTGTTGAACTGTGTTTGCAGCAGTCTCAATTATTTTGTAATCCCTCTTTTGAGGAACTCTGTAACAGCAGTTTTTTTTTATATATTGAATATAAATTTTCTGAGTTGAACTCTGTCTGTGAGTGATTTTTTTTAATTATTCTCTGTGTTAAGGAAGGACAGTCTTATTGTTTTGGAATTCTGAAAATTCCAACAACAGGCCCTTTTTAGACCAAGAAGAATTGGAAGTGGGATCCAATTTTCCTTCCCAAATAGTCGACGCTATTCGGAGTTCCTCGGTCCATGTGGCCATCTTCTCTCCCACTTATGCAAATTCACCATGGTGCCTGCATGAACTCGTGCTCATGTTGGAGTCGAAGGCTCCTATTATTCCTGTATTTTACCATGTTGACCCTGCTGACCTCAGGTGGACAGATAAAAAAAAAAAAGGAGTGTATGCTGAGGCCCTCCACAAACTCCAAATGAAGACAATGGTCGACCGTCAAACTCATGAAGAGAATCCACGATATGATTCTTCCACTCTTCAAAAATGGACAAAGGCTCTCTCTGATGTAGCAGAAATAAGTGGCTTTGATTTGAAAGGCAAGTTTAACGGGTGAGACATTTAGCTTTTTCTCTATGAATACGATATATAGCTTGTACATGAAATTAAATGAAATTTTAACGTTTACGAGACTAAATATAGTTTATAGGACTATGAGTTTTCTATTTTTGGCCTTTTGTATTTCAGTCTTTTTCTTATTCAAATTGATGATTCGCTGACCCAGCCTTCCAACAATCTCATCGCTGAAAAGACAATGCCAAGAAACAGATGGTAACATGTTCTCATAACTTTCGCTGAAAAGACAATGCCTGGGACCTGCAAAATGTGCACACTCGTTCCTCCCATGCTTCTTTAGGCCTTTTCCATGGTCGTGTTTCACACAGAAGATGATGCCAGTTGATTCTTAATTGAACAATAAGAACCTTTTCCCTCCACTAAATGTTAGCTCCAATGTGCTCTTTTTGTTAAAGATCATAAGTAGGGTTGAATATTTCAATATAGTACTTCCTCTTTCTACCTGACTCTTTTCTCCATACCTATAACATATGTT
>JAXQQM020060420.1:0-46419 GCA_034641835.2 Pinus albicaulis | reverse complement strand
CTTAGGTGCCCTAAGAATTTTTGATAATGCTAAATCTATTTCCACTATAAAAAATGCAATTCAAACACTCCAACTACTTGAATTTTTGAATTTTATTTTACCAAATTCTAACCAAAAAAACTGACTGTCCACACTATTCTATATACTGAGATGTACTTGAATACGTGTCAAATTTGCAAGTGTAAGGTGTGGAGAACGTACGATAGAATTCCCATTAGTTACGGTGAGAGGATGGTTTCTCGTATACCCATTAATTACGGTGATATCCTTGTTTTGAAACACGTAGTCTAAAAAGCATGCATTTTCACCCAGAATCCGGCAATGATTTTTAGAAAATCCGGCAAAGATTTTCCCATAATCTTGTTTATAGTTGTTAAAATTAAATATTTTGAGTGCTCTAAGGGTTTTTGATAATGTTGAATCCATTTCCAGCATCAAAAATGGATTCTAAACAACATGCACACATGATTTTTCGAATTTTAGTTAACTGGATTCTAGCAATTTTTTGTCGTCCAGGCGAATTCACGTGCTCGGTAGACAACTTCGTTTTGAAATACAGCTTTCATAGTTTTTAATTTAATTAAAGGTTGATAATAGACTTATGTTTGGATGTTTTTCTATTCAACCCATTAGTTATGGTGAACCCATTGATTACGGTGAGAAGATGGTTTCAAGTCTACCCATTAATTAGGTGATAGCATATAGCTTTCATAGTTTTTAATTCAATTTTATGTAGATAGTAGTGATTTATATTTATGGGATGTATGATATTTTTTTAATAGTAATTAGTTAAAATATTTTTAATTAAGATTTATTTGAAAGATAGTGATAATATTTTTTTTTGTAAAATAAGTTATAGTAGTTTGGATATGTGATATTGATAAATTATGGTACAGTAATAAATTTTATTTATAGATAAAAAATTTCATAATAAAATGGAGATAAATTTTCATGGTTAAAAATCATGTTAGACATCTTTTAAATGTATATGTGTCTAACTCAAACATTAATTTTTTATAGCTTGCCCAAATCGCTAATAAAGGTGAATAGGAATCAATCCATTATAAGGATCAAAACACTTACTTCATGATACATCTAAAGTTGCCAAAAAAAAAAAATCATAAAAACTAATTAAATGATAGTTTCATTTTAAATTATTATTATTAATTATAAAAATAAGTAATATATAAGTTAATCATATATACACTTGGAGGTTTATTTTAATTGGTCAAGTTCTCATTGGTAAGGTTTTGTTAGGGTTTCCAGGATCTGTGTATAATCAAAAGTTTTTAGAAACCCTCATGGCGGCCCAAAATATCTCGCAGAGGTTTTTTTCCTTTACGCTTGCAAATATATTTCCGGAAGATTGTGTGCCAGATTTACCAACTTGTATTATATATTTGTCAAGCTCTGCCCTTGGCAGCCACTGCTCATTAAGGTTTACTCTTCAGATCTAGTTCAAGATCTCAAGTTTTATTTAGTGCTCCGAGTGAGCATTTCCTCAAGCATGTGACACCTACTTTTTTAAGCTAAGTAGTTGGATGATGTTGATCCTCTCTCAGTTTATAATATTATTAAAGATGTCATTGTTCTCATGGTTCTTCGTTTACGAGGGGGGATTGGAGGTAAACATTCCTCCTCTTTTTTTATAAAGATGCCACCATGCTCAAACCTCACTTTAGGTGGATCACAACCAAATGACTCCTGGATTGTTTTTGGGGGGGAATATGAGGAAGTTCCTTCCCTAGAAATTTCTCACTTATATTTGAAAGATCTTCATCAGGCTTATTTAGAGGTAGCCCTAATTTTTTGATTTAATGGTTTTTGGTGTAACAATATCTGGTTTATTTTCCATGTAAATAAAATAAGAACAAGGTCACAAGACACTTATTCCAAGCTACATATTGAACAAAAACATAGTGATGGGTTTCACTTGTGATTAATTAATGGCTATGGAAACTAACAAAGAAAAAGTTGCAATAATTGACATTATATTTATGAAATAAAGGAAATTAGGAGAAAAGGAAGGTGAAGAGACACAAATTTGCATGAGAGGGAAATTAAAGGAAAATAAATAAATAGAGGCCTCAATGATAAAAAGGTTTCTAAGGATCATTTCACAACTTTTGTCAGTGTAACCTTTTTTCAATTTCCATTTCCGACAATCCTGCATAATAGACTACATGTCCTTATCATATATAGGGTACTTTCGAAATGTATCAGAAAGTGTATAACTATGATAGGCCATTGGATGCTCATGTTGGATGAGGATTTTAAAAATAACATAGTCGGAGGCATATGACTCGATTTCAAACGATTGTTGCAGGTTTGGAAATATGAGTACAAGTGCATAGTAGAGGCGATTCTTTAGCTCAATGAATGAATTTTTTTGGGACTTGTACAAGGAAAACTTTGCTTTCACTCTGCCCTTGGTAATTTGACTCAGAGGCCAAGTGACATGGGAGAATCCAAACATGAACCTCCGGTAAAAAAATTCAAGGAGAAAAAAGTTGTAAAGCTCTGTTAGAGTGATTGGGGTAAGAAAATTCCAAATGAGTCGGATCTTATATAGATCCACATGCACGCCTTGCTCATCTATGATGTAACCTATATAGGCCTCATAAAAGTATCAAGGACATTTTTTAACTTGAAGGGCATGCTCAACCATTAAAAAAGCCTTCCTTGGATTTGAAGGTAGACTTCCATACATCTATGGGATCTATTAGAACTTGGAGATAGTCAAAATTCAGATCAATATTGCTAAAATTCTTGGCCCCCTTGATTTAGTCAAGAAGGTCATCAATCCACAGGATTGGATACCTATTCATGAGAGTGATTTTGTTTAGTGCTTGATAATAAATGCAGAAACTCCAAGTACCATCATTATTCTGTACAAGTACAATCAACCTCCCACAAGGTGAGGAACTTGGTCAGATGTGCCCCTTTTGCATCAACTTCTAGATCTGCCATTTGATCTCTTCATTTTCTAGAATGGAGCGATGATATATTGTCCCATTGGGTAGAGGTGCTCCGAGGGTCATATCTATCAAATGCTTGACCTGACAGTGTAAGGGCATCCCTGTGGGTGAGAAAAATATTTCCTTGTAGTCTTCCATAACCTTATGCACCTGCTTCTGTTGTGTGGAGGAACCTTTCCTGAGGGCTATGGACGTGGCCATGAGATTCCCCTTAATTTGAGAGTGAATAAAAAAAAAACAAAGCTCCTGCTATGGGAGATGATCTTACTACATTACTTAGAAGATATCAAAGAGATGACGGTAGGTGTGGCTACCTATGGTATCATGTATAACATTGTCCCCAAAGTATTAATAATAGTGTGAGGCATAGACTCATACACAACATGATGTTTCCACAAGTATGGTTGGCATATTAATACATCACAAAATTCAAGAGGAGAAAAATAACACAATACCACATCCATGAAGGGCTTGATTCTAAAGGGAAGGTAGAATTACTGGCTAACGCGGAGATTCTCTCATTGGTGAATCCACCCTATGGTGTATGGTTGTGGGTGTGGTGTTGTCAATAGGCCCAACTGCATAACAACCTCTACTGAGATGAGGTTCTTTTGGCTCCCACTATCAACAATGAACTATAGCAGAGACCCCTTCACCCACATATGTGAGTGGAAGAGACACTTCCTTTCCTCCGAATCTTCGGGCTCAATCTTCTGGATCTTGGTGGTGGAAATGGTGGTGCTGGGCTCTCCATCAATAATATGCTTCCCTTTGTCATTCCCCTTGTCGATTTCTGACTAATAGTCAGAACATGCATCTAACGTTGATGCCTTCAGCTCAATCACTAGTGGCTAGTTGGCTCAATACTCACTTTTGTTGTGAGTGGGGCTCTTATGGTACTCACACCACTTTCTCGTGTCCTTTTTCTTCATGGTAATTTTATTTTCCTTTGGCTTCAGTAGGTTGTCATGGGTCACCCCTCCTTGGCTTTGTCCTTTTTTCTGTGGTTTGGGGGCACCTTTCCCTTGCTTCGAATTCGCAGATCCAAAATCTCGCTTCTTTTGTTTAAAATTATATTTGATCTTAACAACATATCGATAGGCAATGCCAAGGGAGGAAATTTCCCAGAACTC
Source organism: Pinus albicaulis (assembly GCA_034641835.2). NCBI lineage: Eukaryota > Viridiplantae > Streptophyta > Pinopsida > Pinales > Pinaceae > Pinus > Pinus albicaulis. Next base: position 42,308 of record JAXQQM020060420.1, on the reverse strand, counting down.
CATCTCATTTTGGATGTATTTGTGTATATAGTCGTGGTACTTGAGTACCATATGCCACTCGAAACCCTTGATACCCAAATTTGTGTGAAGGTTATGAAAAATTTTGTGAACTTTGGCACGTCTTGATCCCTTCCCTGTTGTAGTGCGGTCCACTTTATGTACTTATATTCATAGCTTCCAATAGGATAATATTGTTCTTTTATGGCATATCGAAAGGAAATTCAAGTGGGTGAAACTGAAAACAATAAGGGTTCCCTATTTTCCCTCTTCTCACAATAGGTTTCCCACCAATCCTTGATGTGGGGGGCGACTTTGAGGAGTGAATTTTTTTTATGTTCCCTATTGGAAAAATCATGAACCGAAAATATTCTTCCAACATATTTAACCATTTATCTATAACATATGTATTCATCTGGATTTCAAATATGGGAATGTCAAAGTTGACTTATACATTAAAATAAGTGGTGCCTCTATTGTGGTTATTGGGTGAATATGTGTCTCCTGTGGGATGTAGAAATTCTATAACTTATGTGTTATATATCCAAGATTCTCCTGATCTCACACTATTTTAACTTCATGAAAAATACAGAATCTATTCCACCATTGATCATTTGCGGAAATTAAATCAAGATTGCAATGCACACATGAAACAATAAAAATTCACACACATTAACAAATTTGTTTAACGGGAAAGCCTGAAGCTGAAAAACCAAACTATATGTATATAATATATGTCATAAAGATCATGTAACAATCCTCATACAAAGCTAATCATATCAAGCTCTCAGTACAATAAAATCTCTACACACTAATCAAGAACAATCAGCAAAAATCTGCATTGATTTTTGCCCTCCTGATAGCCTACCTCTATCGTGCAATCCCTGCTGAAGAATGGCTCTGAATGAGTTCGAATTGCTCTAGCCTTGCTCACGCAATCCTCATTGGCATCTCCAATGAATGTGTGGTGCATACAATGCAACACTATAGTCACAACTAATAGTCACACTTGCTCTTTCACCAATCTCTCCACTAAGTCTCCACTGATCTGTTCTGCACTGTAGTTAACTGTTGTCTCTATCTAGTTAAATAATGAGTTATTATTTACTGAGTTAATTTAACTAATTAATTTTCTCAACTCCACTGAAAGTATCAATCAGTTATAAATAGACACAATCAGTTCAACTGAGTTTAACTCCACAAGTGTAGTTAAACTAGAAATAAACTCCACCAAACTGTGCCACTTGAGTTCTAACTGAAGTGCTCCATGAATGAACCACCAGTAGCTCTAGGAATTGCGTAATTCCTTCAGCTGGCTGATCTGAAAAATCTGTTAACTGAATGTCAGTGCTCCAAGAGAATAAGATAATGTTTAGAGTCCAAATATTATTAAGAGCTAATAATATCCGACATGTCTATTTTTAGACTAGCAGTCTAAAAATAGACTTCGCCCAAAATGTCTAAAAATAGAAGTCCATCTATTTTTCCAACTTGACCAACCATCCACAAATAGCATCCTAAAACTCATAGAATATGATCGACATGTCCAAAAATAGACTTTGCACCAAAAATATCCTGTGGGGCCCACTTAGTGAAGGCGACTCTTTTCACTAAGCTCATCATCTTGTTGAATCTCAACACTCCCTCTCAACAAGATAGGGATTATCTGTCACCCCGATCCTGTCTCTATGGTATTCGAATTTGCTCCTGGTGAGTGCCTTCATCAGAATATATGCATCCTGATCTTCCGTAGGAATGTAAGAAAGCAACATGATCCTCCGCTGCACACAATCTCTGATATGATGGTACCGGATGTCAATATGTTTAGATATATCATGAAATACTAGATTAATCGAGAGTTTAATGCAACTCTGATTATCACAATATATCAAAGTAGGATCTAAATGAGAACCGAACAAACTGACCAGGATCTTCTTCATCCATATAGCCTCGTATGCAGCCAAACTTGCTGCCATGTACTCAGCCTCCACTGAACTGAGTGCCACGGATCTTTTTTTCTTGCTGTACCAAGAAACTACTGTAGATCTGATACTGAAAATCCCTCCAGATGTGCTCTTTCTGTCTGCTGGGCTTCCTGCCCAATCTGCATCCGTGAATCCATGTAGCTTCACTTCATCCGACTGTCTGTACCACAATCCATACTCAGATGTGCCCCTGAGATACCTCGGGACATGCTTTCCTACCTTCCAAAAGAGCTTGGTAGGCTTCACCATCGCTTGTGAAAGATGGTTCACAGCATATCATATGTCTGGTCGTGTATTAACTAAATACATGAGCGAACCAACCAACTATCGATAAACAATGGGATCCACTACCTTTAGCGATGTAGCATCCTCCTTCCTCCAACCACCAGGAAGAGGAGTGTCAATAGGTTTGCAGCCTTGCATGTGAAACTTCTCTAGTAACTCCCAGGCGTACTTTCCTTGAGACACAAACAATTCACCTTTCTGCTGCCAAACTTCCAATCCCAGGAAATAATGAAGGAGGCCCATGTCCTTCATCTCAAACTCCTTTGCAAGATCTGCCTTGCATGAGTGTATCAACAGTTCATCACCCGTTAGTATTAAATCATCTACATAAAGCACAATGATCAAAAGCTTACACTCCGCCACAATCTGGTATAGGTTTGGATCCACCTCACTCTTGGCGAAACCAAGTCCGGTGAAATAACTATCTATCCGTGTGTACCAAGCACAATGTGCTTGTTTCAGCCCATACATCGCTCTTTTGAGCCTGCACACATGCGACTCGCTGCTGAAGATTTTGAATCCTTTAGGTTGCTCAATGTACACCTCCTCCTCAATGATTCCATTGAGGAATGTAGTCTTCACATCCATCTGATGAATGTGCCTGTGCGTTGAGAGAGCAAGGATGGTCCGTATGGAAGAATACCTTGTGATAGGTTCAAAGGTTTCTTCATAGTTGATCCCCTCAATCTGTGAGAAGCCCCAGGCAACAAATCTGGCCTTATACTTCTCAACGCTCCCATCAGCAGCTTGCTTCACTTTGTAGATCCATCTCGAACCTACCACTGATTTCCCTTCCGGCCTTGGGACAATCTCCCATGCATTGTTTCTGACAATCGAATCATACTCTTCCACCATGGCATATACCCATGTGGGATCCTCCACAGCTTCCTCGAAAGAGGATGGCTCCATCACGATACACTTTCTCATTAGAGCCATGTATCCAGTAAATCGGTCAGGTGACAGTCTCTGTCTGCGCTGTGATGTAGGAACTCCTACATTCTGCACTGCATCAAGATTCAGTCGCTCAACTTCTGTAGTGTGCTTCTGCCCTCTGATGTTTGGCACTGCATGAGTGGTTTCTTCCACTCCATGAACCTCCTCTTGTGGCTAATCCACATCTTAAGGCTCATCTTTAGGAACAAGTAGCTCCTCCTCTACATGCAAGTTTAGCTCCCTCTCAAGCGACAACTTCATGGCTTTCTCCTCATGAAATTTGATATCCCATCACACGACAGTCATCTGAATATCTAGAAAATACACACGATAATTGTGTGGTATTTCTGTGTACCCCACAAATATCCCAACCTCTGCGGTCAGCTTCAGCTTCTTCCTGGCATCCTTCATCACATGAATGTAAACAGGTGAGCCAAAAATCTTCAAATGAGAAATATCAGGCTTCTTACCAGAAAACGCCTCTTCGGGTGTACTCACTCCAGGTAATCTATGAGGACAATGGTTTTGCACATAAAACACAGTGTTGCATGCCTCAACCCACAAGTGTATGGGAAGGCCCTGATCATGCAACATCGCCCATGTAACACCCATGATCATTCTGTTCTTCCTCTCAGCGACCCCATTTTGTTGTGGGTTATGAGGCGCTATGAGTTCTCTTCAAATTCCTTCTTTGCTATAGAAGTCTTTGAATTCGCCAGAGATGTATTCACCACCATTATTTCTCCGGAGAGCTTTCACTTGCTTCCCTGACTCTTTCTCAACCAGCGCCTTGAACTCACAAAACTTTGAGTATGTCTCGCTCTTCTTCTGCATGAAGAATATCTAGCACTTACGAGAAAATTCACCAACAAATATCACATAATACTTGTTCTTTGTTGTTGAAGTAACCAAGAAAGGTCCACATACGTCTGTGTGAAGTCTCTCAAGGATCGTCGAAGCACGACTATCCTTCTCATGAAAAGTGGTCTTCACAAATTTTCCCAAAGTACATCCCTTGCACTGATCTGACTGCGCAAGTGTACCTTTGGGAAGCCCGGTAGAAATATGCTGCAAAATTTTCAAAGTGCCATGGTGAAGATGGCCCAATCTCCTATGCCAGAATTCGCCCTCATCTCAGCTCACCACTCCTTCTGCTTTGCCTGCCATTGCAGCGCAGCCATCTACCTACAATTGATAAAGATTCTTATCTCTAATCCCTATCCTCCCAGTTTGACCAGTTGTTTTATGGCACAGGAAAGCTTTTCCCTCGCTAAAAACAACATCATAACCCTTGTCTTCCAGCATTTCCACGTAGATCATATTCTTCTTCAATCCTGGAACATGCATGACATCCTTCAAGATGAAAGGTTTACCAGACTCCCTCTCAAAGGAAATGGTCCCGATACCATTTGCACTGTATCTACCATCATCTCCCATCTCGATGTGCACTCCAAGATCCTTTTCCTCCAGATCACTAAACAAATCTTTGTCTCCTATCATATGGAAAGACGCACCACTGTCAAGAAACCACACCGATCCCATCACACTTGAAACCAAGCATGTGATCAAAGAAAAGTTGAGCTCAAACTGCGAGGCTAAGGCCTCTCTTGCTGTAGAACCAGAATCGCTTTTATTCTTCTTCTTCTGTGGACAGTTAGTGGTGAAATTCCCGTGCTGGTGATAGTGAAAACACTTCACCTTGGACAAATCATGCTTCTTGCCTTTAGCTTTGCATTTGGAAGATTTCTTCCCTTTTCCTTTCTGAGCTTTGGCAGCCAAAGTGAAATTTTCTTCATCTTCATTCTTCGATGAAGATCCATCCCTGGTACCCCGCCTTATCTCCTCCTGCACAAGATCCGACCAAAGTCGCTCCCATCCTGGCAGTTTCTCCCGTCCATTAACATAGTCTTCATAGCTATGCCAACTCTTCAGAAGCCCAAGGAGAGCCAAGCTCACTAATTCTTCTTCATCAACAGTAACCCCCACACTTCCCAGCTCATCCTTGCAGTGGAAAAACTCCGTGAGGTATTTTGGAATACTGTTGCCTTTCTCCACTTTTATTTTTCTGAGCTTGTCTTTAAGCACAACTTCCTCTGGTCACTTCTGCTTTGGAACAAGTTTGTCAAAGCCTTCCACATTAAGAATGGAGTGGCTTTCCCATCAATGTGGTCCTTCACACCTTCCAACATAATCCTTTAACACTTTGCTACCTTATTTTTCCATGCATCAAGTGCGGCTGCATCGATAGAAGCAGGCTTCGGAATATCAACATCTATGAACTCCTTCAACCCATTATCATCCAGCACCGCCTGCATCCTGTCCTTCCATGTTATGTAATTTGAGCTGCCCTCAAGGGCATACTCCAATCGTAATCTCTTGAAAGGCATTTCAATGAATGCTCAACTTTGAGACCAAGACAGCACTGCAGCAAATTCGAATTCCACCAACACAAAACTCAACCGCTTCAATAATTGCAATCTCCTCAAATGATCAACACAACTCTGATACCATGTAGAAATCATATAACTTATGTGTTATATATCCAAGATTCTCCTGATCTCAGACTATTTTAACTTCATGAAAAATACAAAATCTACTCCACCATTGATCATTTGTGGAAATTAAATCAAGATTGCAATGCACACATGAAACAATAAAAATTCACACACATTAACACAGTTGTTTAACGGGAAAGAATGAAGCTGAAAACCCCAACTATCTGTATATAATATGTTTCATAGAGATCATGTAACAATCCTCATACAAATCTAATCATATCAAGCTCTCAGTATAATACAATCATTACACACTAATCAAGAACAATCAACAAAAATTTGCACTGATTTTTGCCCTCCTGATAGCCTGCCTCTACTGCGCAATCCCTGTTGAAGAATGGCTCTGAATGAGTTCAAATTTCTCCAGCCTTGCTCATGCAATCCTCATTGGCATCTCCAATGAATGTGTGGTGCATACAATGCAACACTATAGTCACAACTGATAGTCACACTTGTTCTTTCACCAATCTCTCCACTGAGTCTCCACTGATCTGTTCTGCATTGTAGTTAACTGTTGTCTCTGTCCAGTTAGATAATGAGTTATTATTTAGTGAATTAATTTAAATAATTAATTCACTCAACTCCACTGAAAGTATCAATTAGTTAGAAATAGACACAATCAGTTCAGCCGATTTTAACTCCACAAGTGTAGTTAAACTAGAAACCAACTCCACCAACTACTTCTCCAACTCCACCAAACTCTCCCACTTGAGTTCTAACTGAAGTCCTCCGTGCATGAACCACCAATAGCTCTATGAATTGCGTAATTCCTTTGGCTAGATGATCTAAACAATCTGTTAACTGAATGTCAGTGCTCCAAGAGAATAAGATAATGTTTAAAGTCCAAATATTATTAAGAGCTAATAATATCCGACATATCTATTTTTAGACTAGCAGTCTAAAAATAGACTTTGCCCAAAATGTCTAAAAATATAAGTCCATATATTTTTCCAACTTGACCAACCATCCACAAATAGCATCTTGAAACTCATAGAATATGATTGACATGTCTAAAAATAGACATAGTCTAAAAATAGACTTTGCACCAAAAATAGCCTGCGGGGCCCACTCAGTGAAGGTGACTCTTTTCACTAAGTTCATCATCTTGTTGAATCTCAACATGGGAGACCGACGAAGGATTTGGGAAAAGTTATCCATCATCGTGTTCCTTTGTCACTCGAGGGTTTCTTCGAGAAATATTTTGAAAGTATCTCCTGCTCCCTCGTTTTCATTTTCTTCCGCCATGGGAGGCCATTGGGGTCAGCGAGGTTGGTATTGTAAAGGTTCAACCAGCAGGAGCCCTAACTCCTTATACCCCGATCTCATTGGCAGCATGCACAAAGAAACAAAGAAAGAGCATAACTCTTTGATACCACTGACCCAAATATATGAAGGAACGAAATGAAATCAATATGTAAATAGAAACATATATATACAATGAAAACATCACTTCAATTCATTAATAACAAAGTACTAAAAATTGTTTACTTACAGAATGGGAATAAACTAGCTCAGGTGATGGTATCTTATCTCTAAGAAGAGATGTGTCAGCTACAAGCCTTATGAACTATGTTATAATGAGGCTCGAGGCCTATTTATTGTTGATAAACAATGGAAAACTTAAACACCCAAAATACTAACCCTAGGAGTTGAAGCACCCAACGTATGTGGGTCCATTAAGGTAAATTGGTACATCAACTTCCCGGGGTCGTAACTTTGGCATTTGATCCCCATTTGGTGTGTATGATACCTCATTAGATATATCTATTTGAGGACTACAAATTTCAACTACAATGTTAATTAAAAAATTATTTTTTCCCATTTTCCAAAAAAATATCGTTCAGGGCCTAAAAAAAACTCCGAAAGTTCAAGACCTGAAAAACTACCAAAATATTAAATTGTGCTACAATTAAAGAAATTGAAAGAAACAATGGTTGGGGTCCAAGTGGTATAGGTAGGTGCCCACCAATATCTACCTGGATCAAGTGGTAAATTGGTTCTATTTTGAATATGGATGAAAGATGAATCAACAGTGCCAACAAGTGATAACTTGTATTTTAGTGGCAAGAGTCCCTTTCAACAGAGGCTGATAAACAAGAAGGGGAAAGATTCCCTTTGAGAAAATGTTGATAAACGAACATGAGAAAGAGTAGCTTTAGAAAATATTGATAAACGAGTAAGAGCATGATTTGCTTTGAGTGAATACTCATAAACGAGCAAGGATATAAGTTCCTTTTAGTAGTAGTTGATAAACCTACAAGTAGTAGCTTGTGGGGCAGTGATGTAATCAAGTTGAAGCTTGGAGAAATAAAAAGGAAGATTGGTGTCTTATGTATATGTTTCTCATGTTCTTGATGTTGATTATGTTATATTTTACATGATTGATATGTGTTATTGATCCATGAATAATTAATAAAGTGATTGAAAAGTATAATTTGTGAAGAATTTCATAATTTGGTCACATTACAGATTCACCCCTTCCCCTCTAATTAGTGTCCCAGTTTCCATTATTTATAACATTCATTGGTTCAAAGGTATTATATGTGGATACTCCAACAAGTGCCACACGTAGGTATAGAAAATTTGGGAGATTTCTTGACCAAGCATATAAACCTTATCACAAGTGGTGAGTCAAATGCCAAAGTTTAATACCATGTTTGAAATAAGAGAATGGGTCAAACCATTTATGTGGTAAGGTATTGCATACCCAATTCAATGGATTCATGTGCATACCATAGTCATCATTATTGCAAACAATATTTGGTTATAATATAAGTTCAACACTATAGACTCGTTAAAAAAATAATAGTAATGGTAACATTGGTAGAAAGAGTTTTATAAGCAAATATCGAATATGATATGGATTAAAAACCATATTTTTATTGCAACAACCATTAGGGTATATATATTGGAACTAGTACATTTGGCAGAAATTCCAACACTTTAGTTCCAACACTTTTGTCGTAATGTCAGAAATTTCCCCAATTTCTATCAAATTTTCAAATCCCGCCACAAACCGTCGCTATACCGACGTTTAGGGATATCGTCGCTTTTGCGACGTTTATGTTTTTCATTGGAATTGTGATGTTTTAAACATTTTGTCGAGGTTACGATGTTTATGGGACGAAACGTGGGAATTGCGACGTCGCCTACACATGCGTTGGTCTTGCGACGCTTGGGAGAAATCGTCGGGAAAGCGACGTTTCTCATATAGATGTCGGTCTTGCGACGTTGTGAAGCCAAATGTCGGAAGACCGACGTCTATATGATAAATGTCGCTTTTCTGACGGTTTCTCCCAAGCGTCGCAAGACCGAAGTTTAAACAACACAACATTTTAATATGAAAACATTTTTTTGGTTGGAAAACAAACTTGGACATGAAAAACAATTACATGCGTGGACATGTAAAGTATTACTTTATTAACAATTGTTCAACATTTGAATATGAAAACATTATATTATTTAACATTTTGTTTATATAAATATGATTTATTTGGATACAATGAGTATTAAATTATTGGATAATGTTTTTTGTTGTTGGAAAACATGCTTATACATCAAAAATTTACATTACACTTATACATGAAAACTTGCACATTTTGGTATATTATTCCAAAGGCTAGGACATGCTTGGGATCTTTTAAATCCTTGATTACAACTTGGTGAGATGAAAACTCTACTATTCTACCTTTACTTGAATGAGTGATGTGATATTTTAATTGAAGGTTGCAACAAAGACTCGGAACACATAATACATTATTGAAATGTATGTTATATTCCTTAGTTGTTATAGACCCTACATCACCAACAACAAAAAAAATAAATAAATAAAATAAAAAATAAATAAAAAAAATAAAAAAATAAAAATTTGGTGTTACAGTCATTATAAGCAATAAAATTGCATTTATGCTTAACCATATAATAATATGCTCTAGAATAAATAAGCCACTCATTGTAATAAGAAGTAGAGGATGCATTGAAATAGAAACCAAAAGCAAAAGTGTATTTCCAAAAGAGCTAATCTTGGGTGAAATATTTTGTGGAAACAAAAAACATGATAAGCATATTTTTGGGCAGCCCGTTTGCCATTTTCTCCAATGTGGCATCATTCGGTCGGGTGCACCGTGTCGCACCGTGTGAGGTCGCCCGACCGGGTGTGTTCGGGTCAGGTCATTTCGTTCTAGGGCGCCCATATCAGTTTTGCTAAGTTGTGACCGCCCGGGTGCCTTGTGCACGTTCAGGCGGCTCGTTTGCCATTTGCTCCCTTCTGGCGTCATTCGGTTGGGAGCACCGTGTCACGCCATGTGAGGTCGTCCGATCGGGCGTGTTCGGGTCGGGTCGGGTCGTTTCGTTCGAAGGTGCCTGTATCAGTTTTGTTAAGTTGTGACTGCCCAGGTGCCTTGTGCACGTTTTGGTGGCCCGTTTGCCATTTTCTCCCTTGTGGCATCGTTCGATCGGGCATGCTGTGTCGCACCGTGTGAGGTCGCCCAACCGGGCACGTTCGGGTCGGTTCAGGCCGTTTCCTTCAAGGGAACCCGTATCAGTTTTGCTAAGTTGTGACCGCCCGAGTGCCTTGTGCACATTCGAGTGGCCCATTTGTCGTTTTCTCCCTTTTGGCATCGTTCGATCAGGCGTGCCGTGTGAGGTTGCCCGACCAGGCACGTTTGGGTCGGGCTGTTTCGTTTGAGGGCGCCCGTATCAGTTTTGCTAAGTTGTGACTGCTCAGGTGCCTTATGCACGTTCAGGTAGCCCGTTTGTCATTTTCTCCCTTGTTGCATCGTTCAGGTCTAGCCATTTCGTTCGAGGGTGCCCATAGCAGTTTTGCTAAGTTGTGACCATGTGGGTGCCTTGTGCACGTTCGGGTGGCCCGTTTTCCATTTGCTCTCTTGTGGCATCGTTCGTTCAGGCATGCCATGTCGTGCTGTGTGAGGTCGCCTGACCGGGTGCGTTCGGGTCAGGCCATTTCGTTTGAGGGCACCCGTATCAGTTTTGTTAAGTTGTGATCGCCTAGGTTCCTTATGCACGTAAGGGCAGCCTATTTTCCATTTTCTCCCTTGTGGCATCGTTCGGTCGGGCACGCCGTGTCACGCTGTGTGAGGTCGCTTGACCGAGCGCGATTGGGTCGGGTCATTTCGTTCGAGGGTGCCCGTATCAGTTTTGCTGAGTTGTGACTGCCCGGGTGCCTTGTGCATGTTCGGGCGTCCCATTTTCCATTTTCTCCCTTGTGGCATCGTTCGGTCTGGCGCACTGTGTTGCGTTGTGTGAGGTCGCTCGATCGGGCGCGTTTGGGTTGGGTCGGTCGTTTCGTTCGAGGGCGCCCGTATCAGTTTTGCTAAGTTGTGACTGCCTGAGTGCCTTGTGCATGTTTGGGAGGCCTGTTTTCCGTTTGCTCCCATGTGGCATCATTCTGTCGAGCACGCCATGTAGTGCCTTGTGAGGTCACCCGACCGAGTGCATTCAGGTTGGCCCATTTCATTTGAGGGCGCCCATATCGTTTTTGCTAAGTTGTGACCACCCAGGTGCCTTGTGCACGTTCAGGCTTCCTATTTTCCATTTGCTCCCTTATGGCATCATTCGGTTGGGCGCGCCATGTCGCGCCGTGTGAGGTCGCCCGACTAGGCGCGTTCGGGTAGGGTTGGGCCGTTTCGTTCGAGGGTGCACGTATCAGTTTTGCTAAGTTGTGACTACTCGGGTGCCTTGTGCACATTCATGTGGCTCATTTTCCATTTGTTCCCTTGTGGCATCGTTTGGTCGGGCGCGCCATGTCGCGTTGCGTGAGGTCGCCCGACTAGGCGTGTTCGGGTCGGGTCAGGCCATTTTGTTCGAGGGTGCCTGTATCAGTTTTGCTAAGTTGTGACCGCCCGGGTGCCTTGTGCATGTTCGAGCGGTCCGTTTGTCATTTTCTCCCTTGTGGCATCGTTCGGTCGTGCGCGCCATGTGAGGTCGCCCAACCGGGCGCGTTCAGGTTGGGTTGGGTCATTTCGTTCGAGGGCACTCGTATCTGTTTTGCTAAGTTGTGATCACCCGGGTGCCTTGTGCACGTTCGAGTGGCCTGTTTTCTGTTTTCTCCCTTGTGGCATCATTCGTTCGGGCGCGCCGTGTCACGCTGTGTGAGGTCACCCAACCGGGTGCATTCGAGTCGAGCCGTTTCGTTCGAGGGCGCTCGTATCAGTTTTGTTAATTTGTGACCACCCGGGTGCCTTGTGCACATTCGGGCAGCCCATTTTTCGTTTTCTCCTTTGTGGCATCATTCGGTTGGGTGCACCATGTCGCGTTGTGTGAGGTCGCTCGACTAGGCGCAGTCGGGTTGGTCATTTTGTTCAAGTGCGTCTGTATCAGTTTTGCTAAGTTGTGACCACCCAGGTGCCTTGTGCACGTTCGAGCGGCCTGCTTGCCATTTTCTCCCTTGTGGAATCGTTCGGTCGGGCGTGCCATGTCGCGCCGTGTGAGGTCGCCCGACCGGGCATGTTCGGGTCGGGTCGTTTTGTTTGAGGGTGCTCGTATCAGTTTTGCTAAGTTGTGACTGCTCGAGTGCCTTGTGCACGTTCAGGCGGCCCATTTGCCATTTGCTCCTATTACGGTCCCATGATTTGGAAAATTGGCAAGCCAAAAGACAGGGTAACATCAAACCAACTTTAGAGCCCTAGGACCTAGCCTTCCTGGACTCAGAGAGGGCTCTCTCTATTAGGCAAAGGATGTAAACTTGTTTGCTTTTATATATTTGATTTTAGGCTAGTTGTTAAGTATGTTGTTTGTTTTGTGTTTTTTAGGGGAACTGATCAAAGGATAAATAGATGAAAAGTTCTTCACATCAACTGGGCTATGGGGTCAAAAAGGTTGAGACTGTCTCAAATGGTGGACAAGGTATTACTGCAGGGCCGATTTGGTCGAGATAAATGGATTCTTTGGATGTAAGTGAAATGAGATGGACATTAAGTTTGTGAAAGACAAAGGAATTTTAAGCATAAATAGTTAAACAACAAACATTCATGTGGTAGGGCTAACCATTAATCACTATGAATGAAACTCAAACTAGTAAATGCAGAAAATAAACAATCAGGTGATGCATAGAAGTATAAGACCCTCTAACTTTGGGAAGATCACATTCATACTTTTGGGAAAAAAAATAAGACAAAAAAACAACTCAATCTATGAAGAGGGAACTCCTAAACATCATATCTTTAGCTATTGGGAAATTTGAAATAGGACTGCAAAGCATGGGCAAAGGGCAAGATCGAAACAAGACCTCTTTGACTTAACTAAGACAATCAATACTTCACAGAGAGATTTCAGAGATGGATTTTTGATTAGATATGAGTAAGCAGAGCGTACCATGAATCATACTAGACATCATACATAATAACCATTAATGAAACTGATAACAAGTTCATAGGGTACCAAAGAGCAATTAATAATTCTTTGACATAACCAAGAAAGATGAAAACATAGAAGCTGCAATGAATCAGGAAACTTGAGGTGCCTCCATGGGCATGTATCAAATCTATTCTTTACTGACCTACAGCAAGCAAGAAGCATGGAAACATGTATGATAAACTAAGGAAACATAACATATAAGTAACACAATACCATTCACCAAGCCATGGAATCCTACAAACAATCCTCCTCCACCATCCAAGTCAAGCAAGAGATCACCCACTTCATAAGACAAAGTATTTCTTCAAATCTTGTAATGCTATGTATTGCTCTATAACATCAAGTTCAACCTTTGGTTACAATGAATTCTCTTGGATTATATAGGCCAAAGAGAAAGAAACCTTCCTAGAGTATCTAGAAGGCCATTGGCCTAATAGAAATATCTGATTTTGTCCTTGAGGCTTTGCAAAGCCCAAGGCACAAAATATCTTCAAAAATATCTATTTAAGATAATAATAGAAATAAATTTAATTTTAATCTCTAACATGGAGTTAAAAATAGCTAAACGCGCATTGGATGATCATATTCAGAAAACTGCTTTTTAAGCCAAAATGCTACAGGGGCGTAGCAGCAGAAAGAAGCCTGTTTTGCAGATAACTTGTGAGGGACTTCCCGATGTCGGAACGAGGCTCGGGATAGCTCGTTGGAAAGCCCTGGATGTCTAGTTTTTGGAACTACTTGATTTTTCCAAAAATGATCCCTAGAAGGTTTTCAAAAGTTAGACTGAGTGAAAAAATCCAGGAGGGTCTCATCTGCTGATATGTGAGGCAGAAAGGTGAATTTTGACTGATTTTTGCCTGTTTGGGGGACCAAAACACCTCCTTTGGATCTGAAAATTTGTGAATAAATGCCCCCAAATTTGATACATCCAAAAAAATTACTTTCATGAGCTAAGGATGCTCCTAGCACACATGGCAGCACCTAGGAAAATGTGCAATTAGGGCCAAAAACACAAAAAACAAGATCATGTCAAAATTTGCACAATTTTGGCGAGCAAAACCCTTATGGGTTCTTAGAAGCATGAAAGGAATTTGAATCCAAGATTTCAAGCCTAGATATGTCTTTTTCCCCTTTTTTCACCGGGCGCCTCCTTCGGGCAGTTTTGAGACTTTCTTGAGCAAGTTTGAGTTTTCTTCAGGAAAATTGGTTCAATTTCTTGTAGTGCTCGGTCATCTTCCTTTGTAAACCCAAGTCTTTGTTTTCCTTCTCTAATTTATCCTCCAAATTCTTGTTGGCTCTTTCAAGCCATGATTCTTTATCATTTTCTATCTCTTGGGCAAGCAATTTTGTGAGAGGATAAGAACAAACAAGTGTTGCTTCTTCTTCCTTTTGTTTCTCCAAAACTTTCCTAAGACCCATAGTCTTAGGCCTTTTTCTTACTAGCTACTCTTCTTCCTAGATATCATCAAATTTTCCCATATACTCTTCAAGCTTGACTTGTGCTTTGTATGCTTCCCTTTGGTATTTGAATGCTCGGTCTTCATAAATTTCCATTCGCCCACTCATTTGTTTATTTTACATTCGTAGAAAATGTATGAGGTCCTTTGACCTCTCCAGATCAGTTTCCAAGTCATGTATTTGGGCTTCTCTGTTTTGCAAAAGTGACTCAAGAATTCTAGCTTGATCATCTCCAACATCACTGTCTATTTGTATGATGTCAAACTCCCTTTCTTTTTCATGACTACTCTCCTGTTGTTCAACTTTTTCTTTGCCCTTGCTTTGGATAGACTTATTTTCTCTTTTTCTCTTTGGAAATTCAACAATACTCTTCTTAGGCAGTTTGCCTCTACTCCTTAGTGCCCTAGTGACATTTCTAATCACTTCTGGAGGGATTTTATTCTTTGTAGATTTGGTATTTTTAGGCTTCACCACTTTTGGAGGAAGAGTCATGGCCCCTTACCTAGGAGAGGCAGCTAGCACATGCTCTTGGTTGTGTTTAGGAGAAGAGAGAGGAGGTTTTATCACTAGCACTTGTTCAACTTGATCCTTTACACTGTTGCCTCCATCATCACTTGCTTTGCTGCTCTGTTCACTATTTTGAGTTTGTTTGGGGCTATTATCTTTATCATATATTTTTGCTACTTGACTGCCTTCACTACCTGTCTATGGACTACCTTGTTTACCCACCTCATTGTCTTGAATTTGTTGAGGGCTGCCTTCCATTTTGACTGTCTTCTTTGTCATTTTGCATGCTGCCATCATATTCACTATTCTATTTAGACTCTGTGTGTGGGCTGCCACCATGGTCACTACTTTGCAGGGAGGCACTTTTTTCACTGTCCCTTTGAATGGTTTTATGACTTTTTTGAGGACTATGGTGTTCCTCATCACTGCTTTGAACATCTTCCCTTTGCTCTTCATCATCAGTACCCTGCTACTCTTCATCCTCACTATTCCCTTGCTCATTTTCACTGCTCTGTTTAGGGCTGCTTTGCTCTTCATCCTCACTAATTTGTTGAGTGCCACTGACTTCCTTATCCTTTGGGGAGCTTTCTTCACCATCACTAGTATACTCATGGTCACTGTTCTGTGGTTTGTCACTTGGTTCATGCTCACTACTTTGCTTAGTGTCCCTATGTTCCTCATCATCACTAACTTCATGCCTGCTTTCATAGGACTTCTCTTTTTCACTATCAATCATAGGAGATTCTTGCTTTTGAGGAGTAGTTTGACTTTATGAAGGAGAGACATACTGAGTGGAGGGTGAGGAGGATATATGAGATGGGCCATGAGATGAAGAGGCAGTAGAAAAATCTGGATGAGAAATGAAAGTCTCCCAAGACAGTCCTTTCTTTTCAAGCTGGTTAAGGATGATGATTTTGATGAGAGAATGATGGAAAAGACAAGATTTTTGCTGAGCAGTTGGTCTCTTTTGGACAAGGGAGGACGTCTTGTCTATCCTTTTGTAGAGGAAGAAAGGGATATTTAGTAACTGAGTTCTTTTGAAATGCATGAGAAGCCTGATGTGATAGGAATAAATCCGAGAATACCTCCCTTCACATGTGAAATACTTCATGATAACTCTCATGAGGGGGGCATAGCTGCTCAACAAGTGAGAAAAAGGAAATCTAGCTTGGCAAGCATCCTGATGGTCTGGTTTTAGGAAGAGTTTATAGTGATTTAGATCCAGGTATGCATGTTTGAACGACTTTTCTCCTATATAGGGGATCTTAGTTGCTTTGGAGACAACCCTAGGAGTGAGTTTAAAGTCCAGACCTACTAGGTGGACATGTTTTCCTTGCAGCCTTAGGGTGAACAGCTGTGTTAAGGGAGGGTAATTGGTGACCTCCTCTACTTTTTGGCAAAAATTAAGGTATCCTACCTCATGGAAGTTGAAAAGAACCAAATGGGGGTTATTTATTTCCTGAGTTGTAACAGGCTCAAATATTTTGCGAAATCCACCCTTGCCGACTTTCTTTGGAGGCATAGCTTTGTTTAGGCTTTCCTTCACTCTCTTACCAATAGAGGTCTTTGAAATGAACTAAAAAATAGAACTCTTCTTTCAGCACTATTTTTCTCTTTCAAAAACTATGTTTGGCTTCTTAATCAAAACAGGCCTTTCAACTGATAATAATCCCTTTCTCAAAAACTGGGTTTTGCTCCTTACTCAACAAACATGCCTTTTGCAACCAGAAAATAAGCTCTTTCTCCTCAATCACTGTCTTGTTGCCTCTTTATTAAACATGGTGGTTTTAAGAACCAATTGTTTTTTCCCCTTCATTTAGACTGTGTCTTTTTCTTAATAAAATTGATCCTAAAACCTCCCAAAATCAAAATTTAGGCGAGGAAAATAGTAAATACCTCTTGGAAATGTGTTGTGTGCTTTTGGAGATAAGTTCACTGTGCAAAAAATCCATTTTGTGGTGATTTGGAGGTCTTTTGGGCGGTGCTACGCTCCTATGCACAGGCACGTAACACATGCACGACGTTGTGGTGTTGTTGGGTCGGGCACTGGGCGCCCTCTGAACGCCGGGTGGGCCGGTTGGTCAACACACACAGGCGCGTCGCACGACGCTATAGGTGTGTCATGCCATGTGAAATGCTATGGAGAGACACTACAGGCATGTCGCACGACGCTACAGGTGCGTCGTGTCGTGAAATTTTTACGACTTCTTGCCCAAGGTTCGAGAGAAACGCTCTTCTTTTGTCCCTTTGCACAAAAGACAATGAACTTCTTCTTTGAGAGATTTTATAGGTCTTTTTAAAACATTTTTGAACGCTTTTTTCCTCCTTGTGGTGATTTTTACATTCCACTTTTTCCTTGGTGTTTGTAAAGAAAAAATGCTTTTCTATGTTTTGTTGAGGGCTTGCCTTTTACCAATTTCTTTATCCATTTTTTGAAAGGTGTCTTCTTTGAAGATTGAACTTCATGCCATGAGTATTCTTCTCACTGAGAGATACACAACAAACATTACTATGTGTATTTTATGATATTTTCTTTGAAACAAGTGTTGTGTTTGCTATTTGTTCAAAACACTGTATCTCTTAAACCTATCTATTAATGACACCTTTTCTCAACCACAGTGTTAACACTGGGAAACTTGACCATCTGCTCATTTTGAAGGAGGTCATCTTACATTATAAAAAAATCATATTCAATAGGTACAATGTATTCCTTTGCTTATTTGAAAAAGGTATAATTAGTAAACTGTGATCTTTTATTATCACTTTTGAAGACCTTCGAAATAAACTGTGCCGGTTTACTAACTGATTTCTACTTGTTTGTACGGTGTCTGCACAACAAGACCTCTTCATCTCAGTATTTTTCCTAATGGTTTTCCTTAAAGACAGAGTTAACACTTGATGATTTGACCCTCTGCTTGTTATGAAGGAGGTCTTATGAAACTGTGGTAAGTGGGCCCTCTGCTTATTTGTGAAGGAGGCCTTGTAAACACTGTGTTTTTTCCATCTGCTCATAATTGAAGGAGGCCATGTTTGAAAAACTGCATGGGCTCTTTTTGACCTCTGCTAACCAAATGAAAAATGTCCATGAACAAACTGTTTGTGGCTCTTTAGACAAACTATGTTTATCATTCAAAATAGATCATGTGTTTGTCATTCAAGGGAGGTTTCTTTAGGACTGTGAGGGGTGCCCTTTCTCCTCTGGAAGGAGGTCTTTGATCTGTTACTGTTAACCTTTGAGAAAGGCTACTTGTTCCAAATCTAGGCCCTCTGAGATTGTGCCTTTACCCTCTGCCTATATTTTTAAGGAGGCTTCCAAAACATAGTCTTTGTGACCCTTCAGATCTACTATAAGGCACCCTACTTATCTACTAATGGAGGTCCTGAAAACTATAAAACTTCATTCATTTCAAAACTGTAACCCCTGTGTTTTTTTTTGAAAAATACAAATAGAAGGCAATAGTGAATCTTTGGTACTTATCCTTGATTAAATCATTTGAATCATAATGCCCTTTGCTTCATGAGGACCTGTCAGTAATGTACATCCCTTTTACATAATATTACTGTGAATCTTCAGGAGTAAATAATGTGCTTTGCAAATGGTGAGCGCTCACTGCTATGCATCCTTGAAACAACTCTTTCTTCCCTTGAATGTGTTTTCATAAGGTGTGTTGAACTTGTCTGTGACAGTCTTTCAAAGTTTAGTTCATGATGAGGTGTAAGAAGCAGTTATCCTTCTTATACCTTCACTATGATGCCTAATTTGATTTAAAGCTCTTTTTGCCAGAAGACTATCACTGTTGGTTGTACAAGGCTGATTTGTAGGGTTGGCCACAATCTGCACTTTTCTCTGACTTCCATAGTAAACTGACACATCATGAAACTTTCTCTTGAGGTGCTCTTTTTTCTCATACTTTGTTTATTGTCATTGATCAATACATCCCTGCGAAGATGTAAAAATAGATGCTTTTGAAGTTTGGAGGGCTTCTTTGATTTTTCATGGGGATCATGCCTAATCTAATCATATTTCTTCAGACAAGGAAAACTCCTTCTCTTTTCCTGATTTGAACATTCCTGGGCCCTAGAAACAAAACAAAGTGACCTCTTTGATGGTGTGTGACTTAGGGATAGACAAGGGTTTTTCTTTGGCAAATAACAAGACATGATGGCTGAATGATATTGAAGACAGGGTTTTTGGCTCAAAATAGTCTCGCCAAGGAATTTTCCCTAAAACACCACCACCTAGACCTACATACTTTGTCATGGATTTTGAATGGCCTCTTGGGCATGACTAGGTTATCACATGACAAAGTGATCAGTGAGAGAGGGGTAGACACTTTGTTAAATGTTAGACAGTGGGTTGTATGGAAAACAAAGGATTTTGATGGTGGAGAGACAAACTTATAACAACTATAGACATGGAGGCTTTGCTAAATTGTGATAGGTAGGGAAACTGAAGACTATTCTCATCATAAGTTGAAAGGAGGGATGGGAAGACAAAAATTTGTTTGAGGTGTTTTCTAGATGAAAAATTGACATATTTATATTATCTTCTAGAAAACTCAGCCAAGGAATCTATTCATAAAAAAAGGTAAAAATACTGATGACTAACAGCTCCCTTGTGGCATCGTTCGGTTGGGCGCGTAGTGTGAGGTCGTCCGATCGAGCGCGTTCGGGTCAGGCTGTTTCGTTCGAGGGCGCCTGTATCAGTTTTGTTAAGTTGTGACAGCCCAAGTGCCTTGTGCACGTTCGGGTAGCCCATTTTCCATTTGCTCACTTAATGTGGCATTGTTCGGTCAGGCGCACTGTGTCTTTCCATGTGAGGGTGCCTAACCAAGTGTGTTCGGGTTAAGTTGTTTCGTTCGAGGGTGCCCGTATCAGTTTTGCTAAGTTGTGACCGCCCGAGTGCCTTGTGCACATTCGAGCGGCCCATTTTCCATTTTCTCCCTTGTGGCATCGTTCGGTCGAGTGCGTCGTGTGAGGTTGCCTGACCGGGCGCGTTCGAGTCGGGTCGGGTCATTTCGTTTGAGGGCGCCCGTATCAGTTTTACTAAGTTGTGACCACTCGGGTGCCTTGTGCATGCTCGAGTGGCCCGTTTTCCATTTTTTCCCTTGTGGCATCGTTCGTTCGGGCACGTCATGTCATGCTGTGTGAGGTCCCCGACCAGGCGTGGTCGGGTTGGGCCATTTCGTTCGAGGGCGCCCGTATCAATTTTTCTAAGTTGTGACCACCCGGGTGCCTTCTGCATGTTCAGGTGGCCCGTTTTCCATTTTCTCCCCTGTGGCATCGTTCGGTCGGGCATGCCATGTGAGGTCGCCCAACCGAGCGCGTTCGGGTCGGGTCAGGCTGTTTCTTTCGAGGGCACCCGTATCAGTTTTCCTAAGTTGTGACCACCCGGGTGCCTTGTGCACGTTCGGGTGGCCCGTTTTCCATTCTTCGGACTTAAATTATGTGACAAACTGTGGCTGAGTTTGAAACTGTAGATTTAACATACATTTGGTTTGATTGCAATAGACATTTTCATCAATAAATGTAAATCAATGGCTAACAAATACTATAAATTAATAAATAAATAAGACATGGCAACAAGCTGCAACAATACTTACAAAATTGTTACATTGAGACACAAATAATAAGCAACTAATTTAATCCCTAAACCATAAACCTCTAAACCCTTAACCCCTAACCCATTTAACCCCCTAAACCCCTAAACCCCTAACCCATTTAACCTCCTAAACCCTAAACCTCTAAACCCTTAACCCCTAACCCCAAACATCTAACCCCTAAACCCCTTAACCCCTTGATCTACTAGGGGTCGGTTGCCTTGATATTAACAGTGGTGTATTCATACTCCTTATGAATAACCAATAAAGGGTCAAGGAAATTGACCAATATGTTGTCAAGTTTTATCTTATCCATCTCTGGGGTAAGTTGCTTTTCGACTAACTCCACTGCTTTTGATCTCAATTTTTCCAATTACTTCCTTCTCTCATATGATACTCGAGCCTTTGCCTTTCTCTTCCCTTCTAATTCTGTAATAGTGTCATAGTGATGCCAGCCAACTTGTTTGGAAATCCTTCCTAGCAGATAATACTTGTGACCTGGCTGAAGCCTCAACACTTTCAGAGCATCTGGAATGACCTCTCTCTTCCCCAATCTCCCTCTCTCTCTCTCTCTCTCTCTCTCTCTCTCTCTCTACCCTCCAATCCTCTCACAGCTATATCCCTCCCTCTATCCTTCTTTCTGCCCCCATTCCATCTTTGTGTCACTATCTCCCTCTCTTACCCTTCTCTACCTCTCTCACTCCTCTCCCTCTCTCTCTCTCATTTGATCCATTCCTTCTCCCCCCTCTCCTTTAGTTTATCTCCATCTCTCCCTTGTGACTCCCCTTGTCTCACCACCTCTATCAATCTATGTCTTTATAATTATTCCTTCTCATATATATATATATATATATAGAGTTAATATATATCATGACATATTGGGACCCACGATTGGGTTAATTCCACCTTGTTGGCAAGGTTAAAATGGTTAATCTTCGATAGACAAAATGTAGATCAAATATTTCATCAAAAAGAGGGAACCATACCCTATATTCTTCCAGGATATGCCTATCAGTCTCTTGGCCTCTTCTTTCTCTCACATGAATGTAGTCTTGCTTGACTGGTATAGAAGAAGGTTTCACATTATCAACTATTTGTTTGGGACAACTTTTAGTTGTTTCAACACTGCTACATTCTAATTCAAGCTTATCCTTTAAACCATCTTATTCTTTTGTACTCTCTTCAAATTTGTAGTGCTTTCCATTCCTCTCAGTCACATATGTTTCCTTGGTCTGTTAAGGGACAAGGTCGACAACATTAGGATGTTTTTGCAAAAAACAAGGGTATTTCCAGGA
The DNA here is from genome assembly GCA_034641835.2 of Pinus albicaulis. NCBI lineage: Eukaryota > Viridiplantae > Streptophyta > Pinopsida > Pinales > Pinaceae > Pinus > Pinus albicaulis. The sequence continues at coordinate 20,319 of JAXQQM020060420.1, read as the reverse complement.
CACAGTCAAGTGGAGCAAGAGTATAAGAGCCAAATTTCTCATGATTGTGGGACACTCTAACTTAAGATTTTTTGGAGTAGTAATGAGGTGCAGTCTGGTTATTAAGACTTCATCAGATGGCCATTCTTCGGACTTAAATTGTGTGACAACACTGTGGCTGAGTTTGAAACTGGAGATTTAACATACATTTGATTTGATTGCAATAGACATTTTCATCAATAAATGTAAAGCAATGGCTAACAAATCCTATAAATTAATAAATAAAGAAGACATGGCAACAAGCAACAATACTTACAAAATTGTTACATTGAGACGCAAAGAATAAGCAAATAATTTAACCCCTAACCCATTTAACCCCCTATATACATAATACATAGATTATAAAGAATATATATATAAGAGATTAAAACTCCAAATATTTAAAATACAACATAATTTAATAGTGTAAAGTTTAAAACTCCTTTTAATAAAGCATGATGATTTAGTAGGGTAGAAGGATTACTATATGCAAAAATTAGTCCATTATTTACTCATATAACTTTAATTTCTTCTAAAAAAGATATGTTTTATTTTTTTATTGTAAATATTTTTAAACAATTAAAATAAACAAACATTTAATTATTTAGAAATTATTTTAATTATTTAAAATGATTATAATTATTAAAAAATATTATTTTTAAATTAATTTGAGTGGCCTTAAAAAAAACACACGTATTTAATTTCAAAATGTCAAAATTTTTTAAATATCAAAAGTTTTAATTTCCCTCGTTCATTTCCCTCCAGTTGCATGGTTTGTCCAAGGAAGGAGGGAGGATCTGATCCAAATCTGAGTTGGGTCGATAGCAAAAGTTCCAGAGATCCTTCACATTCAGGGGGGCCAATGTGGCAACTAGATAGGCTTCAAGTTTTGGGAAGTGGTATGTGAAGAACACGGGATGGATCCTACTGAGAGATATCAGGGCACTTCAGATCTACAACTTGAAAGGGTTATGGGCAGGTCTTCAAACCTGATAACTTTTTTTTTGTCCAATCTGGGGCTGGAAAAACAACTAGGCCAAGGGGCATTACACGGAAGGAGCCAAGCTCATTGATTCTGTGCTTGATGTTGTTAGGAAGGAGACTGAGAACTGTGATTGCCTGCAAAGTATGTGTCTTTTTCATATTCGAATCCTTGACCTTGTGTTTTTGAAATGTAGGATTTCATTTGCTAAAATGATGTGGGTTTTTGTTGTGTACAGGGTTTTTGTTGTGTACAGGGTTTGATAAAAAGTCCCAATCTGAAGCCGCATAGTGTTTTCATCCGTGTCTCTGCAAGTCCTAATCTCAAGCCGCAGAGGTACGATCTCATTCATGCTCTATGTTTTTTTTTTTAATGCATGAAGTAAATTGTTGAACTACTTCACATAATCAGTTGGAAGTAAAATTTGAACCAGATACAATCATGTCCTCTGATCGAGAAACAATCATCTCCTCTGATCCATAAACGATTCAATCTGTGGAAGATCAATCCCCAGAAATGCCAATGGTGCCACAGTTTGTATCACTGACCGAGGAACAACAAAATTTATTAATCAAGGAGGCATTCACTCATATAATTGAAACCTACAGGCAAGCTAATGGTGCAGGGGTCAGGGATTTTCGATGTTCATTGCTTGCACGATTGATTTCTCAGGTATATACTCATAAATTTTTTTATCAATAGTCTGTATGAACTACTTTAGAGATACTGGAATTTGAATTTTCCTCATCATCAATGTTTGGATTTAATGATTGCATTATGAAATTTGAAAAGCCTCTTTATAAAGGCGGTTTGCTCAGGAAAACACTAATACGGTAATACCTCCTCTACAAATTAAAAGCGATTCTTCAAAAAATTAGTGTCTACACTAAATCCTTGTACAGAAGATTCTTACTGAAGTGTCTGCTTGCACCATTACCGATTCTAACACCTCGCTCAAAATAATGTCACCTTATTATATGACATTTGCAGCCAACTACCTTTCATCATCTATCCCAGATTGTATGGTTGTTGTTACATTGATTGCATGATCATGAGAGCAATTTTAAAATTCCATTCTAATAAGGCTTAGAAGCTAGAAAACTTGAAAGACAAATTCCTTAAAAATACTCTGACCATCTTACCTATTCATATTGCAGACCTTTTGCTTTAGATAGTCTCTTCTAGCCTTACCCCCGGTGAAGTTTCTTAAATCAATAATATTTATAGATATGATGATCAAAATGAATCAATTAATCGTGAGACTATCATGCTGGATACACCATGTTCAAAATATTTTCCATAAGAGCAGACAAATTGATCTCCATATGGGCATAGAGGAAGAAATTGCAGGTTTAAGGTTTAGTCATTGCAAATGGAATCACCACACTTTTGACTATTTTTCAATCCTCCCAAATGATATTGAGGAAACAAAAGTAAGTATATTGTTGATCCATGGACACCTGTTAAGCCTTTCAGATAGTTGGAAGAAACCTAATATTTGAGAGGCTAAAGGTATACCTCTCCTATGCTTGGCGATCTCTATAATTATGACCCTATATGAGATTAAAATGATCATCTCTGGGGTCTATTATATACATTAACATAGTAGTCAAGCAAGGGTGTCGAATGCCTCACATTCTTTGGACTTCATATTTATGGATGAGAGTTTCTCATTTCAAAATCCATGGGTGGTAAAAGTGGAGGCCCTCTATGGGATCTCCATTTCACTATTTTTTGACAACATTATCCTTCTATTTCACGAATCCAAAAACAAAAGTACATTTTGAGCTCATTCTGGGATGAACATGGTCTTCAAGTCCACTGTTTGGTCCAATCTACTACTATAGATTAGGCTTAAATTCTTGTCAACCCGAGTAGGTATTCTTAGAGGCACTTGTCTAATGTATATAGACCTAGAAGAATCTAATTTCCTAAGTGAAGGTTTATTGTAGTAGGTTCCAACACCCTTTTACAAGAGACTAACATTTGGTCCTGTTGTGACCAGCAACAACCCCCCTTTTATTTAATATTAGTAATAATACTAAATAAATGGGGACCCTTAGTTAAAAAATCCAAAAAATCAATTAGGATTTGTTTTCCTTTTCAAATAAAACTTTCTATCATAAACTTATAGAAATCCCTTAGAAAGAACATTAAGAAACACTTAAGTTTATGATAGATTATAATAAAATTTTTCTTTAAACAAAATACCGCATCCATCGCAAAATGATATATATCTTTTATAAAACTGAAAATACGATTTTGCGCTTTTGCGATAATGCAATCCCAAAAAGCCTATAAAATAAACATATTGGTCGCAGATCGCATAGCGCAGAAAACAAAAATGATTAATAAATACCTTTTGCGCTATTTTTAATTTTTCGCTTTTGCGAGATTTGCGATATGCGCTTTTGCGCTATTGCGCAATTTCCGCTTTTGCGCTATTTTACATAACTGCGATGGCTTCATATTGCGATATTGTGACATTGCGATATTGCGATATTGCGCAGCAAATCACAGATCGCAATGTCGCAGATTCATGTAGGCGCGTTGTCCAAAGGCAATCTTCCCATATATCAAATCTGTTATGCGCTTTAATGATTAAATTAAATGATTGGATTGACAATTAATGGTAAATGAGATTTTGTTTTGATTGAAAGTCGTTTCACGATTAAAATATTATATTTCATCCGCCTTCACATTTAAAACAGTCTCATCACCTTTCTTATTCCATTACTCTCATTTACTCGTAAAACGCAGGCACGAAGGAGCAAACGTCTATACAAAGCTTTCACTAAACACTATGGGTAAGAAGGAGAAGAGCTCGAATTCTAAAAACAGAGAAATGGCTTCGCTGTATGCAGACACCGCTTGTAATAAGGATGCCGGTATATCCACTTGGGAAGGAATGTATAATCTGTTAGAGGAAGAAAATCTTGTGGTGATGAAAGTTGTAGCTACAGCAGGTTCCAGTAATACGTCTGAGGCAACCCTTAGAGAACTGGCTTGCTCATTTCTGCATAGAATAGCGGCAAGGCCAAGGATTCTCCCATATACAGACATGGTGAGATGGGTGCTGGACAACACCGATATTTCAGACAGGCAATTTAGGACTCCATCTGAAGAGCTAATCGGGTCATTCACCACAGAAGATCTGAGATTAATGTATAAGTTGCCAGAACCTCAGGCGACTTACAACAAACAATTCATGGAAGATTTTTCCAGAGAACATGCAAATTTGGCAGAATGCACAAAGGAGTGGACCAAAAGAAGTGAACCATTGAAGAAAAACAAACAAGGTATGTACAACACGGGTTCACTTACCTCTCCTTATTGTTTCACTGCTGCCATGTTATGCAGGCTTTTTGGAAAGCCTGACATAAATATGATCTTGCCTGAATGGCTCCCTTTGTTGAATGCGGCCGTTAATTCTACAATTGTGGACTGGGCTAAAATCTTATCTGATAATTTGACCACTGCCATTTTTCACTACCGGTCCAAGCGAAATGTTTCTCAGCGGATTTATCCGCCTTTTTATTTATTTGCTTATGTCATGGACGCTATCTGTTATGTCTCTAAATTCCCTGTGATGGGTTGGCAATGGACTATCCATGATCCTTTGCCTATTCATGTGTACCATAAAGAACTATGGGAGTCTAAGTTTGTCCCCCATTTTTACCAAATTTGTCATGGAATAATGCTGCCATTGTACAAAACATTGCATAATAAGGATGCCCCAAGGTTATCCCCAGAAACAGAGGTTGATATTCTCCCCGTCGCGAGATGGTTTGGAGAAGAATTGTTCACTTATATTAGGTTTTTTGGAAGTTATGCTTCTCCCCATGTTTTACCCCTATATGTTCCAGATAGACTTGTAGCTCCGGAAATTGCTTATCAGACCTGTGGCCAGGGAGGTATAACAAAATATTTAAAAGAGAAGAAAAAAGGCATTTGGCCAAAATTTCTCGTAAAATGTGGAACATTTTCACTGTTCGATATTGGTCATGCATTTCAAGAGATAGGAAACATTACATGCCTACAGCTGTTCAAATTTTCGAAGAAGATTATTCGACCCAAATGATATTATTAAGAATTTTACCAATGCAATCAGAGTAAGGGAATTTTCTGGGGAACGGGATCCTTTTGATGATATGTTCCAAGCAAGAAATTCATTCAAAGAAGTTTTGAATTCAGCTCAAGCGCAGTTATCTCCAGAGGAATTTCAGGAATTCAAGATTTACAGAGAAAGAAGACTAACTCCTATTCCTTTGGAAAATCTACGCTTAGAGCCCGCAAGGGAGCAAACTCCTAGTGTTATTCTTAACGGCAGTTCAAGTACAGATAAATCTAAATCAAAATCTGACAGAGATTCTGAACATTCCAATAAGTCTAATGAAAAGGAAGATAAAATGGAAGAATCCATTAAAGATTCTGCACAATCAAAAGAACTTACTCAACAGCAAATTTTGACTTCTTAACAGACAAATCCTCCTCCAACCAATGTACAGCAACAGCCAGTCATTATTGAATTAGACAAAGAATGGGAAACCTTCAACCAATTGATTAATGTAGAAGGACAGAATGTACAGACCCCTATCCAGACAACCAAAGTTTTGAACATAGGAACAAGCAGCACAGTGACAGTGACAGAGCACATACCAATCACACCCTCCTCTGAAATTGTATTCAATGTAGAGGACATTCCTCCTCTAGATGTATTCTACAGCCCAAAATACAAAGCAGTAGTGAAGAGACAGAGAAAAAAGAGAAAGTTAGAAAGTACAATTGCTACTGAAGCAGAACAAGTAGATGTTTTGTGGAAAGATCCTGCCACAGAACCTACTCATAATCTTGCTAAGTTATCTCAAATGACAGGAGCTTATGCTTCTGCAACAATTGACAAAGCATTTGAGATACAACTTTTGTTGAATGAAAAAGAAGAACAGATAAAAGTTCTACAACAGCAATTGCAACAGGTACAAGCCAATAAGGAAGCACAATTGAAACTTGAAGAGTTACAACAACAACTTCAAGAAATGAAAATAGGACATCAAAAAAGATTGGCTGATAAAGACAAACAAATACAGATTATCCAAGATCAGCATAAAGATGATCCTAAGCTTCCAGAATTCATTTCAGAAACTATCTCTTTGAACAATCAACTACTGCAACAAGAGGAAGTTTTCTGCCAAAAAATCTTGCAATGGAATTCTTTGTGCCAAGAAAGCGATAAAATCACAAATCATGTCATAGATTTACGAAATGATTATGATTTGATTAATGAAAAGATCAATGATTATCTGGCATGGCAAAAGACAGAAGAAGGCAGAAAAGCTGGTGCACCCATTGTTAATGAAAACCATAAAGAAATATTGTTCAATAACTGGGATGCACAAATTAGAAGGGCAGAAAAAGCAGCAGAGTAGGCGGCTACAGCGGCAAACACTCTCACTGATTGTGTAAATGATAATTTACACAAAGCTAACTTGATTCCAGAAACTGTTCCAGGATATCTCCCACAGGCACATCAATTGCAAACAGAATGGAGGCAAAAGGCAGAAGAAAGAGCAAAATCAATCCAAGGGCTGACAAGATTGAATTGGGACTCATATTGGATGTACTTAGTGAAGCCACACAGTCAGCACAGTGCGCTTAATTGTATCATCAATGCTACAGAGAAGATTGCACCTACGCTTGCCGACTCTGTCTTTTTAGGACAGTTGAATTCTGAAGTCGGCCAACGGCATCCTCTCAAAACTATGCTAGATGCCTGCAAGTTTAAAGATCAAGTTCATAGATAGTTAGATTTAGTTTTAATTTTACTGTATTTAGCCTAGGAAAAGGACGGTCATTGAACTGAATCCTTAATTTTTGTAATAAGACTATTTTTAGATTTAGCTAAGTAGTATTTAAACCCTTCTCATGCATTTAGAGAGGGGTCCTGGATCTTAATATTTTTTGACTTGGAGATTGCATTTTTGTACTCCATTGTCTTATATATTTTTAAAAAAGGATCACATCTGGCGATTTTTATGCGGAATTATCTTTGAAGTGTTGCATTTATGTACCTTGGAATTTGATTTTGCATCAGAGTTACTGGATTAGAGTATCAGATTGCATTTGAAAGTCTTCAAGATGAATGAGGTATTTCTATCCTTTCACTGTTGATTTCTTTTGTCTTATGATATTCGCTTTAAAATTGCTATCATTTATATATATTTGTTTTCACAACGCTTCCTTTTATATATCATTTCTGAGTATAATTGAAACGTTATCTTTCATAAGTATATATAGATGGTATACAATGATGAATGCAATATGCTAATATAACTCTATTTAATTTCTTGAACAGAGTTATCTTTATTTGTTTCTGCACATTTCAATTTAAATAATAATACATTTTCATGGTTATTGTTAAATTGGAACAATCTTAAATTGTATTCACATATAATTACTCGGGTTAGTGTTAGAATATCTTTATCAGTATTTAGTTTAAATTAGATAGTTTTATTTCAGTTAATTTAGTCCCATTTCCACCCATCCAAACCAATCCATTTAGTTATAAGGAAACTGGTCCTTTAAATCCAGTCGGAGCCACCATACCAAACGGAAAAGGAGCTGTCTTAAGGTCCCGACCGGGTTGTTTTCCCTAATGTTTGAAGCAGATATTTTCTAGGCTTCAACATTTTTGGCGCTAGAAGGAGGGCATGAGCTATGAATGGCAAGTAAATCTTTATCCACAAGCCATTCTGAGAGAAAAACACCCTCATTAACTTCAATTTCTTCTGAAATTCAAAATCCTAGAGAAGAAATTGTAGAAAATATTCATACACCCACTACCAAAATCTCAAAACATTCAGACAATCAAAATCCTGAGTCTCCCGAAGTTCAAGATTTAATTCATAAATTGAAAGGATTCTCATTATCTCTAGAAGTGTCTGAAATATCTGAAGGTAGTGTAACTTCAAGATTTGTTTTTTCCAAACCTCTTACTAGGCTTCAAAGTGAAAAACTTGGTATTTCTCCGAAAGAATTCCCTTTACCTAGTAGAGTCAAGACAAGAAAAACTCAATCGGAATCAGTAAGTGATATAAGTTCAACATCTAATATTCAAATACCTGTTTCCGAAATCCCAACTCAACAAAGTACAGTTGTTTCCACATCATCTCCTCAATCATCATCCACTCAATCATCATCTGCTCAATCCTCATCAATCTCAACATCATCTATTCCAACAATTTCTATTCAAACACCACCAGTTTCTACTACCCCTCCAATAGTTGTTCCAATAATGGCTAGGCCATGGGCTACTCCAGGGGCAGTCAACATGGCTGCACCTTTACATGATTTACCAGACAATCCTGGAAAATGGCTTCCAAATTTTAGTCCAGATCTTAACATTCAAGCTGAAGAACATATCAACTCTTTACCTTGGCTGTCTGGTGAATGATCCTTGCAAAGATATTGCCAGTTGAACTATTATATACTCTTCAAAGTTGCAATATGCAGGATCATGTTTTCATTATGGATCATAACAGATTGGGATTTTGAAGTCATTTTAGCAAATTTGGAGAGCGGCTTGATCTATGCCTTTACTCAATGGCCTCTCGTTTGAACCAGACCAGGCTTTTAGCCAAATTAGTACTGATGAAACGAGACTCACCCAGAACAAATTCACATATTACATTGATGACAATAAAAGTGAATGATTTATACTTTATACCTCAACACATTTTTATGACATTTTAAAACTAAATTGAAATATAAAAGAAATATTGACGAGAAAAATAATTACTACGAAAAAGAAAAAATACTTTATCAGGAAGGAAATAAAAGAAAGTGAAACTAAATATGATTCAAAGAAAAAAGGCTACGAAATTATAAACATGGGTTCTGAAAGGATTCTTAACCATGTTAAATGAAATGGTTGAAATTAAAAAACAAGTAGCTGAAACTTCTACCAAGAAACCATTCCGAAATTTCAGAAGAAACCAAGTTGAATCTAAACCTCCTAATGCAATCTCTAATGCAGAATCAGAAGAAGAGGAAGAAGAATAATATACATCTCTAATGTCAGATGAGGAAGATGAAAATGAAGAAATAGCTAAATTAAATGGAATGTGGGATTTTATTCTCCCTAATTCTGATAGTGAAGAAGCTATGCCTGTAAGTACTAGGAGTAAATCTATATCGGAACCAGTGCAAACAGTTCCTAAAAAGAAAATTACAACTCCAAGTACCAAAGACAAATCCCCTGTAAATAAAACTTCTCCATTACCTACTCAAAATCAGCCATCCTCTTCTAATCCTCCTACATCAACAGCAAAGACTTTAGTAGTGTCAGATCCTATGGAATACAACATTGTCGAGGACATGAAAAAGATCAAAGCTAATATTTCCTTACATGAAATCAGCAAACTAAAACACCAGCAAAAGTTGCTATTGAAAGAATTAAATGCTACACCAATTGCTCCTTTACCAAGCGGTGTAGTTGCAAAAGCAGCGAGAGGAACTGGTAAGCCACCAGATAAGGTAGATGCTACTGATATTGTGCTCATTGGGGAAAATTCAAATTCTCAAACTCCTCCTTTTCTTTTGACTTATGAGATGTACAATAAAAATCTGCACAATTGTTTGATTGATTCTGGAGCTTCCTCCAATATAATGCCTACTTCTGTCTGTGCTAAATTAAATATCGAACCACAGAAATCAGCAGTTCATATCATTCAATTGGATCGCTCTAAAGTTCAAGTTGTGGGAGAAATCAATTCAGTTACTATCAGATTAGCTTATGATCCTAGGATTGTTTTGATTGCTGATATTCCTGAATTTTATGGATTAATCTTGAGCAGGGACTGGTCTGCGAAACTTAATGGTTATATCTCAACTGATTATTCGCATATGTGGCTTCCCTACAAAGGGAAACCAAATCAAATTAAAATTGAACGAGAAAAACATATGACTCACACTGTCACTGAATTCGAGCAACCTAATGAGCCTGTGGCATTCAACAATAATATTCTTGGAGGTTATTCTGTTGAATCATTTCTTGGAAACTTCGAAGCTCCTCAATCACATTTTTCTGTAAATACTTTTGTTTCTCAAATAGAAATTTTTTCACAATTTGATTCTTCCAGAATTGTAAATATTTCTGATGTAATTGTAGATAAGACAATAGATAATTCTTTATTTTGGTCGTTATATTTTGATGGATCAAAGTCTAGTGATGGAGCTGGAGCTGGATGCATCTTAATTGATCCAGATGGTGAGAAAACCATGCTGTCATGTAGGTTAGAATTTGAGTGTACTAACAATACCGCAGAATATGAAGCCTTGGTTCAAGGAATTTATAAAGCTATAGGGTTAGATGTTAAATACTTGAAAGTATTTGGTGATTCCGAAATTGTCATAAAACAAGTTAGGAATACTATTCATTGCCTTTCAGGACATCTTAAACACTATCAAACCCTAGTACAAGATCTCACCACTCATTTTTTAGCATTCAATATTTCTCCTATTCCTAGGAATCATAATACATCAGCTAACTTGTTGGCTAATGTTGCATCTAAACTCCTTCCTGCTAAAGATTGCAGTCCTGATAGATTTTCTATAGAATTGATTTTTCGTCTGTTTGTCCCAGATAATGTTACAAACTGGAAAGTTTTCTATCATGATCAAGATATTTTAAATTTCATGACTTCAGAGAAATCATATGATGAACAAATTATTGACGAAGATGATCATGATTTACAAATTGTTTCAAAAGGTAATGAAAACCCCATTCCAAAATCTGTTGTTAAATTAGAGGATTTATATGACATTAAAGACAGATTCAAGAAAGTCACTAATGCTAAACTTCAAAGCTCTACTTTGAAGTTTGAATTAGTAAATCTTGGTTCTGATTCTAAACCTCAAAACGTTAACTTAGGACTTAATTTAACACCAGAGGAAAGGAATGCGTTCATTAAACTACTGAACAAGTATAAAAACGTTTTTGCTTGGAATTATGATGATCTAAAAACGTACAATACTTCGGTTATTCAACACACAATTCCAATGCTTCCTGATAGTAAACCTGTTCAACAGAAGTTGAGAAAGATTCATCCAAATCTCGAAAGTCAAATCAAATCAGAACTTAATAAACTTTTAAAAGCCAAAATCATCTTTCCAGTCAGGCACTCCAATTGGGTTTCCAATATGGTACCTGTAAGGAAGAAGAATGGTGATATAAGAATCTGTATTGATTTCAGAAATTTAAACAAGGCATGTTTAAAAGACAATTTCCCATTGCCAACCATGGAACAGATACTTCAAAAGGTAGCTGGTTCTGAACTTATGTCCTTTCTATATGGATTTTTGGGCTATAATCAAGTTTTAGTTCATCCAGATGACAAATTGAAAACAACTTTCAGAACAAAATGGGGAACTGATGCTTATCAGAAAATGCATTTTGGTCTAATAAATGCAGAAGCAACTTTTCAAAGAGCCATGGACATAGAATTTAAAGGTCTTATCAATAAATCAGTTGTTGTTTATCTTGATGACATAACAATATTTTCAAAAAGGAGAGCCAGTCATCTACATGATTTAAAACAAATATTTGAAAGATGTAGAAGGTTTGGTATTTCCTTAAATCCGAATAAATCTTTCTTTGCTTTAGATGAAGGAAAAATTTTAGGATTTGTTGTGTCAAAAGATGGTATATATATTGATCCAGATAGAGTGAAAGAAATTTATGATATTTCTTTACCTCATAACAAAATATCCATGCAATCATTTCTTGGATAGATCAATTTTGTTAAAAGATTTATTCCTGATTTTTCTTTTATTGTTTTACCTATGCAAAATATGATCAAGAAGAGTTCAATATTCAAATGGGCGTATAAAGAGAAAGAAGCTTTTGAGGCAATCAAACAAGCGATCATTAATGCACCAGCATTGAATACCCCGTATTTTTCTAAAGATTTTACTTTGTATACTCTGGCCACTGAAACATCCTATGCAGCTGTTTTAACAGAACTCAATGATCAAGAAATCAAAGCACCAATTTCTTTCTTTAGCTCAAATCTGCAAGGAGCTGAGCTTAATTATTCCGATGTTGAAAAACAAGCCTTTGCTGTATTTAAATCAATCAAACATTTCAGACCTTTTCTCTTAAAAACACATACAAAAATCATTGTCCCATTCTCTGCAGTGAGGCAATTATTAATTCAAAAAGAAGTAGGAGAAAAGAGAGCTAATTGGGTAACATCCTTGCAATAATATGATATTGATATTAAACCAGCTAAGATTGTTAGAGGACAAGGTTTTTGCAGATTATTGGCAGGAGCTCATAACATACCAGAAAATCAAGATTCAAATCAAGATATTCAAGTAAGTCAGATAAGTGTTACAGATTTTGAATCCCAGTATGCTGACCTTATCTATTACTTGAAAAATGGGTATGCTCCTTCTAATCTCAGTTATAAGAGTAAACGCGCTTTAAGGTTAAAGGCTATTAAATATGAGATCATTGATAATGTGTTATTTAGAAAAAATTATGATTCAATTTTATTAAGATGCCTTGAAAAGACTGAAGCTGAAAAGGTTTTGCAGGAGTTGCATGATGGACCAGCAGGAGGTCATTTTGGAGGTGATACCACAGCTCACAAAATAATTCGTGATGGTTATTACTGGCCTACCCTTTTTAAAGATACGCATGATTACGTAAGGAAGTGCTGAATTTGTCAAACTGCAAGTGGAAGACAAAGGAAACCAGCTTTTCCTTTGCAACCAGTGACTATTGAGAAACCATTTGAACAATGGGGGCTTGACATTATTGGTGAGATAGTACCTCATTCTTCGAAATAGCACAAGTACATCCTTACTGCAACTGATTACTTTACAAAATGGGTAGAGGCAATCCCGTTGAAGGTAGCCAATTCTGATGCAATTATTGATTTCATAGATCAATTCATCATAACCAGGTTTGGTGTACCTAACACTCTAGTCTTTGATAACGCATCTTACTTCTCTGGAAATAGTTTAATAGAATTTGCAATCAAAAGAGGTTTTAAATTAAAATATTCAGCAAATTATTATCCACAAGGTAATGGTTTGGCCGAATCCACTAACAAAAACCTTATCAAAATCATTAAAAGGACCGTTGATCAAAATCAAAAGAATTGGCACAAATCTTTAATCTTTGCATTATGGGCTGATCGTATCACTGAAAAAGCTTCAATAGGGGCCTCACCTTTCAATTTGGTTTATGGAAAAGAAGCTGTGATACCATCAAATTTAACTCTTCCATCATTAGCCCTAGTGCAATTTATTGAAGAAAATCCTTCTTCATCCATTCAACTGAGATATGATCAAATATTTAAATTAGAAGAAGATAGGGATAAAGAAAAAATTACTCATGAAAAACATCAACAGCTTGTAAAATCTTCTTTTGATGCAAGTTCTACCGGCTCAAAAATTTTGTCAATTGGTGATCTTGTTCTGAAATGGGATAAAGCACACGAAGAAAAAGCTAAACATACCAAGTTTCAGAAAATGTGGCTTGGACCATTTCAGATCGTTGAGAAGATAGGCTCAAATACATTCATACTCCAAGATCTAACGGGTAAGAGAGAATCTCTTCCTGTAAATGGGCTTATCTTGAAGAAATTCTTTTCATAAGGAGGTAACCCCTTCTTAAACTGTACATATTCCTTTCTGCAGAGTTTTTTATTGTTTTTTGCAAATAAAGGTTGTTTATGAGTCTCTAATTGACTGTTTACTATTTAATAAAATTTCTTCGGAAGAATATTATAAATATTTATTTTGTGTAAATAAGAATTTTTAAAGTAATGATCACAGTTTTTGAATAATTTAAAATAAGATGTTAAACTTTGAAAGATTATTCCAATCATTTGCATGATCTTTTGAAAACTTGAGAAGAATGTAAATCATCATAAGTTTATTAAGGAGAGAAAGGTTATCTATCAAAGTAAATATTTTTTCAAAGTTTTGGAACTCAAAAAACTCTGAAAATTGTCATCCATTGATTCTTAAAGATAAAACTATTTCACCCCATCCATTTAAGTTGTGATTTTTTAGAATGTAATTCTAAGAAATTTGAAAATTTAAGAGATAAGAGGTCTCATTATGAGCCGACTTACCATTTTCATAAGGAGTAATAAAACTGACATTACCAATACTGCATACCAAAACAGGGTAATGGCTTATAAATATAAGACAAGGGGTCTCATCACGAGCCAGCTTGTTCAGTTTAATTATAACTAGTGAATGGCATTGTTATTAACTGGCTGCCAAACCAGAACAATGGCTCTTAAAATAAAAAAATAAATAAAAGACAAAAACATGAGATAATAGGTCTTATGAATTTATCTTTTAAAAAGTCATAATTTTAGTTAGATGGGACAATGAATGGTTAATGGTTTAAAGGTAACCCTGTCGAGACTATGAACGTTTGCTGGCAGCAGAGGCAATACCTATGGCAATAGAGTATATTATAAAACCAAAACTTGGAGAGATCCACTTACTTCATTATTAACACCAATCAAAGCTTGAAATAACCCAAAATGTTTTTATTCTTAAGGAATTAGAAAGAAATTATGAAATGATTTTTATTTCTTTTTCATAGTTACATTTTATTTGAATTATCCTAGGATAGTTTTAATTATCTTTAAAAATCTTTACTTACTAAATATATAGTGTTCATTTTATTTTTTCAGAGATAACTGTTTCTTTTAGTGAATCGCCAATTGTCGTGACCAGCAACAACCCCCCTTTTATTTAATATTAGTAATAATACTAAATAAATGGGGACCCTTAGTTAAAAAATCCAGAAAATCAATTAGGATTTGTTTTCCTTTTCAAATAAAACTTTCTATCATAAACTTATAGAAATCCCTTAGAAAGAACATTAAGAAACACTTAAGTTTATGATAGATTATAATAAAATTGTTCTTTAAACAAAATACCGCATCCATCGCAAAATGATAGATATCTTTTATAAAACTGAAAATGCGATTTTGCGCTTTTGCGATAATGCAATCACAAAAAGCCTATACAATAAACATATTGGTCGTAGATCGCATAGCGCAGAAAATAGAAGTGATTAATAAATACCTTTTGCGCTTTTGCGAGATTTGCGATATGCGCTTTTGCGCTATTGCGAAATTTCCGCTTTTGTGCTATTTTACATAACTGCGATGGCTTCATATTGCGATATTGCGACATTGCGATATTGCGATATTGCGCAGCAAATCGAAGATCGCAATGTCGCAGATTCATGTAGGCGCGTTGTCCAAAGGCAATCTTTCCATATATCAAATTTGTTATGCGCTTTAATGATTAAATTAAATGATTGGATTGACAATTAATGGTAAATGAGATTTTGTTTTGATTGAAAGTTGTTTCATGATTAAAATATTATATTTCATCCGCCTTCACATTTAAAACAGTCTCATCACCTTTCTTATGCCATTACTCTCATTTACTCATAAAACACAGGCACGAAGGAGCAAACGTCTATACAAAGCTTTCACTAAATACTATGGGTAAGAAGGAGAAGAGCTCGAATTCTGAAAACAGAGAAATGGCTTCGCTGTATGCAGACACTGCTTGTAATAAGGATGCCGGTATATCCACTTGAGAAGGAATGTATAATCTGTTAGAAGAAGAAAATCCTGTGGTGATGAAAATTGTGGCTACAGCAGGTTCTAGTAATACGTCTGAAGCAACCCTCAAAGAACTGGCTTGTTCATTTCTCCATAGGATAGCAGCAAGGCCAAGGATTCTCCCATATACGGACATGGTGAAATGGGTGCTGGACAGCACCGATATTTCAGACAGACAATTCAGAACTCCATCTGAAGAGCTAATCGGGTCATTCACCACAGAAGATCTGAGATTAATGTATAAGTTCCCAGAACCTCAGGCGACTTACAACAAACAATTCATGGACGATTTTTCCAGAGAACATATAAATTTGGCAGAATGCACAAAGGAGTGGACCAAAATAAGTGAACCATTGAAGAAAAACAAACAAGGTATGTACAGCACGGGTTCACTTACCTCTCCTTATTGTTTCACTGCTGCCATGTTATGCAGGCTTTTTGGAAAGCCTGACATAAATATGATCTTACTCGAATGGCTTCCTTTGTTGAATGCGGCCGTTAATTCTACAATTGTAGACTGGGCCAAAATCCTATCTGATAATTTGACCACTGCTATTTTTCACTACCGGTCCAAACAAAATGTTTCTCAGCGGGTTTATCCGCCTTTTTATTTATCTGCTTATGTCATGGACGCTATCTGTTATGTCTCTAAATTCCCTGTGATGGGTTGGCAATGGACTATCCACAATCCTTTGCCTATTCATGTGTACCATAAAGAACTATGGGAGTCTAATTTTGTCCCCCATTTTTACCAAATTTGTCATGGAATAATGCTGCCATTGTACAAAACATTGTATAATAAGGATGCCCCAAGGTTATCCTCAGAAACATAGGTTGATATTATCCCCGTCGCGAGATGGTTTGGACAAGAATTGTTCACTTATATTAGGGTTTTTGGAAGTTATGATTCTCCCCATGTTTTACCCCTATATGTTCCAGATAGACTTGTAGCTCGGGAAATTGCTTATCAGACCTGTGGCCAGGGAGGTATAACAAAAGATTTAAAAGAGAAGAAAAAAGGCATTTGGCCACAATTTCCCGTAAAATGTGGAACATTTTCACTATTCGATATTGGTCATGCATTTCAAGAGATAGGAAACATTACATGCCTACAGCTGTTCAAATTTTCGAGAAGATTATTCGACCCAAATGATATTATTAAGAATTTTACCAATGCAATCAGAGTAAGGGAATTTTCCGGGGAACAGGGTCCTTTTGATGATATGTTCCAAGCAAGAAATTCATTCAAAGAAGTTTTGAATTCAGCTCAAGCGCAGTTATCTCCAGAGGAATTTCAGGAATTCAAGCTTTACAGAGAAAGAAGACTAACTCCTATTCCTTTGGAAAATCTATGCTTAGAGCCCGCAAGGGAGCAAACTCCTAGTGTTAGTCTTAACGGCAGTTCAAGTACAGATAAATCTAAATCAAAATCTGACAGAGATTCTGAACATTCCAATAATTCTAATGAAAAGGAAGATAAAATGGAAGAATCCATTAAAGATTCTGCACAATCAAAAGAACTTACTCAACAGCAAATTTTGACTTCTCAACAGACAAATCCTCCTCCAACCAATGTACAGCAACAGCCAGTCACCATTGATTTAGACAAAGAATGGGAAACCTTTAACCAATTGATTAATGTAGAAGGACAGAATGTACAGACCCCTGTCCAGACAACCAAAGTTTTGAACACAGGAACAAGCAGCACAGTCATAGTGACAGAGCACATACCAATCACACCCTCCTCTGAAATTGTACTTAATGTAGAGGACATTCCTCCTCTGGATGTATTCTACAGCCCAAAATACAAAGCCGTAGTGAAGAGACATAGGAAAAAGAGAAAGTTAGAAGGTGCAATTGCTACTGAAGAAGAACAAGTAGATGTTTTGTGGAAAGATCCTGCCACAGAACCTACTCATAATCTCACTAAGTTATCTCAAATGACAGGAGCTTATGCTTCTGCAACAATTGACAGAGCATTTGAGATACAACTTTTTTTGAATGAAAAAGAAGAACAGGTAACAGTTCTACAACAGCAATTGCAACAGGTACAGGCCGATAAGGAAGCACAATTGAAACTTGAAGAGTTACAACAACAACTTCAAGAAATGCAAATAGGAGATCAAAAAAGCTTGGCTGATAAAGAAAAACAAATACAGATTATCCAAGATCAGCATAAAGATGATCCTAAGCTTCCAAAATTCATTTCAGAAACTATCTCTTTGAACAATCAACTACTGCAACAAGAGGAAGTTTTCTGCCAAAAAAATCTTGCAATGGAATTCTTTGTGCCAAGAGAGTGATAAAATCACAAATCATGTTGTAGATTTACGAAATGATTATGATTTGATTAATGAAAAGATCAATGATTATCCGGCATGGCAAAAGACAGAAGAAGGCAGAAAAGCTGGTGCACCCATGGTTAATGAAAACCATAAAGAAATACTGTTCAATAACTGGGATGCACAAATCATAAGGGCAGAAAAGGCAGCAGAGGAGGCGGCTACAGCGACAAACACTCTCACTGATTGTGTAAATGATAATTTACACAAAGCTAACTTAATTCCAGAAACTGTTCCAGGATATCTCCCACAAGAAAATCAACTGCAAACAGAATGGAGGCAAAAGGCAGAAGAAAGAGAAAAATCCATCCAAGGGCTAACAAGATTGAATTGGGACTCATACTGGATGTACTTGGTGAAGCCACACAGTCAGCACAGTGCGCTTAATTGTATCATCAATGCTACAGAGAAGATTGCGCCTACGCTTGCCGACTCTGTCTTTTTAGGACAGTTGAATTCTGAAGTCGGCCAACCGCATCCTCTCAAAACTATGCTAGATGCTTGCAAGTTTAAAGATCAAGTTCATAGATAGTTAGATTTAGTTTTAATTTTACTGTATTTTAGCCTAGGAAAAGGACGGTCATTGAACCGAATCCTTAATTTTTGTAATAAGACTATTTTTAGATTTAGCTAAGTAGTATTTAAACCCTTCTCATGCATTTAGAGAAGGGTCTTGGATCTTAATATTTTTGACTTGGAGATTGCATTTATGTACTCCATTGTCTTATATATTTTTTAAAAGGATCACATCTGGTGATTTTCATGCGGAATTATCTTTGAAGTGTTGCATTTCTGTACCTTGGAATTTGATTTTGCATCAGAGTTACTGGATTAGAGTATCACATTGCATTTGAAAGTCTTCGAGATGAATGAGGTATTTCTATCCTTTCACTGTTGATTTCTTTTGTTTTATGATATTCACTTTAAAATTTCTATCATTTATATATTTTGTTTTCACAACGCTTCCTTTTATATATCATTTCTGAGTATAATTGAAACGTTATCTTTCATAAGTATATATAGATGGTATACAATGATGAATGCAATATGTTAATACAACTCTGTTTAATTTCTTAAACAGAGTTATCTTTATTTTTTTCTGCATATTTCAATTTAAATAATAATACATTTTCATGGTTATTGTTAAATTGGAACAATCTTAAGTTGTATTCACATATAATTACCCGGGTTAGTGTTAGAATTTCTTTATCGGTATTTAGTTTAAATTAGATAGTTTTATTTCAGTTAATTTAGTCCCATTTCCACCCATCCAAACCAATCCATTTATTTATAAGGAAACTGGTCCTTTAAATCCAGTCGGAGCCACCATACCAAACGGAAAAGGAGTTGTCTTAAGGTCCCGACCGGGTGGTTTTCCCCGATGTTTGAAGCATATATTTGCTAGGCTTCAACAGGAAGATGTTGGTTTATAGGAGTTTTAGATCTCTTAGAGTTAGTGGGCATTCATTTGAATCGTCTCCCTCCTTTCTAATTTTACTTAGATGCCCCTGGTCATCTTTTACCTACTATATAGGAGTTGAATGAGATCATCAGGGAGGAAATCTATAGGCATTTCATCCAAGTCACTTGGGTTAATCCTCTAGGAGGGTTGTGCCCAAAGATGGAATTCTATGATGATAACTTCATGGAGTTGAGAGACGAGCTCATTATTCGACCCCAATATATGTTTCACCATTGGAAGCATGCTCTGTGCATTCCTCTAGGCCAATTAAAAGTAGGATCTCATAGACTTTGGGTAGATATGGAACACTAGATTGATAGACTGGATAGAATATGCCACGTATGCCATTTACAAGAAGTGGATACTGAGGTGCACTTCATTTTTGGATGTCCCGTCTATTACGAGATCAGAGGAAGGTTCCATTTCTTATTCAGAGATTCTCAAACCCTTGCCAAAATTTTCAGGTACCCTGATCAGAGATGTTTTTCCCTATATATGTGGGAGGCTCTCAAGTTCCAAGCGCATATTCTTCAGCTTCCCATCAGACCAGACCCCACATAGAGGATCACAATTTTTTTTCAAGGTACTACCTTTAGATAATGGCACCAAGAGACTGATTGATACCAATACATATCCAAACTTGAGATCAGTGAGGATCCATGGGACCTCACCCCACCACATGAGAGATATCAGCAAAAAATCCATCTCAAATATGTTCCTCGGATACGGACTAGGTCCTCAAAACCTCAACAACACTCAAACTCACCCAAAAAATGATCTAGTGGATAATATGCACTTTCTACCAACTCTTCATCGGGCCAATAGAATTTTTTTTTATTTTCTTCG
>JAXQQM020073034.1:0-93531 GCA_034641835.2 Pinus albicaulis | reverse complement strand
CCTGACTAACATGTTCTAACGGAATCTAATCCAAGTACCTTCAACTAAGCTTAATGTTAAAGTTCTCATTTCACCATATGTGATGTTGCATCATCGCCACCCAACCATAGGGAACCTACTATTGCATCCCTTGAGCCCAGCATTACATGAAAAACCAATTGCCTAGTGATGCAGGAGCATCAAACTACAATGTTCTAGATTGACCTAGCTAGTCAAATGTCCTTTTTGAAAGAGGGAGTTAAGTTCTTGTTCCAACAGTTTGGTTTCTGTTCCTGTTCCAGCAGTTTGATTCCGGTCCTCACTTTCCTAATTCTTATACGCCAAGTTGTCATAATGGGGAACGAACACGTAGGATTGACATACTGATGTGTTACCTCAACTACGCCCAAATCTTCTAAATAACACATAACTAATGGTCAAAGAGCTCAGTTAACGGCGTGATACGCCATGGACAGATCAAAGGGGATTTGGTTGATTAGAAAAATCTTTTAGCACAGAATCTGGTTGCAAACCCTATTTTTCATGCGTGATAGACTAAGTTTGTTAGCATAGGTGTTGAGGAGTGCAAATAATTAGGGATCGTAGTTGGCATGGATTTGATTGTAATATTTTTGAATGAGTGTTAAGGAGGATAGGATTTCTTTTTACCTAGTTTATAGCTTTAGATGGTATGTTTGGTTCATAAATTAAATTAAATTCACGTGTGTAATACCGATATATGCTATGTGATGTAACGCAAGCATTAAATTCACGTGTGTAATACTGATATATGCTATATGATCAATGTAACACAAGTAGAATTCCATTTAATTCTATGTGGTGGTTATATTTTATTTCCCTGCATTCTTCCTTCAGCATCTGTAAACAACATAAAAAGAAGATTAGTGACAAAAGTAAATGATCATGTATCAATTCGATTCGACTCAGAACAAAAGTCAAAGGAAGCATAACCTCATCTTGTTTGTAAGAATTTGGTCTTATTGGCCATCACCTAGGCAAAGAAGATCATGTCACTCCTTTGTCAACAATCCACATACCTTAATGCACTTATCAACACTATTTTTATGACATGGACAACACACACAATTTATCACATTGTCAAGCCAACCTATCCTCAACCGAAGGTAGTGATGTGACACCTCAATAATCATACTACTCCTTGGCAATACGTCTTTGTCCTCATTAATCATACATCCTCCTTGGTAATACGTATTTGGTCATTCTAGCCTACCCTCAACCAAAGGTAGTGATGTGACATCTCAGTAATCATACATACTCCTTGGCAATACATCTTTGTCCTCATTAATCATACATCCTCCTTGGTAATACATATTTGGTTATTCTAGCCTACCCGCTAATACACTATCCCTATCCTAACCATTTAATGGATCATCTTGAGTTGGTCACCAAAGCTACCAAAACATATGGACTTATGTAACTTGCCAAAGATGTCTAACACACCCTCTATTATGTCATTGCCAACAACACTTTAAGTATCCCTTAAAGTATGCCACTTCTATAATTAATGAGTTAAAATTTAGTTTATATAAAAAAATTGTTTTCATAAAAGCCCCATAACCAGATAAAAGAATGGGAGTTGTCTTTAGTGTGACTTTTTGGAGTTTCAGGTGCCGGAATTCGGTGAAACAAATTGAGGTAAAATCTTGATTTTTGTTATTTAAACTGATTTTTTGACTGTATATATGGATTCAACACCCTAAAAAACCCCTAGGGCACTTCGATTGTGCAAGGTTACCCATCAAATTTCTATTTTCACTAAATTCCTACCGGAATTTAGAGAAATTAAACCGGAAAAAATGACCGTAAAAGCCTTCAAAAAGTCGCATTATAGACCACTGCAAAGAAATGCAACATGCAATGTGTCTATTCATTCCTTTTGGCATCTTCTTTATTGAGAAATGTTCAAAGTCTTCTCTATATATATTATTGAATAAAATAATATACCATCAAAATAATTAATTATTATTTTTTAATATTTTTGATATTAAAATGACAGAGGAATTTTTTTAATAATACCATATAACCAATGACATTATGGGAATTGCAAATATGATATTTATATTTATGTTGACTAACACATTTAGTTTGAAATTCATAAGAATACATATATACTTTTAATTTTACATTTTTTATATTATTTTTTAATATAATTATATTTTTTACAAATTCAAAATTATTATAATTTTACATTAACAAATTACGTTATAATTATTATAAAAAATACATTAACAAATTAAAAAAAATAGAAAAACAAAATATTTTTTTAATATATATTTTTAATTATACTCATTTAAATAACTTAAAATTTTAAAAATAAAATTTACAGTAATTCATAATTAAATTAAAATTGTAATAAATCTAAACCATTTATTATCAAAAATATATTATTTTAAAAATAAAATTAATATAATAACTGTAAATATCGTTAATGGAGTAGCCAAGGCCCCTTCCACTTCTTCGGCAAAGTTTCTTGGACATGTCAATTGTAACATCCAAAATTGGCCCTTCATTTCTTTGAAAATATGAAAACATCAAAACTAATATCGAGAAATTTGTATCAAGTCTTGATACACTTCTTCCCACTCTAAACAAAAAAAGGCCCGGTGAATGTTTCTTTTTCTCTCAACCCTTCAAATTGCTCTATGGATATACATATATATGGTTATCTGAACCCTCCCCTTACCCTTTTGAATAACGGAACCTGTGGTTCTCTCTATATACAACTTTTGGAACCACAACATACCCTAAATTAGAAACGAATCACCTGCCCATATTGAAACATCTTAACGCCGAGTTCACCAAACAAGTTACAGTATCGAATGCCACAGAACACCGACGCTCTTGCAATGCCCATAACCCGGAGGCGCACATGTTCAAACCCTGCACCATTGCCCAAAATATCCTCATCCCAAATGGAAAAACTCCTCTCGGCCGAAACTTTCTCCAAACACAAACCCTTGTTCTTGCCGGAGAGTCTGTCCCAGACAAACAGAAAGCATGGATAAGAAAAATCATAAAAAATTTACATAATATTGCCAGGATCTACTTCCAAGAAAACTAAAATATAAAGACGGCGAAAGGACTATTTGCATACTTGTTTTCAGAGGAACATGTCTGCCGCAGCGTTAGTGTTCGACAGCGTTTATAAATTTCGTCTAGAGCGCGCATTTTCTGGAGATCTTTGCATGTTCCAGACTAAATGTGCACTGCCTCACGATTTTGACCCCAATAAATAAGCGTATTTAAGCGATACTAACAAATTCCGCAATGTAAACGACACACGACCCTTTAAAGTCATATCCAGACAGCGTTTTTCAACAAAATCTGATATTTCCTGACCTGTGCAAAGTAAGAAAGATCATATTTTAGCAAAATTTTACGCTATCTGTCGCAAGATTCTTTCGTGGTTGCGGCTCATCAGAAGTAGAATGGAATAATAACCACAAACCTGTGAGCAAATTAGAGGAAACAGTTGTTAAGAAGAGAAAATTCATGGGAAAAGGATCAGTTCTTTCACCTTCCGCCCATTTCCGAGTATTCCCTCACCTTCCTTACTCGACTGCGTTCTTCTGTCAATCAGTGTAATTTGAAATAATGGGCGCGATATAAAATTTGAAATGCTGCCGCATTCAATACGTAGAGTGGGCGCTGTCATAAGTTCAGATCAGTGAGCCCCGCCTGTCCTATCCGCCAGTTGGGTTCACACCAGGGTCAGAGCTGCCAGAGTCATGTACAAGTCTGGATGATCGATGCCATGTCCATGCCCATGGTATGCCCAAGTGGACTGACATATTACATAGAGAAATTAATCCAACTTTTTTATTACATGTTGGATTAATTTCTCTATGTAACCCTGCACAATATTACTGACATATTAAATAGAGAAATTAATCCAACTTTTTTATTTTTTTTTATTTTTCCAACAAAGAGGCATTCCGCACAATGGATTTAAATATATTGCCTCACAATGGATTTAAATATATGTTATTTTTGTGTGGTGGACCGTGGTTGATATGAAACCTGACCACACATTCCTATTATGTTGAAATTTTCCATGTTTGGATATTCTTTATTAATATTAAATGATTTAAATCCTTAGATATCATTAAAAATATTTATATATCTTTAATGTTTCTGAAACATGTCATTTTTTGAGTGTTAAGTTTGGACCTTTCAGAATTATTTAAATATTTTAAGAGATCTATGTAAATATCTAGTTTTCAAAATTTTGTGGGCAACATATCCAAAGTTTATGGGCATATTTGTGTAAATAATTCAACTCATTACAATGATGGATGTGAAGAAACTATTTAAATTAGTTCATTATTCCCATTTGATCATTATTCTCGATAGCAAGGGTCATTGTTCTTGTTTTATTGAAGGGATTAATACTTCATTGTAATTATTAATCATCTTATCTATTTTGATTTTATTTAAATTAACAACTTTATATTAGTTTTATAAATTGAGTAATATTATATGTTTGTATTAATATGGAATAATAAATTTTATTTTAAGTTATTACGGTGTGGTTTATATTAAAATTAGGTTTGAGGAATTTTAAAATTTTAAGTTATGAATGGTCAAGATTGGATAATCTTGGAATATTCTTCATTTAATACATGATCTAACGAATAGTATAGAAGGTATGTGAATGGTTTTTCAGTTATTTTTTTCGCTCTTATTTTTAATTTATTAAAAAAATATCATGAAAAATATCATGAAATGTAGTTGTCGTTCTAATCTGTTGTTGTTCAACTTCTTCAAAAGCGTTGATTTCAATTGTTTTTGAAACGAGAGTCTGTGCATGTTTATTCCAACCATCATCGTCTACTCATCCCTACACATGGAGCTATAGGGTTTTAATCACATGCTCCAATAGTTATTGCTGGTGTGGGATTTGGGATGTTAGGTACCTAGATTTGAACTTTTGTTGTGCTTCCAAAGGGTCATGGTTAATCTACTCAAAAATCTTTTTCGAATGGAGATCAAAGGTTTTTGTCCATAATGTTATATGTCACTTGCCTCTTTTTATTTATAGGATACAACCTCTATGATATGACTTGCGCTAGTAAATATTTTTTATTTGATCTACTCAATAATTTTAATTTGGGTTCACGAGATTTTATCTACTTTACCCTTTTACTTTTTTTGTTTAAATTTATTTAGAGATTAGATGCTCTGCTCCTTTTCCACTTTGTGTAATTTCATTTAGAGATTTAATCTATTCCTCCCTTTGAGCCTTGACTTGACAATTGGACCTTCTTGTACACTGGAAACCATAAGATGGAAAGATGGAAAACTCTTTTGTTTTGTTGCAATGGAGGAAAGTAGTGGCATGCTTCATATTGTTGATACTGCAAATTCTCATAGGGTTCTTCCTAAAACAAATCAAATCACCACTCCATTCTAGGTACTTGGTAGTTTCCTCTCCATTGTTTCTTTTAAATTAAATCTAAGTTTCTATTATTTATTCTTAAATTCTCTTTCTTTATCATTGGTGTTCTTAGCTTAGTTTTTCTTAAATGTGTCTCCTGTCGACATCATTTTTAAAATTAATTGAACTCATGCATTTTAGGCTTTTAGTTCCTCAATTGCTTTCCTTTCTTTGGAATGTATGAACATATGCATTTATTTTGGGGCTTAAATGTATCTATAAAGCTAGGTTTTCAGTTTCTAGACAGTTTTTTTTGGAAATGAGGGATTTTTCTTCTAATACTTTGATGTTGTATGGTAATACTCATTTTAAAATCTTATTGCAACCCTTGTAGACTTGTTGGGACCAAACCTGATTGGTCTCATTTACAAAAGTTGATTTGCATATAAATAAATGAAAATGATGCCTTCGACGTATATCAACCATATTTACTAATGTGGTTGTATATATATATATATCTGTGTGTGTGTATGTTAATTTGAAGAAAAAGTTGATTAAATTCATGTTGTACTTTTTTTTTACAAATATTCAATCAAAAGCTTACACACCAGAGAAGATGAAAAAATGAAAAAGAAGTTAAAATTCAGAGTTTAGGGAATGCAAATATAGTGTAATATTAATTGAATGAATACTTTCACATTTGATTTCACCAATTAAATAACATTAACATGCACACGAAACTTTTGATATAATTAAATACACATTCAAGGCCACCAACCCTAGGTTGGAGAAAGTTAGATAACACAAACTTGGCTATGAGAATATGTCAAAGTAAAGCTAGATACGTAAGTATGAAAATTTAAAAAGTTTCATTATTAAAATTTTCAACTATTGTTTAAGTTGAATTCAAATCTAGTTATGATAGGTAATCGAATGTGCAAGTAAATAAGTGGGATACAACTTGAATGATTAATTATAAAAAAAATTAGTGTTCATGATGTTAGGTTATTTAGACACATAGGATTTCGTTATGTTCGGTTCGGTCTAATGTGTTTATTAGGTAAAAATGTGTTTCTTAGTGTGCTTTTCTAGTATACATTAGTTTCATTTTAATATGATGGTCACGGTATGTTTTAGAGATAGAGTTATTGAACGACTCATATTCTCCTTGATACTAACGGCTATTGATTTGTGAAGTGACACCCAATTGGTCCATGATCTCTATTTAAAGAGCATGGAGGGTCATGGATGATGATTGATTGTGAGATCACTCTTATCTAACAAAAAAAAAAATTCAATAATAAAATTGCCTCAAGTAACCGTGATGGATGGGGTTATGTTTTGTTTCCCTCTTGGAGATTTTTATCCATGTAAAAATATTGGCATTACAATCTTTGATCTAGTTGTGTCAGTGGTTACTAAAGATGTTTTCCCATAAGGAATACCTTGTTTTATCGAAGATGGTATCAAAGCCCATTTGAAGAGTTGGTGTTATTCTTGATCAAGATCTTGTACCTGTTCTATCATATTTCTGATATCTACTATTTCTATGCATTTATGTCTTGAGCAAACTATTTCATTGTGTCTGATGCACCAGTTCAGTTAAAAGCACATTAATTTTCATCCAACAAGGAGTATGTTTTCCTAATATACAATTTTTATTCCTAGATTCACAGATATATAGTGTGAATACAACATTTTTTAAATTTATTTACATACTTCATTTTTTGGTTTTGTGTTTATATTTTGGGTTTTCTACTCTTTCTTATCTACATATGCTCTTTACCTTGCACTCTATGTGATCTTTAAAAATAAGAAATAGAGCCAAAAATGTTTTCTTGATTTTTATGCTCTTTTCCATGCACCCTGTGTGATTTAAGAAAATTAGAAACAAAGAGAAAACTTGCATTTTCCTAGCAAGCTAATCAAGATGTAACCCATTGTCGTTGAGTTTTAGAATTTTTTCCACGTTGTTGTTTATTTTTTGATGAACACCTTTTTTCAATAACGTTGTCGCTACAATAAACACCCTCCAAAAATTTTCGTACACTAGAATTTTGGAGCCTACTGTGGATCTTGAAATCTTTCATTCCATAGTCACTTCTTAGTCAGGTGATGCTTTTGAGCTCCCTTCTTGGATCAAAAGTATCAAAGTCACTTGATCACATGTGCTCAGTCCGCATAAAGATCACGAGCGCATTCTTTTACGCGAGCTTGGACAAGCATAACACATACCATCAATATTGTGCCTATGCGATGTCCAATCCATGTCAATAGTCAGTGCACATTGACAACGAAAATTTCTCACGTTCTAGTTGCATTGGTACTTCCATTTCGGTGAGTTTTGTAAACTGTCGCTTTCCCGAACCTTTGTTTCGCAAGTGTTATTTTCATTTTTTCGGCTATCTCTTTCACTTTCCTTCACTCTAATTAGAGTTGTTTTCATATTATCTTTTCTCTAACATGTGTTACTATCACTGTCGTCCACATAGCGTAAGAGTCGTTCGTAACTTAGCAATTAGCATATTTTCACATGTTAGTTGTTGCACAATGTATGTATTCTTGTTATGGTGGTTTCAAGGGGTTATATTTGTTTGAATGAGTTGGTCTAACCATGAAAACATAATTTGTACTCATTCCCAAAGTTTTAAGAAATTTCCCAAAAGTCTCATCATGGTCGTCACAAAGTGTACCTTTAGTGTGACACTTGTCGTAAAGTCATCACAAAGTTGTGAAATTGAGGGAAATATGTTTTTAACATGTTCTGAATTATCTATGTTGTTTTTTTTTCAAAGTGTTTGAATTGTGATATCACAGACAAGTCATACCATTGTTCTCATCAGTCTCATCGGTACCACACTTAGCCAAATTTTGGGAATTTCCCATCAACCTAGCCTTACCCAACCTCCCTCAACTATGCATTACATTGTTCCAACCCTTAAGATGTAGTCTTGTCCCATGAAACTACACAATGCATTGTTCCTGCCTCCCAAGACTGTCGCACTGTGCAGTTCCAGTGCTCAAACTTGACCTTGCCTCCCAGAATTGTGCAATTCATCTTCCCATCCTGGCCTCAATTGTGCAATGCACAATATATAGCCTCAATATCATCCCTTGATATCCTAAGATACATAATTGTGCAAGGTCCCAAACTCCTCTGCCTCCCAGAACTGCGCAGTTCTCCCAAGCAGTACAAAAACCCATAGCTATGTTCACTGAGTCCAAAAACTACGCAGTTTGTCTCCCCAATCCTTCCTTAAATGTGAAATGCGCGGTCTCAAGGCTCAATATTCACCATTGACTCCCTGAGATGTGTAATTTCAGAATCACTTGGGTTCATCTATCCTCCATAACTGCGTAATAGGTTGATTCAATTCCCATCCCCTCAGCTTGTCACACTAAGCATCCAGATAGTGAAGGTTTTGTCCTCAACCCATACTAAATTGTGCATTATGCTGTCTTAAGGTTCAAGCTTCACCTGCAACTGCTTGAGTTGCACAATTTTGTAGTTACTGAGACTCTTTCCCAGCTTGTCACTAGTTCTGGCTCATTCAATGGATCAATATGAACCATATTAGACAAGGGGTTTATGAGATTGATGTCATGAGTGGATTGCAGAAGCAGGTTCTACATCATGTTATGGTAATATGATGAAGAAGGAGGTGGAGAAGGATGACATGCTAGAAGACACATATGGAGCTGAAGATATAATATTATCATAAGGCAAGAAGACGAAGGAACACCAAACTCTAAAAATATATGAAGATCAAGCTCACATGGAAGACTCCTCATATTCAAGTCATAAGGAGGAGGAGGAAGAAGAAAATGTACCAATTTTTTTGGAAGACACAAAGAAAGAAGCAACAAGAAGGAAAACTTGGCACTATCACATCATCATGCAATCCATGTCATCAGTGTCATGTCATGTCCTATCATAATTCATCATATGCCACATCATTATTGTGGATTATGTAATTACCTATTCAAAATGTATTTTAAAGTGGAAGTACAAAGGAGACATTCGTAATATGTAGAGTCATGTAAAGTCGAAAAGTCATAGGAATTCAAACAGTCATGAGGGTAGTCAAAGACTCACAAGGAAGGTGAAGCATCACCTCTTGCTTATATATACACCCTCATTGAATAAGCAAAGGGATTTTCACCTTGGCTCCTCCCACAAGGCATTATAGAGACGAACTAGTTCTTTTGAGGAGCAAGGAGTGGCTCCAACGCTCCACTATTGGAGCTAGTGATGTTCAATGTATACATGTGTCTTGGAACTTTTACTTAATAACAGAAGCCTTCATGGTCGCTTCGTTCTTCATACCTGTATTATGAATATTTGTAAGACTATTCTGCGGATGTTTGTATTTCATGTTTTCCCTCATCTTTGCTAAAGTAGTTGAACTATTTCGGTTATTTTAATACTTATAATATTAAAAATGTGTTGTAATGATTTTTATTGTTGTCCCATCCATATGGACTATCCCACGGGATTTTAGACAAATCTTTCTCATTGATTGGTTGTAATGATCATTGCATCTTTTGGGGACTATTCCATTGGATGTTAGACAAATCCGTCTTGTTTTCGTATGTCTCTTCTTGGGTGGGACTATTACCTATCTCTTAGAGGCTCACTTTACTCTTCCCCTCCACAGTAGAATAACTTTGAGAAACCTACAACTGAAAACTCACCAGGCACACATTCTTTCTTTATGAAGGAACTACACATTCCTCTCTTGCTGGCAGTTAGAGCCAAGGAAAATCTATAAGAATACATGGAAATCGGGCCGATATTACTCCAAACAATGTGAGGTATAATTCAGACATCATATCGAGAAGACCCCTTGGTTAACAAATTTACAACATCGTTAAAAATGGTGCTAGAAGGAGGGACAAATGACAAGCTGAGCCTGTTGAATCTGTTTTGAACCTCTTATGTAAAATGGCTTACCCTCAAATATTACTCCCAAGATGTTTATCTAGTGTATCTATTTGTTAATTTTCAATCCCCAGTGAGCCTCTCTATCACTTGTCTCAATAAAATTTTGATGGTGAGGATGGAACATCCATAACTGAGCACATTTCTAATTTTCTTAAATTTTGTGAATCTTACGAAATCAATGATGAAGAGTTCTTTTGTCTTATTTTATTCCTCACTCTTGAAGGTTATGTTAATCAATGGTGCCATGCCCTGCCACATGCTTCCATCCATTCTCTTCACCATTTCATCGAGGACCTTCATCAAGCCTTTGATAGGTATAATTTGATGCAAGGGCACAGATCAAGTCAGTGGAAATTTCAAGGGATCTTGGTCAAAGTCATGCTTCATGACTATTTATGAAGAAAATCCAAAAAAAATGTTACAAGTGAGGGTTGGATCCTTCAAGTGTCAATTTCAAATTAAGAGATAGGATTGAGGCTATTTTTGTGAAATTGGTTTTAATAAGATAGACTTTGTTTTAATTAGCCAAAGTTAGACTTTTGTTATGATTTTGGGCTGTTTTGATTGATCTGATCCTATGATTGTGGATCTAGATTAGATATAAATCATTTTTATGTAAAATAATAGAGGATACAAGAGGGCCAGGGTTGGTGCGTGCATTTGGAGATTATCAGGCCATGAAATTGTTTCAAGTTTGATAAATGAAATATAGTTAAGTGTTTTGTATTAATTTTTTCTACGCATTCATATGGAAATCACTGTTTATGTTGACAGTATGTAAATGAGAGTTCTTAATTGGAGGGAAATTCTGTGTGTTAATATTTATTTGTTCCCTGTGTGTGGATTCCTCTCGTTTCTCTACAAGAATTATTTTCTGAGTCTATTTTATGAGACATGTGAGAAATTGTAGAGGAAGAAATCGTCACCTGTTTTGCAGCTAGATTTATGAGAAAAAAAACGAATTTGGGAATTCTGCAATCTAGGTTTTGTGCAGACCAGGGTCTGTGATGTGAATCGCAAGTGTTTTCCTAATAAAAGGCTTGGTTGAATATATTTACAGAGTTCACTAAATTTTCTTTTATTCGATTGTGTCTAGATTCACCCAAGCTAGTTGTCTTGTGATTCTGTCATTCCTATGTTGGTTATACTCTAGTGAAGGGTCTATGGAATGAGTGCAACCAAGAGAAGTTGGATTGCTTCTCAATCTTTTAGATTTGTGAAGGAATATATCAGAATATCCAAATAGATTTGAATGTCTAAAGACAAACAACAAACATAAGAATTGAACCCAGAAGTCGAAGATTTAATTTGATCTCTAAGAATTTTGACAGTATCTACTGCAGACGAGGATTCGAGGAAGGACCCTGCATCATTTTTGGTATCAAAGCTCGAGAAAAGAGGAGAAGAAAGCTCTAAACAGAGCATCAATAGTAGGACATTAATGGCTTTCAGGGTAAGAGGAGGACATGGTAGAGGTAGATGAGGAGGTAGACCAGTTGCAACATTGGAAGCTATACAATTGTTGGAAGAAAGACTTGCAGTGATGGAGACTGAAAGGGTTCCTGAAGGAGATATCAGTGAACCAGAGGAAGAAGAAGAAAGTGAAGAGGATAATGCACCTACACCTGAGCTTAGATTTTTGAAATATTTTCTTGGCTCTACTTCAAAACCCAAGCCAAAAGTGCAATCATATAGTGGCAGTTTAGACCATGAAGAGCTCATTGAATGGATCAATGAGATGAACAAGCTCTTTGACTATGAAGAGATAGAAGGAGAAAGGCAGGTGAATTTTTTTGTCACCATATTGAAAGGGCATGCATCTCTTTGGTGGGATGGATTTCAAGTCGAGAGAAGGAGAGAAGGTAAGAAACCCATCAAGAAATGGAGTAGGATGGTTGCAAAACTTACGGAAAATTTTTTACCTAGTGATTACGACCTTCATTGTATAAAAAAATGAAGAAACTTATACAAAGGTTAATGATAGTGATAGAATATACAGAAGAATTCTACAAGGTCAATATAAGAGCTGGACAAGTTTAAGACACATCAGAGAAGACTGCAAGGTACATCAATGGATTAAGGATGGACATACATGATGAAATAAACATGTTGTTTCCTAAAATAGTAGATGAAGCTTATCAAATAGCCTTAAAGGCTGAGGAAAAACTTATGAGAAAAGAATCTGAAAGAGGGAAAAGTACTTTCAGAGGAAAATGAAGTCAAGGTGGTAGAGAGAAATCTACAACACCAAGAGAAAGAGCTAGCAGCAGCAACTCATGTCAGAAGACGCCAAGAGAAGGTGATGCTAGAGGCAGAGGGAGTTTTTCCAGAGGAAGAGCAGGTAGAGGAAGAAGTAGAGAGTTCATATGCTTCAAGTGTGGGAAGCTAGGACATAGATCTTTTGAATGTCTAGAGAATGAGGAAGTAAGACCAAGGAATGCAGTTGTTTCTCCTACAACAGAAGAGGAAACAAGAATAGTAGAAATAGTAAATGTACCAAAGATCAGAGAATATTTGGTGATCAACAAAGTGTTGCTTAAACCAGAGAAGGAAATTGTGGAACCATCACAAAGGAAGAATTTGTTCCGAACAATTTGCAAAGTTGGGGGAAAATGTTGTCAAATGATCATAGACAATGGAAGTACATCTAATATAGTCTCTAAAGAAGTGGTGGAGAAGTTAAAATTAAAGACAAATAAGCATCTGACACCTTATAAGGTACACTAGTTACAAAATGGTCATCAACTATTGATAAATGAACATCGTGAGATAGAGTTTCAATTGGGCATATACAAGGATAAAATTTTGTGTGATGTAATGCCAAAGGATGTGTGTCATATTTTTCTTGGAAGACATTGGAAATATGATAGGGGAGCTATACATGATGGAAATAAAAATGTATATAATTTTCATAAAGATGGTATAGATAACAATTTTTTTCCTATGGAGGAAGGAAGCACATCAAAGGTTAACAATCCAAAAGCCTTGTCGATGAGTGGAAAGGAATAACTTCAACAAATGGAGGAAGACAAGGTAAATTTTTCTTTAGTTTGCAAACCTAGTGTAGTCCTTACAAAAACTACAATTGAAGATTTTCCTGAAGAAATTCAAAATCTATTGAAAGAATATTGTGAAATTACTGTGGATAATTTGCCTCAATGATTTACCACCTATAAGAAGTATTAGTCATCATATAGACTTGATATATGGATCAATTTTGCCAAATAAAGTTGCATATCGGATTACTCCAAAGGAGAATGAGGAGATAAGGAAACATGTGCAAGAACTGTTGGATAAAGGAATGATCAAAGAAATCTCAAGTCCATGTGCAATACCCATTGTACTGACTCCGAAGGGAGATGGAAACTAGAGGATGTGTACAAATTCTAGAGAAATAAGAAAGATTACTATCAGGTATAGATTTACTTTTCCTAGAATTGATGATTTGATGGATTGTCTCAGTGGAGCAAGATATTTCTCTAAAATAGATCTAAAGAGTGGATATTACCAGATAAGAATTAGAGAAACGGATGAGTGGAAAATTTCTTTTAAAACGAATGATGGACTGTATGAGTGGTAAGTTATGCCATTTGGTCTGTCGAATGCTCCAAGTACCTTTATGAGGCTTATGAATGAGGTTTTAAAGGAATTTATAGGAAACTTTTTCATATTATATCTTGATGATATATTAGGATACAGTCAGTCAAAAGAAGAACATCTAGTGCATTTGAGGAATGTTTTTAAGAAACTGCATCAAGAAAAATTGTTTGTGAATTTGAAGAAGTGTTATTTTCTGAAAAAGGAACTTGTTTATTTGGGATTTTTTTATCTCTGAAGAAGGGTTAAAAATGGATCCTCAAAAGATTCAAGCAATTATTGATTGGTCTACACCAAGAAGTATCTTTTAAGTTCGAAGCTTTCATGGGTTAGCAAGTTTTTACAGAAATTTTATAATAAATTTTAGTGGAATCAATTCACCAATCATTGAAACCATTAAAAAGGACAAACAACCATTTAAATGGACATAGGAGGCCGAAAAGAGTTTTCATTTTTTGAAAATTAAAATCACATAAAGGCCTATTTTGGCATTACCATAATTCAAGGAACCTTTTCAAGTGAAATGTGATGCAAGTGGAACAACAATAGGGGTTGTTTTGAGACAAAAAGACAAACATGTGGCTTATTTCAATGAAAAGCTTAATGAATCCAGGCAGAAATATTCTTCATATGACAAAGAATTTTATGATGTGGTTCAAACTCTTAAGAAATGGAGACATTATTTGATTTCACAAGAACTTATATTATATACTGATAACCATGCTTTGTAGTATATCATGCAACAACCTAAGTTGAGTAAAAAACATGTCAAATGGGTGGAGTACCTACAAAGTTCCACATTTGTATTGAAACACATAAGTGGGCAGCAAAACAAAACTGCAGATGCGCTTAGCAGGAGAAGTTTGAATATTCAGGAAGGACAAATTCAAGTATTGGGATTTGAATTCATGAAATAATTCTACAGGGAAGATGCAGATTTCAAAGAGGCATATGAAACTTGTATAAATCAGCAACAATCGAAAGAGATAAGTGGGTAAAATACATGATACAAGAAGGATTGCTGTTAAAAAATAATCAATTGTGCATTCCAAACAACTCAATGAGGGAAAACCTCATGAAAGAAAAACATAGTGGAGGTTTAGCAAGACATTTTGGATATGACAAAACTTTGGAACATCTACAACATGTTTATTATTTGCCAAAAATGCAGAGAGATGTACAAATATTCGTGAGCAAATGTAAAATTTTCCAATATGTCAAAGGAAGGAGTCAAAACACTAGTTTGTATACACCACTACCTATTTCATTAAGGCCTTGGGATTCTATATGAATGGATTTTGTCTTAGGACTTCCAAGAACACAAAGAGGTCACGATTCTATTTTTGTAGTAGTTGATAGATCTTAAAAATTGGCACATTTCATTCCATGCCATAAAACTAGTGATGTTGTGAATATTGCTAATTTTTTTTAAAAATAAATCGTCAAATTGCATGGCTTGCCTACTAGCATTGTCTATGATAGAGATACCATATTTTTAGGACACTTTTGGAGGATATTATGGAAAAAATTGGGCACAAAATTAAATTCAAGTTCTGCCTATCATCCATAGATAGATGGGAAAACTGAAGTGGCAAATAGGAGCTTGGGAAATATTTTGAGAAGTTTAGTAGGAGAACACCCAAAATAATGGGATAATTTACTAGCTCAAGCAGAATATGCCTACAATGACTCTTTCAATAGAAGTACTTGAATGAGTCCTTTTCAGATAATGTATGGTATCAATCCAAGAGGAGTGCATGAACTTATAACTTTGAGCAAGGCAGAAATAAGGAGTGTTGAAGGAAAATATTTTGCAGAATCTGCAAAATATACATGATACAATAAGACAAAGATTTCAAGAAAGAAGCAACAGGTACAAGAAGAAAGCATATTTAAGGAGAAGAGAGGTACATTTTGAGGTTGGTGATATGGTAATGGATCATCTGAGGAAGGAGCGAATTCCTACAGAGGAATACAATAAACTCAAGTATACAAATATTGGCCCTTATAAAATTTTAAAGAAATTTTCTGCAAATGCTTATGAATTAGAGATACCAATAGGGATTGACATATCTCCAATATTCAATGTAGCAGATTTATATAAATATCAAATAGATGAGGCAAGTCAGCAAGAAGAATAAGAGGACATCTTACAACCAAAAGTTCAATGGACAACACAAATGTCATCTACAACACTTCAAGAACCAGAAAAGATTCTAGACAAAATGATTCATAAGAAAACTAGAAGTAAATAATATTGGGAGTTTTTAATTACATGGAAGAATGCTTCTATATTTGAAGCAACCTGGGAAACTAAAGCTAGTTAAAAAAAAAAGAAGGAATTGATTATACTAAAATCATGGACATGAGTCCATAATTATTTTTTCCTTGGCAGCCTGATGCAAGGGCATAGATCAAGTCAGTGGAAATTTTAAGAGATCTTGGTCAAAGTCATGTTTCATGACTATTTATGAAGAAAATCCAAAAAAATGTTACAAGTGAAGGGGTTGGATCTTTCAGTTGTCAATTTCAAATTAAGAGATAGGATTGAGGCTATTTTTGTGAAATTGGTTTTAATAAGATAGAATTTATTTTAATTAGCCAAAGTCGGACCATTGTTAGGATTTTAGGCTATTTTGATTGATCGGATCCTATGATTGTGGATCTGGATTAGATATATATCAATTTTTATGTAAAATAACAAAGGATACAAGAGGACCAAGGCTGGTGCACCCCTTTGGACATTATTAAGCCATGAAATTGTTTCAAGTTCAATAAATAAAATATAGTTAAGTGTTTTGTATTAATTTTGTCTATGCATTCATATCGAAATCGTAGTTTATGTTGACAGTATGTAAATGAGAGTTCTTAACTGGGGGGGAATTATGTGTGTTAAGATTTCTTTGTTCCCTGTGTGTGGATTCCTCTTGTTTCTCTACAAGAATTATTTTCTGATTATGTTGTCAAAAGTCATGTGATAAATCGTAGAGGAAGAAATTGCCACCTATTTTGCAGCTAGATTTCTGAGAGAAAAAAAAACGATTTTGGAAATTCCACGATCTGTGTTTTGTGCAGAACGAGGTCTATTATGTGACTCGTGATGTTTTTCTTGATAAAATACTTGGTTGAAGAGATTTATAGAGTTATCTCAACTACATTTTATCTGATTGTGTCCAGATTCGCCCAAGCTAGTTGTCTCATGATTTTTTCATTCTTGCGTTGGGTATACTCTAATGAAGGGTCTATGGAATGAGTGCAACCTAGAGAAGTTTGATTTCTTCTCACTCTTTCAATTTTTTGAAGGAATAGATCAGAGTATCCACATAGATTTGAATGTTTGAAGACAAACAACAAATAGAAGAATTGAACCCAGAAATCAAACATTTAATTCGATCTCTAAGAAGTTTGACAGTATCTGCTGTGGACAAGGATTCGAGGAAGGACCCTGCGTCATAATTACCGAGATGTATGTAAAATAATCAATCAATTAAGAGTGAATCCTAATGAATCAGTTAAGGATTTTTCTTATCAATTCCTTCACCTTTGTTATGAATTTCCTAAAGAAGATATGGATCAAGAGTTTGAGCTCTTGGTTCTTATCTCTTTACATAGTGAACCTGAACCCACCCTGAACCCCCTGTTTTTTCTACTTCCCCAAATCTTGTGAATCATGAGACACTTCTAGTTTCAGAGGAGGAATTTACTGCTCATTTTGTTCTTTGTCCTCCTCCTTTTCCAGTTCAGATGAGGGTGCCTCTGTGCAATGGTAATAAATTTGGAAAATATAGAAATCAAACTCCTAATCCTTCTTATCATTCTTCTTTCGTTTCTCATGACTTAGAATCAATGGAGAAAATTTTGTATTAGCTCATGAAGCCTACAGTGAGGAATAAATCCTACATTCTGTAAGATAATATTACTCTTCATAATTTTAGCCTCGAACCTGATTTGGATTTCTCTTGTCCCCTATCATCTACAGGCTATTACTCTTTGTACCATGATCACTTGAGAAATATGTTCCACCAACAATTTTTTCACACTCTCTTGATTGTCAAGTTTTTGGTTCAAAATTCGATTAGATACAAGGTAGTCACATTATGCAGGCAGAGGAGCAGGGAGGTGAAGATGCTTTCAATATTTCTTCTCTTTTTCAAAATCCTCCATGTCAAAATGACATGTTTCCATTCTTGGATGGTTCTCAATCTATTAATCTTGGTAGAGAATCAAATGCAATCAATTCTTTCAATCAATTTGTAGCCTCGGGCCAAAATCATTCTTTGATGATGAATTAGCTGATGTATGTGATCACGAATTCCCATGTGCATCAACTGATCTTTTTGTTTCTCATGAATATTTTACTTTAGACCTAGAATTTGATTCAGTCAAAGAAGATGTGCTTATCGAAACTTCCTCTTCGTCTCACTATCCCTTGTGCTCTACCATTTGTGATGCATCTACTTGCAACATAGATACTCCATGCTCTGTAAGTCCTTCATCCAATGAGTTAACCTCAATTGGCACAAGGTGGTGAGATTATCCATGATGTAATGAATACAATCAAAACTGTGAGTGCTCTTCCCATCCCTCATCATTTCTTCTCTTGTATGAAGACAACTCTTCAAACCAACTTTCACATTAAATTTCCCCGATTCATTTGTCTTTTAATTTGAAATCAGGAGAATATTTTGACTTGAGTAATCTGGTTGTTGAAGTTGAAAAAACTAGTAAAATCAGTCATAGAGATGGCTGCCATCCAGTGAGCATTGGCCTTATTGAAACCAGTGGAAGTGGCTATCCTCAAACCATGCATGATCTGGTTCAATATTAAAAATGCGATTTTATAATCCTGGAAAGTTTCAGGACCTTCCAGGGAATCGAGGAACTTCAACTTCCGTTGATGCTTATGTTAGGATCTCGTAACACTAGTAATCCCCTCGTACTAAGCCATATCTAGTTTCTCTTGCACAATCCTTCTCTTTGCATGGTTTCACTAGATGAAAATTTATTTTTTAAATATGTTTGGTATCTTGAATGTCATCTTTCAAATATCCAAGATTTTACTTTTGACCAAATTCATGAATATTTTATATTTCATTAATCTTCATGAAAATCTATTGCATCAAACTTGGGTTTGGAATGTGCATCTCTCATACAATCATGGAATTGTGAAGTAAATTATTCTAAATATTTCCTTTGGACAAAGGATTCATACCTCTCACACTCTTTTGAAAACAATCAACTCATGATCCTTCTTGTGAATATTCTGATGCTAATCCTTTTCTTCATCGCACCTGAAATCCTCTTGAGCATCAGTGAATGCATGGATTATTTGATGAATCAAGTTCTTTGTCACTTGTTTTTATCCTAACTAGTTTCATGTGTTTGTTATACTAGCATTCATTTTTACTTTGTTCGATAATTATGATGCTAATGTAGTGTGTAATTAGTCACAATAAAATGGTTTGTTACACTCGTCACATGAAGAAGGTGATTCCATTATGGAGAGAATTTTCAGAACTGTTCAAATTGATTTATCTTTGGTAATTCCAAAATGGGAATCTGATGCTCTATTCATCCCATATAATCATGATTATGTTTCTGATGACTGTATTTCGAATTACTATTTTCCCATCAACACATCCAGTGATAGTTGTTTTACATCCTTTGATTTTTATGGTTTAACATATCACTATCCAGCTACTTTTCAAGTGGTTGAGGTACTTCCGCATTCGTGGATGGTTATTTCAAGTCCTAATTGTGTTGACATGGATGCTGAATATGAACAAATCTATTTCTCCACACAATATTCTCATCGTAATCCCATGCCACTAATTAAAAATTCATCTTCTTAAATATTTATGGTTTTTCAAGAGGATTATCACGAACTTTATGATCCAATCGCTAAATGGTTGGAAAAATCTTACCTGGAAAGCTTCGTTGCAAATAATAAGTTTTGATATTTCCTCATGCTTGCTAAGGAATTCAGTGTAGATGGAGACACATTCGCGGGAAGCTTCAAATGTTTGTTGAATTATGGTTCCCATCAAAGAGGTAAGAATATAAACTGGTTAGAAGCAATGGAAATGGCCTATCTTTCTGCCGACATGCAATATCTTCAAATTTTTATGCAAGCTATTCAAGTTCTTATCTTTTCTATTGCACAATGTTTTATATATTTTTTAATCAATCACATATTTATGAATGCAAGTCGGGAAAAATTATGGTGGCTACATTGAAAATTCCATTATACATGACCCCAACCTTCTATCCAGTTAGGTTAGGAGTAGGTCTAGCTAAATTTTAGTTTACCTACACATCCACTCTCCATTCATTTCCTCTGGTTTTTCTGGTTTGGTTTCACATCATGTTTTTCTTTAGCCATCTTCTGTTTTGTCTTCTGGTTTTTTCCTTGTTGCCTGTTGTCTCTCCTTTCATTTTATGAGACCGTGCATTAAGACGCTTTATTGGCTCAAAAGTGAATGTGGAAAAATAGAAAAGGTCTTTGTAGCACTGCAACATTTGGCTAACTCTCTATCCTTCTTTCTTTTCTGGGTTACATATTTTGGTCATTGATGTTCCAAAGGAAAATATGATCATTGCGTTAATAAAACCTTTTGTTGAACCATAATCTCCATGTATATTCTAGAAACCTCATGCTTGCACTTGGGTTTTTTGTTTCTGTGTTATCAGGATGATCCAATCAACTAGAGAAGGACAA
Source organism: Pinus albicaulis (assembly GCA_034641835.2). Taxonomy (NCBI): domain Eukaryota; kingdom Viridiplantae; phylum Streptophyta; class Pinopsida; order Pinales; family Pinaceae; genus Pinus; species Pinus albicaulis. Next base: position 72,873 of record JAXQQM020073034.1, on the reverse strand, counting down.
GGGGAAAATATAAACTACCAAATCAATATCATAGGTCTTACATATGATTCTCTGAAGGGAAAACCTCTCCTTCTCTTAATAATTCGAGACCCCTCTTATGCCCATGAAATAAATAAGTGTCGATGAACAATCCTATAAATAAATAAATAAAGGCGAAAGAAGAGAGACTTCCTACGTAGAGAGGTGAAGTAAGAAACTATGCTTAGTTACTGTCCACTATCACTAGAGGAAGAGCAATGTTTGTGTCCCTGAAGTGACTTTGTTGGGGTATTTTCCAGGCTTGCTGGCAGCGAAGAAACACTAGAGGTGAAAACATATACTCAGAAAATCTAAAGCTTTCAAACTTATTACCCTATCCTATTTCGAAACATTGTGTGATAATTGATCTTATGTTTATGATTAACTGAGTAAAGGAAAAAAAAGAACTATTTCTATGCATGGACTAAGTGGGGAAGCCACTGTAATCTCAATGATGAATCAATACTTCCTAAATAACTAGACCTTGCATGAAAGAATTGACCAAGGCAGAGAAGTTGGATTTCTACCAGCGTGTACACTTGAATTTTAGAGCCTAATGTGGATCTTGCGATCATTCATTCCATAGTCACTTCTTGTTCAAATGATTCTTTTGAGATCCCTTCTTGTATCAGACGTGATGAAGTCACTTTCTTACACATGCTTAGTCCGCAACAAGTTCATGAGCACATTATTTTACACAAACTTGGATAAGCATAATACATTCCATCAAGACTATGCCTGTGTGATTTCCAATCCATGTCGATAGTCAGTGTGCACTGAAAACGAAATTTTATCACATTATAGTTGTGTTTGTACTTCCATTTTGGCGATTTTTGTAAATTATCACTTTCGCACACCTTTGTTTCGCAAGTGTTGTTTTCATGTTTTTGGTTGCCGCTTTTTCTTTCCTTCACTCTAAATAGTGTCATTTTCATGTTATATTTGCTATGGCATGTGTTACTTTCACTATCATCCACGTGGCGCAAGAGTTGTTCACACCTTAGAAATTGGAGTCTTTTCACATGTTAACTGTCACACAATGTATATATATATATATATATATATATATATATATATATATATATATATATATATATATATATATATATATATATATATATATTCTTGTTCTAGTGGTTTTAAGGGGTTATTTTTGTGTGAATGATTTGGTATAACCATGAAAACATCAATCACACTCATTCCCAAAGTTTTAAGCACTGTCACACAAGTGTCGTCATAATCATCACAAAGTTGTCACATTGAGGGAAATATGTTGTTAACATGTTCCAGATGATATATTTTTTTTTGTTGTCAAAGTGTTTCAATTGTGAGATCACAGTCAAGTCATATCTGTTGTCATCAGTATCTCTGGTGCCACACTTTGCCAATTCTTGGGAATTTCCCAGCAACCTAGTGTCACCCAGACTCCCTCAACTATGCAATGCATAGTTCCAACCATCAAGCTACACTATTGTTCCTTGACAATGTGTAATGCACAATTCCTGCCTTCCAGGACTGCTTCACTGCACAGTTCCAATGCTCAAGCCTGACCATGCCTCCCTGAATTGCGTAATTCATCTTCCCATCCTGGCCTCAATTGTGCAGTATGTAATATATAGCCTCAAGATCATCCCTTGAGCTCCTGAGCTATGAAATTTCCAAATGGCCTAATATCCTCTACCTCCAAGAACTGCATAGTTCTCCCAAGCAGTGCAAAACCCCATAGGTAATCCCACTGAATCCAGAAAATACACAATTTTTCTCCCCACTCCTACCTGAACTGTGCACTGCATAGTATCAAGGCTCAAGCTTCACCACTAAATCCCTGAGATATGTAATTTCACAATCACTTGGGCCCATATGTTCTCCATAATTGTGCAATAGGTTGATCCAGTGCGGATCCCCCCATCTTGTCACACTGAGTTCCAAAACTATGCAGTTTTCTTCCTCAACCCATATTTAACTGCGCATTGCGTAGTATGAAGGCTCAAGCTTCACCGCCGATTTCCTGAGATGCGCAATTGCATAGTTACTGAGCCTCTTTCCCAACCTGTCACATGGTTCCAGCTAAGTCGGTGGATCAATATGCACCATCTTATACTAGGCGTTTATTGGACTGATGTCGTCTTGTCATGTGTCGATTGTAGATGTAGGTACTCTATCATGTTATGGCAAGATGATGAAGAATGAGGTGGAGAAGGAGGACATGCCAGAAGACACATATGGAGTTGAAGATATAAGATGATCATTAGGCGAGAAGATGAAGGAACATCGAACTCTAACAAAATATGAAGATCAAGATCACATGGAAGACTCCTCATATTCAAGTCACAAGGAGGAGGAAGAAGGAAAAAATGTAACTTATTTTCAAGATGACACAAAGAAAGAAGAAATAAGAAGGTTAACTTGGAACTGTCACATCATCATGCAATCCATGTCATAAGTGTCATGTCATTTCCCGTCACAAGTCATCATATGCCACATCATTATTATGGATTATGTTGTTATCACCAAATTGAGGCTAATGGGATGCTCAACAGTCAATTTAGTGTAATTGTTTCAAACCAATTATGGTTGGAACTTAGCCTTTCCAACCTGAGAGGGCCCTCTCAAGAAAATGTATAATATTCAATTAACAATGCTTAGAAAAAAGATGGCTAACTCTTGAGTATGTTATGAATGGGTTTTAGTAGGTGAAGGATGTGAATTAGTGGCTACCATTGGGCGTGGAGTCAGAGTGAAACTCAATTACATAGAAAACTTATTTCATGGAAGCTGAGGCATGTGTACTCTCATAAAAAAACATAACTTAAAGAGTAAACTAAATGCATAAAGGAAGTTGGATCATGTTTAACAATGAATTCCATGTGATCACACATAAAGAAAAATGAATGAACATTAAAAAGGTAGATAAGATAAACACACATAAGAGTACATGAAGAATCTCAGGTCTGAGAGAAGCTTTCTACAACTGTATATTATTGATTGAAAAATATTACAAAAGTAGCATATGGCATAAAATCGATCAAACTTCTCTAATTCTCACATCTCTCTATTTATAAAATTAGACACCTTTACATGTAGTCTGCCACTTGGGCTAGACCCTCAAAAATGCTGAAGACACCTTATCCAAAAATGAATTGATTATAAGGAGAGAATATAGAGATATTTCTATTTACATAGATTTTAAAACCTAATAGGAATCTAACACCATTTACTTCACTAACAACTTTTAAATGATCCATACATGATGATGTTTATCGAACAAGATAGCTTTGCCTTAGATGGCAATTACCATGACTAAGTAATAAACAACCACACTGAAGTCTAGGGTCTTCTTCTTGGATTTTGAGGATGTGTTGTTATGCTTGATGATGTGTCAAGAATGATGAGCTAGCAACCCAATCACCTTCCTTGTTGAGCATTATCACCAACTGGAGTCTCCAATGATATACTTTAACATATCAATATGACTGATGTGCTCTAAAAAACATTTAATGCTTCAAAAACATGAAAATTTCCCCTCGCTACAAAAACAAAGCTCTTTAGGCAAGTCCATAGCGAATAGTTTGTAGTGTTCTTCACTTGGCAACTTTTGCAAAAATTTTGACTTCTCTGCTCATTGGAGGGTATTCACTAAGCCAAAAGAATTAAATACATGCCCTTACTTACTCCTCTTATGAAAAACTTTGAAAATTATAACATAAAATCATCTTCAATGAGTTCGTAGCAAAAACTCAGCTTTGAGGCTGGAGTATGCTACGAACTTGCTTGATATTTTCCAGATCTTGAAATTTTCACTTCTTACATCCAAAAACTATCCATAGTTGTGTGAAATGATGAGAGAAAACATCATAAGGAAAAAATTTCTTAAAACATGTCTTACCCTCCTCATGAGGTACCAGGTTCATCCACCACTGTCATTTTCAAGCCTTTCTTCTTTAGCTCTGTCTACACCATATCCATTTGAATTTATATCTCTTTAATTTGATTTTGAAGCTTTCTCCTCTCTGCCTGCAACCACTTGTTTCTCCTCATGGTGGGCTTCATCATTCTATGCAAGGGTAGTGTTGTTTTAAGCATTTTCTTAGACCTTTCTGCCACTTCATCATAAAAATTGATTTTCTTGCTGACTTCTTTCTTAAAATCTGACAGCTTCTTCCTTTATTGTTTGAAATCCTCCAAATCTAGCTTGGTTTCTATGACCTCATCTCTTTTGCTTCTTTAAGTTTCTCTTTAAGAAGGTCCACTTCAAATTTCTCTAGGATTTTCTCTTTGCCTTTCTGTGACTTGGTGATTTCTGCTTCAACTAGGGATGACTGAATAATCTCTTCCACCATGTGTTGCTTCCTCTTTTCTGTATCTTCATACTTATTATCAGACATAACACCCTTTTAGATTTGCGACCTAGTAAAAGGTTTTCTAGGCTTGAAGAAAAAACCTGAATCCTCACTCGAGAAATCATACTTTTTCGTAGTGATACCCTTCTTCTTCATTTTGGTTCCTTTAATCTCCATAGGTTTAACCACAAGGGTTTCTTCAATGTCAATACCCTGAAGAATGTCTTCAAGTTTACCCTTTCCTTCTTTCTTACTCCTGGTAATTCATCTATGATTCCTTGTGTCAAATTTGAACTTGTTGCTTGTAGATGTTAGCTGAGGTGCCATTGTTTCCTGAAAATGTTCAATTTATACCTCCATGGGTTCTGCTATAGATTTCACTTCTTTTTCAGGTCCAACCTCTACTTCAGTTATAGGCTCTTTATCCTTTTTGAGAGTGATTGTCTTTGAATTGGGTGTTTTCTTTGGACTAAGCACATCCATATCATAACCACATAAAAACAAAAAGGTAGCCCAATCCCTATTCAATTTCTTCAATTCTTCCATTACCAACAACTTAATTAAGCCACGATGAAATATAGATGTCTCACTACTCTCAAATCTGGCTTGCACTTTATCAGACATCTTACCTAAGCTTTTGAAAAGGAAAAATGGAAGATATAGGATTTCTTTACCAATGAAGTGGAGTAAGAGCCTGAAATGATACTGGTAAATAATGTGAAATCTTCCCTCACATGTGAAATATTTTTGGATTACCAACAATAGCTTTGAATAATTCTCCCTAATACAGCTCCTAGGTATACCTGAGGTCATATCCACTCCTACATGCTCTTTCTTGAGAAATTCATCACAATTATGCAGTTTAAACTTAATGGCCTTGAACCATTCTTCTCCTGACCTCAGCATTTCTATTGCTTGATAAATAGTCTCACGCGAAACTTTAAAAATCAATATGCCAACCTTTGAAGTTGTTCCAACAAAGTTGACAACAAAATATTTGGAGACTTGAGCATGGTACCCCTGCGGCTTTTGATAGAATCTCATGCAGCAAACATTGGTGAAGGCTTGTGCAAAACTTGGATTCTCCATAACTAGTTTCAGTTCCATAGGCTCATATATAATTACTGAACCTCCTTTGTTGGTCTTCTTATGTGCAATCATATCCTCCAAAATAGTGTTTCCCTGCTTGAACTCTTGACACCTGAATATATATATATATATATATATATATATATATATATATATATATATATATATATATATATATCTATGAAAGCAAGTTGCTTGTTGACAAAGGTGGAAACTAACCTAAGACAATAGCTAGACAAAATCTAAAAGAGAAAAATGCTGGAAATGGATCAAGAATCTTACAAGTATCAAAATTTGTAGCTCGAATGGATGAAGACTAAATTAGGAAAGGAAAGTGGGAGGGGAAAACAAAATGATGGTGGTGTGATGATTTCCAAGCATGCAATACATTGAATAATGACTCTTATTAGATATGCACATGATGAAAAAATGACCCCTAACCATTGAAAAATGGCAGCTCATCCATCTCCATACCACTTTCAAAAAAACATGAGTTCGTAGCGAATTCAGTTAATGAGATGATAGATTCTCTACGGAACTATCAGGTGAGTCTATAGCGAAAACAACCTGTTTTGCGCAGAAAACGCTGCAAACTCATGTAAAAAGTGCCAAGTTTAAAAAGTGACTTAATTAACCTCATGCATTCGTATTTTTGAAATTTACCTATGACAAGACCTTAGTGACATGACTAATAACCACTTAAAACCCTTTAGGACTATACACCGAACATGAAATTTGATCAATTTTCATGAATTTATTTGACCAAAACAATTTGACTTAACTCAAAATGACACTCCTAACCAACCTAATTGTTATTAATGATAACATATGTAATTACGTATTCAAAATGTATTGTAAAGTGGAAGTACAAAGGACACATTCAGAATATGAAGAGTCATGTAAATTCAAAAATTCATAGGACGTCAAACAATCATGAGGGTAGTCAAAGAGTCATACGGAAGGTGAAGCATCACCTCTTGGTTATATATAAACTCTCATTATATGAGCAAAATACTTTTCACCTTGGCTCCTCCACAAGGCATTAGAGAGAAAAACTAGTTATTTTGAGAAGTAAGGAGTGGCGCTAATGCTCCACTATTGGAGCTAGTGATGTTCATTGTATACGTGTGTCTTGGAACTTTTTCTTAATAACAAAAGCCTTTTGGACTATTCTACAAGATGCTAGGAAAATAACTAAATATTTCAGTTATTTTAGTACTTATATTATTAATAATGTGTTGTAATGGTTGTTATTGCTATCCCATCCTTTTGGAATATTCTACAGGATGTTAGAAAAATATTTCTCATTGATTGGTTGTAATGACCGTCACAAACTTAGGGGACTAATTCATTGGATGTTAGACAGATCCCTCTTACTTTTGTGTGTCTCTTCTTGGGTGGTACTATTACCTCTCCCTTAGAGGATCACTTTACTATTTCCCTCCGCAATAGAAGAAATTTGTCACACCTACAACTAAACACCAAGCACACCTTCTTACTTTTTGAAGGCACCACGCGTTCCTCTCTTCATGATATTTAGAGACAAGGAAACTCTATAAGAATACATGGAAATCAAGTCAATATTACAAATGGGGCTCCTACTCCAAACGATGTGAGGTCTAATTGGGGCTTCACATCAGGGAGACCCCTTGGATGACAAATTTACAACACCATCAACAAATAACCACGCACTTTAAGGTGGAGCTCCAACAACAACACCACCACCTCCTCCATTCTCCTTCAATACTATGATTATGTGTTTTGCATTTACTTGCTTAAGTGAAAGTTATTTTATTTAATAATAGGTCTTGAATTCAAGTTTTGTTTTGTTAATTATAAATAGAGAGAAAACTCGCATTCTCTTGGTTAAATAATCGAGATGTAACCCCATTGTTTCATATCAGAGGCTTTTGTGAGAAGATTAATTATGTTCAAGAATTTTTGGATTACTCACATAAGAAATTTTAATTGTAGATGTTTCGAGCCAGCAAGTGAGGCTCATCTTGAGGATAAGCCACACTTGTTGGATCGAAGTGTTGACAATAAAAAATTATAATGTGAGTAATTCAAAAATTCTTGAACATAACCCCATTGCTATTGAGCTTTGGAATTTTTCCCACAGTGTTGTTTATTTTTTAGATGAGAACCTTTTTTCAATAAGCACAAACTTCAAGGTGGAGATTCAAAACCACCACCACCTTTATCCTCATTCGCTACTAATATGATGTGTTTTACACTAGCTCACTTAAGTGAAAGTCATTTTATTTAATAAGTGGTCTAGACTTCAAATATATTTTTGTTAAGTTTATTTTTGAAAAAAATCATGAAAACTTAAGTTATTTCATGACTTGTACTTCACTTGTATTAGAAAACTGAATCACTATAAAGTATTTTTAATATTTTTTAATTTTAATATGCATGATCCATAAATTGTTGTGGATATTCCACTATATACTTTGTCACAACAAATTTGATAAAATAATGTTTAAAATTCAAAATATACACTATGATGGTTTATTTCTCCTTCGATTTCTAGATATGTAAATTACTATTTATTTTGTATGAATGTTAAATATAATTATGTATAAAATGGAGAAAAGTGAATTAAAAATCACAAATCACAAATTAACACAAGGAATAACCTGGGAAACCATTTCGGGAGAAAACACATTGTTGGAAGGTGAGGTCGCTCAACTCTCTTTCTTGTGGAGAATTTGGAGTGCAGTGATTAATTCAAATTCTATTCTTGCTAATTACTTGTGATATTACTTCCTTTACTCATGTATTATCTTCTTAGCTTATTATGTCTTTCATCAATTCAATTACCAAAACACAAGAGACAAAAATTTAGGCTCTTCAATCCAGGGCGAAAACATCTCCCTCTTAGAGAGGAAAACCCACAAGAAATTATTCTTATAGACTTTCAGTTGAAAAGTACCATGAAATGACTCAAACCCTTGACCTATGTATGCCTCTAAGACCTTATCACTTCTCTCTTCTTTGGTTCCTTAAGTTGATCCTTCTTCTCTGCACGGTTATGCACCTTTCTGCACCAAGACTAGAGAGCTTGATCTCTACCTGTATCCTTCCTTCTTCATCTGAATGTGATCAATACTCATCACTTTGTTAGAACTCGTATTATCCATTGTTTAATTTGTTACCTGAGAGAAACTCTATTTCTATACAACCTGTTAGCCACCTATGATTTTTTTTCCAAGCAAACAGGTGGCTAAGTTGTTATATGAGTCTTCAAGAGATACATTTCCTCTGAAAATATCTCATCCTTGAAGCCTCTGTGTGTCCATTTCATTTTAAAAGATATTCACTGTCGCTTCCATCCAAAAAGCCTCACTGTCTGTGAAAAATATATGCTCAGAAAGGCCTCCATCTGCCCCTTGTATCTCTGCAAAATTCCCCATTTTAACCCTTTTTCCCATTTTCAAAGTTTCCCCTTTGACTCCCGAAATCCCTCCTAAGCCTTCCAAACCACCCAAATCCCCTTTAAAAACCAAGTGAAATCCTTTCATTTGATTTTTAAACCCCTTATTCTCCCTACCGAATTCCTTTCCTGGCCTTAAAAAGCATTAAAATAGGCCAAGAAACCCATATTTTACCACATGACAGGCTCAACCCCTAACCACTTCCCCTCCATAAGCCCGAGCACTAAGACCAAGCACTAGTACACAAGGCACCAATCACATCGGAGAATCAGAGCGGAACACTCTTTTCCTCTGTAAACCACAAAAGTTCTGATGCGATAGTGTATTGGGTCTGTCGGCCTTTGAAACGATCTCCGCTATTGTTCTGGAAAGATCTAACAGCCTGAACCCGTTCCATCATGCCCTATAACATTCATATGTAACTCCCAAATGGAAATCTCCACCATTGATCTCAAATCATCCGACGGCCATCGCAGTGCTGCCTTCATCACCAATCAGAGGATTTCAATTTTTCCACCCTCTTTTTTCCCCAATTGTAATCGCCCGACGCATTTCTGTCCATTGAATCCATAAGAACCAACGGTCGGGATTTGGCCTCACTCCGCCCCGCTTCCCTGATTGGTCACCCTCTGACCCAATCACAGCCATCGATTCCCCATAGATCTGACAGTCCATATCAAATTGCCCTCCGCCCACGGCTGGGTCCCACCATTCGAACTCATTCCATATGTTTGTCATTGCATTTTCATGCATTTCCCATGTATTTCATTCCAAGGTCTGAAACCTATGTTTTGCATTAAAAATTATATCATTCCGCCCGACATTAGAAATTTGATGTTTTATATTAAATTTTATTTCGCCCAACTTTCATAAGTCATTCCTTTGGCTATTCTCCACCATTGATCATCACCTCCAGATGTGATCGAACGATCCACATCCATGTTTTCACCAAATCTTCATCTGCTACATTCTACACCATTACACTACACTTTCACCAGTTTCCCTTGCATCCACCATTTCCCTACATGATGCGCTGCCATTCTCACAGCCTTCCACAACATTCAAACCCCCATGCATGGATTTATTAACAAATTTGTGTGTTTTTGCAGGATAGAGGTGGTGTAAACCGCCATGGTTCACAACCACTATTATAGTGACACAGGACGCTGAAGGGGCCATTTCAGAGCCTGATATTACAGAGAAACTCCTAAGGAGGTGTTAGAATGTGATTTTTCATCAAAGTGCAGAGTTTAACTCTATAAAACCCCCTAGCACCATTAAAAGCCTCAAATTTCACAGACAGAGACAGTCAAAGAAGCGGCGAAGAGTATCAGTGAAGGCTTAATAGGTCTGATGCATATTATTGAAGATTTTGAGCCTTAATTCAATGATTAAATGGCGATGTACTAGATTGAAGACCTTGTGCATCACACAGAAGGCCTAATGAGGCCTAATGCATATAAAACAACATTGACAGTGTTTCACATCAGCAGAAGTTTCCTCCCGAGAAAGGACACACTACCCATAGTGTTTTCATTCTACACCGTGTTCCTGAGAAGATTTCCACCCTAACAGAATAGTCTGATGCTACCAAAGCATTTGTTATGCAGTATGGCAAACCTCAAATTCATTTATCTGCCTTTTGTTTATTCACTAGAGTACTACAGAAAACTGCAGTGAAAGTACATCAAAGACATACCCGGAGTAAATTTCAGCCTATTGAAGACCACTCTTTCTTCCAAAGAGTACCGAAGATTAATGCATAGAAATTAAGACAGAATGGGCCTCGAGCCTCTTCCTCTGCTCTATATTAATGTTCATTTAGTGTTTCATCTACCTCCTCCGCCTCTCTTTGAGCTATAAAACTCATGAAGAAACTCATTGTAAAGGTTGTTGATCGGATATTTGTGAATTGTAAGATGTTTCTCTTGAGATATAGTTCTCTGTGTAAAGTTGTAAGATAGGCCGAGGAAGATGTTTTCAGACTGAATATCAAGCTGTTGGAAATGTTTTACATGACTAGTGTTGCTCTTTGATATGACAAGCACATTTCTTTGGATCCTGATTTAAAGCAGCAGTGATGTTTTTCTTACTTTGTCTCTGTTTTCCTTTGTAATTCATCACATTTTGTTTCTCTAGCACGCATCAGAAATCTAACTTAGGATTTACCCTCACATGGTACCCTAAGTTTCTTCTCTCCCTACCTTCGATGTTTTCTACTGATTGTGTTGTCTGAGTATTGATTCATGTTAATTTAACTAGTGTAGTGGCTATATTTACTGCTAGCTGATGTATGAATTAATGAATATGTTCTTAGATGTTCTGGTTAGGCTTTAATTGAATGAATTGGGATATTGGGAGTTTATAACACTGTCTCTGTCTCACTAGGGTATTTTTCAATCGATTGAACCTTTCTAAGTTCCCTTAAGTTGGAGGCCGAAGCATTGAAAGTTCAAAGCCTTTCTCTGATCTCAGGTTTTCACCTTTGTGTTTAAATCTTTAATGTTTTCCTTGTCTGAAGAGCTAACCTTTTAGGAGTTGGATCACAGGTGTCTAATGGCACATCCCTGGACATGATTCCTAAGTGGTCATCTTGGAGGTTTCCTTGCCTTTCACCTTCCTTCTCACCATTTCCTATCACACTATCATCTTTAAGATCCAATGCTTTAGATGACTAGCCCAATTCAAAGCCTGCATATTGAATAGCAAGTAAACCCTTTCTTGACTCCATTTCCCAATGGTCTCAAGTTTTCTTTGAATTATCTCTCCTTTGCCTAAAATCCTCTTTGCTCATCCTTGTCTTACACTGAACCCTTCCTTCCTGATTCCCAGCAACCAAACAAAAAATCAAACAAGCAAACCTCATGCCTATAACTAGCCTCATATCTTTAAACAAAACTTTCTAAGACATAAAACTTTGCCAATATAGAGAGATCCCTCTCTAGACCTAGGAGGGTTAGATCCTATGGTCTAAAAGTGGTTCTGATGTTGTCTCATCTTTTGGTATTGTCAAACTTGCCAAAACATGGGAACTCCAACACAACCTCGAACAGTCTTCTTATTTGTTTCTCTACAATAATCCTTCGATAACGTCTTTTGTTTCTCTCTTATACTTAACTTAGTATAGTACCGAACAACATTACTTCAGTATGGTTCTCAAACTTTCTGTGACTGCGTGGATATAGGATGACAACAATCCTATTACACACCTTTCTTAATTAGGCTCTTTACTATATAACCCTGTATTACTTATTTGTAAACCACACTGTAATATTTCAGACTTATCCTTGATAAACATGAACACTTCTTCACATTTATGTTTTCCTTTTTCAACGTAGTCCTAAAATCACTCAAACATACTTACACTTATTTGAATTTCCTATATGCCTTCTTCTCGAACTTACATCAGATATATATCATCGAATATCACAAAGAATTTTCAGATGTTCTACTCCAAAAATGAGTCGTAGACATATCTTATATATACATGTGGATAGACTTTGTTCTGGGCTGACATGAGGGCTTGCTTCTGAGCCGACTTCACTACTTACTTGGATGAGATCTTCCAGCTAACTTGAAGAGGATATTTAATGCAGATCTTGCGAAACATATGTTCCATAACTCCAAGGCTTGTGTGACAAGGTCTTGAGGCATACAAGTGTGTATTTGACTCTTCATAAACATGACTCTTTAATTAGTACATTTATGACCATATGAAAAATCCCTAGAAGACATCAAGAAGAAGTCTTTTGACCTATAATAAAACCTTGCTCATGAAACCCATGAAGCAAGCATACCAAATATATATATATATATATATATATATATATATATATATATATATATATATATATATATATATATATATATATATATATATATATATATTATCTTCGTCTTCTTCATTACATAAATACATAATTACATAGTTAATTTGAAGACCGATCCTATTTACACATTCCAACACTCCCTCTTAAATAGGGAGGTATTCATAATGGTACATGGCCACTTTTAATCTAAAGAATCTCATAAGAAGAATTGGATTGGTAATCACGTTTATATAGCATCATATCAACCAACAATTTCCTAGTGCAAGGCCTTAACTAACAACCCCATCTCTCAAAGATAAAATGGGCTACAATGCTGGTGAGACACATGACTTATAGACACCATAGTCATTGTCTCTCCAAGGCACATACTCCACCCATGTGTTCCCCTAGTATGACCTTCTTGGACTATTCTTTCCTTGGGTAACCAGCCCTCAAATAATATCGGTCTCTGGCTAATCTTTTCTTGAATTCCCTATCTCATTCTCAAAGAGTATCGAATTTTAAATTATTACCCAATCCTTCATTTTGTTTTCCAGGTGAAGACTAGAATGATGTATCTATCCATTCTCTCCTCATGGCCTTCACTAAGACTTACGGTGGTTAGTCTTGGTCTACTGAATGACACATGAATTAGAGAATCATATAAGTCACTCCCTCTTAACTCAGGAAGGACATACTTCAAGTTTCTTCCAAGTAAGAAGCTTACCACCAAGATCCCTCTTAATGAGGGACCTACAATAGCAATGGTGACACACCCAACTTCTCATGAAGAATTCCTCCCTTCGATGTCATGGATTTCGATATTGAGGAATCTTCAAATTTTGGCATCATAGGGCACATATCATCCAACACTCTCATCCATGAGTCATGTCATCCACCTAAAAGTGATTAATTATTCCATCTCATCTATTCCACCTTTATGCCATGTTGCTTTCCTTCAAACCATCTCCCAAGGATCTTACACCCTTCCATATGATTGGCAGCCATTCATAAACTTATCCAGATAAACACACACATAAGAAATTTTAAATCAAAAGTTACCACAGTGATGATATTTAACCATGGAATCTTCCTGTAGGCTTCGACATATTTTCAGATTGACACATCTCCTAAAGATATGTATTGTCAAGGGTCTTCTTCTTTACCATACTTCTATCAGAGTCCACATGGTTGCACTTCATTGTCTCTTCCATTCTTTCTCCACACAACTTCATCCCCATGAAATTTTAGTATCCAATTCCTTATTTGTATAAAACCACCTCAAATTCCATATGAGGAAATATTTAATTTCATCTGTTAGTGGAAACCTGTGAACCAGAAGAGATCCTTCTTCCATCATACTTATAAATATAGAAGTCCATCACCTTGAACCATATGACATGACTTTACATTATCCAATGTCAGCATATAGATATATATACCTCATCTTTTTTCCTTTTGATTCATCCTGTAGCAATTTTACTAGAATGAAGAACTTCATTCCCTTAACCTGATTCATCAATATGTCATCGTGTTCTAATTCATGAATTATGCAAGATAGAATTCCCGATGGAACATTTTGATTTCCTTCTAGTCAGTGAATCTAGAGAGGACTCCATTAGAAAAATGTCAGCACTTGTTTCCATATTGATTATTGAATGATGACCCTTGATCCAGATGACTATATTCCATCAATGTTGCTATCAATGAAGTTCCCAGGAGATACTTCTTCAATTACTCCTTCCATGCTTCTATGATGTTATTGATATACTCTTCCTACCATACTATTTTACAACCAACAGAAATCACTTAAAGAGAAAGATGATCTCAATCATAATAGAGATATTACACTTCTTCTTTCTTATATGTATTTTCATCAGGTTCTTCCCTTTCATTTGTGACATGGGCTTCTTCCTTTTTCCTCTTTTCCTTCCTAGATTTAGTACAATCCCTTTTATAATTCCCAAGATTATTACATCCAAAGTATCGTACTTTGTACATATTTATTATTTTATTCTGAGGACCAAAATTTCTGAATCTTCCTTTCTTCCTAGACATGGCTGCAAAGGCTTGATTCCCTTCACTTGATCATGTATCAGCTTTGGTTGTCAATCTTGTTTCCTCTATTTTACATAGAGACCATAGATCTTGGAATGGTGTTTCTTCTTTCTTCATGTATAAGCTTGAAGTTAAGTTTTCCCATTCTTCCAGTAGAGCATTCAGCACCACTATAGTCATCTCACTATCAGACATGACTTCTCCCAATTCCTGTAGTTGGTCTATTATTTTAAAAATCCTCATAAAATATGAAGTGATTCCTTCCTCTCTTGATAATTTAATTTTGTATTATTTTTGTCTCATAGAGATTGATTATCCTGCAGTACTCACAGAGAATAGCTCCACCAGTTTCTCATATATTTCAAATGTAGTTTCCAGTTTTGATACATAGGGTATGAGAGAGTCCTTAATGGATTATATGAGAATCCTCTAGGCTTTGATATCTCCTTTCATGTACTTTACATGAGCTGCAACATCTTCTTTTGAGGGTTAAATTATGGATCCTTTGATGTATCCCATAACTTCATCTTCGGTTAAATTCAAATTTGTCCTCTTCTTCCATGCACTTAAGTTTGATGACCTAACCAATTTGTTTCTCTCTTTGCAATAAGTCATTTTGACAGATTTAGATGAGTTCCTAGATACTTACTCAAATAGGGTGACTTCTTCCTTCTATAAACTTCCTTGATGATGATGAAGATGAAGGTAGGAGCTCCCTCTTAGATTGAATTCTCCAAAGTAGATGTTGGATTCTTAGTGATAGAGAATGTCTTCAAAATGATGATGCCTTCAAATGTGTTGGATATTGAAGGATGGAGCTTGATGATGTGTCTCCAACAATGTCTTCAATGTCATAAGTCTTTGATGGAAAATATTGTCTGTTGGATAAGTGGATCTTTTGAATGATATTGAAGAATATCCCTTGCAAACTGATTTGAATTTTTAACGCAAAATTTGATCTTGACTTTGATCCTTGCTTCCTTGTGTGTCTCCTTTTCAAGTAGCCCTTTTCTTCAACACCTTAGCTCTGAAACCATATTGAGAATTTGGAGGGCGATGATTAATTCAAATTATCTTCTTGATAATTACTTGTGAGCTTACTTCCTTTACTTATGTCTTATATTCTTAGCTTCTTATGTATTTCATCAAGTAAATTACCAAAACAAAAGAGACACAAATTTAGGCTCTTCAAGCCAGGGCCAAAACCTCTCCCTCTTGGAGAGGAAAACCCACAAGAAATTCTTCTTAACAAATTTCAGTTGAAAAGTACCATGACCATGAATCAGATCTTTGACCTATGTATGCCTCCAACACCTTGTCACTTCTCTCTTATTTGATTCCTTAAGTTGATCATTCTTATATGCACCGTCCTGCACCATTATGCATCTTTCTGCACCAAGACTCGAGAGCTTGATCTCTACTTATATCCTTCCTTCTTCATCTGAATGTGATCCATATTCATCACTTTGTTAGACCTCCTATTATCCATTGTTTACTTTTCTACCTAAGAGAAACTCAATTTCTATACAACCTCCAACAATCTTCTTATTTGTTTCTCCATTAGACTCCTTTGATAATGTCTTTTCTTTCTCTCTTATACTTAACTTAGTATAGTACCGAACAAAATTATTTCAGTATGGTTCTCATACTTCCTGTGACTGCATGAATATATGATTACAACAATCCTATTACGCACCTTTCTTAACTAGGGTCTTTACTATATAACCCTGTATTACGTATTTGTAAACCACACTGTAATACTTCAGACTTATCGTTGATAAACATGAACACTTCTTCGCATTTCTATTTTATTTTTTCAACGCAGTCCTAAAATCACCGAAACATACTTAGACATATATGAAGTTCCTGTCTACCTTTTAATTGCACTTACATCAGATATATATCATCTAATATCACATAGAATTGTTTGATTTTATACTCCACAAATGAGCTGCAAACATATCTTATATATACATGTGGACATACTTTCTTTTGGGTCGACATGACGGCCTGCTTCTGAGCCGACTTCACTACTAACTTGGAGGAGATCGTCCATCGGACTTCAAGAGGATATTTAATGCAGATCTTGAGGAACATATGTGCCATAACTCTAAGGATTGTGTGAAAAGGTCTTGAGGCATACAAGTTTGTATTTGAATCTTCTTAAATATGACTCTTGAATTAGTACATTTATGACGTGAAGAAAAATCCCTAGAATAAATCAGGAAGTCTTTTTACCTATAATAAAACCTTGCTCGTGAAGCCCATGAAGCAAGAATACCATATATATATATATATATATATATATATATATAATCTTAAATTTCTTCTTCATTAAATAAATACATAAATACATATTCAATTTGAAGACCGATCCTAGTTACACTTTCCAACATTTCTTTGAATGGAAAATCGATGCAAGTAAAAAGAAGTGAGGCATGTGGCTCATGGGATGCTACAATGCACAAATCCTCTCTGTTTTATTTCTTCCTAGCCACTCTCAGCAAATTTTCTCATCTATGGAACAAAATGCACTCGAATATAATGAAACCCCTTTTCCTCCCAGTGGCCTAGTTATAACATAACTCGATAGCCTACTAGTGTTTAAGCTTGACTCCTTCAACCCTTAACTAGAGTTACAACATGGTCTCTTTTAGAGTCTTATTCATTATGATTGTTGGTGTCCAGATATGAAAAAATATTCAAACCCTTTTTCCACATTAATTATCAATCCTGGTACATTAGTTATTTCAAGACTAACGCGCACATTATCTACAAGAGCAATAACATAACCTGCTATTGAATCACATGCTTAATCAATGAAAGCAAGAAAACTACTATAACAATAATTAAAGATGTATTGCAGAATTATAAAAGTATTCACAACAATTACAGAATCATACCGGAACAACAATTACAATGATAAACCAAAATATGAAATCAATAAAAAGGAAAATAATGCATCACCTTATCAGAAGAGTGGGCCCAACTCTCTGATCAGGGTTGCGGCAAACTCACAGCTCACAAACAAAACAACAAAACACTATATTCAATTAATTAAAATCACTTCTATTACAATATTCGTTCTTTCTTCTTAACCCCGATTCACAGCCCTGAGGCCCTTTTTATACAAATATTCATGAAACCGTAATTTCCCTCTGACAACTAAATATCTACAATTATACATCTGTTACAAAAGAAAACTAGTTGTCAAAAGGAAACCACGAAAAGCCTGAAATAGAGTTGGGGTAAGTTGGAATATGTTGCACTATTGAAGCATACTGAGATAGCGCTGAGAATTCGGAGTTGCTTCATGGCTTGCAAATGTAATTCCCTTTACTTTGTCGAATCTGTGGAAATAACGGATTTCATACTTGCAAATGTAAAACCTCCACGACTATTACTTCATTAATAAAATATTCCATAGAAGACAATGGGAAGGGGTTTACCTTGTGTGTTTTAGAACAATTAGTGATACAAATAGATATAAAGGTGGGTGAAAATGTGAGAGAAAAGTGTACATATTTGGCACCCAACATCTCCCCCCAACTGGTCTATCTGCATGTCCTCATGCAACTCATTGTCTTCTCAGATCTAGGTTAGACTGACTTGTTGGGAATCACGATTGCCGTTAGACCAAAACCCGCAGGTTTTAGTCAACGATCGCATCGCCAGAGATAAGGATCCATGAGAGGCGGTTAGTCCATGTCACGAAACACACAGGGAGTGTTGGTTTATCCAATGTCCAACAATCTCCCCCCCAACACGATCTGGGTGTGTATCGAACTCGTGACCTACTCTCTGATACCACTTGTTGGGAATCACGATTCCGTTAGACCAAAACCCGCAGGTTTTAGTCAACGATCGCATCGCCAGAGATAAGGATCCATGAGAGGCGGTTAGTCCATGTCACGAAACACATAGGGAGTGTTGGTTTATCCAATGTCCAACATGATTGTGGTTGGAATGAAGTTGTGCGAGATCATATTCTTCAACCATCTCTGTCCCAGGGGGTTTATAACCTTCTTTCAGAACAAAATCCTTCCATCAATCTGGGCTGACATTGTATGTAGGAGTATATTGCTCTACTGGAAACCAAATAAGGGGAAACTGAAACCTCAGCCCCATTCACCAGACCCCACAAGTCTGAATGCATGCTACAAAATGTGGCACTCTTTCTAACGACCATGCAAAGTTGTGTGCTCCAAAAGGTTCTCGACCTCTGACGGCTGATGATGACAATATCCACCTCCTTTGAAAACTGTCCAATGCTTTATTTCAGAAAGTTACTATTTGTCTGAGACCGAGGTCAGCACACCATTTATGGGTTATCAACATATTTCCCCTATGTCCTTCAATCTGTAAAAAGGTAAAATGATTGTTATAAATATTTCATGCCTGGCCATGCTCCCTCCTCATCATTAGCGACCTTGTAACTTGGTTTTCTTCAAACGTATCATAGGCCTTTCTCCATTTAATCTTTTTGATAGTGTAGGAGGTGAAGGCTCTTAAATGAATATCCCCCACGAATGGAACGAGGTTGAAGGCCTGATCATGCCATAGGAAGTAACCATGAATGTAGAGTTTGCACATTAAGTGTTGACCTATGATATCGTGAAATTTCAAAATATGGATTAGATCCTCAATTTCGTGACAAAATTCCTTATATATACTCTCAAGGCAAAAGAAAAGAAACTGTTCATGAAGGAATAAGGCATAACTATGTGTGGGAGGTCTACAGGCCATTACCTGCTAAACCAAGGAAAAAATCTTCTCCTTATTCGATTGCTGCATTTTCACTTGTTCTTCTAACTCCTTTATCTTGCCTTGCTGCTTTTCTTGCCTCTGCCGCGCTCTATCCAACTAGTCTATATACTATGTAACAATCCCGACAGCCTACTCTCTAACCTGCATTATCTCCTTCTTACTTCCACTCGCAACAGACTGCCATCTCTGAATTTCAGCGGCCAGGAATAATTCCCAGCCTTCAAACCGATGTTCAATTGGACTAGTGTGTGTAGCCACAGAGGAGACCTAAATTTTAGATTTTACTGCCTTCCACTTATATACTTTTACCTTCTTCTTCAACCAGGATACTTGCCTCTTCAGCTCCCGAAATTCCTTCTTTAATCGCATGTTTCATTGAACTGAAGCTGATACCTTTTCTTGAGAGGTAATCTTCTTCTCTCACACTGTTCAATCCAATCTTGTTTGACAATTAATTCATCTCCCGAGCTTGTAGTAGGCTCAGGATGCAATGGAATGTTGTTGATGTCATCAACTGGTTTTTATGTTAGGTATTTCTGGCTTAGCTCCCCTTCTTTAGGGGAATTCTCCTTCTCATTTACCTCAGGGATATCTTTCACTCAGTCAGCACTTTCATCGGCCATCCTATGTTTCACAGAAATTCATTTTTCTTCTTGAGCCTCTGGGTGCCCTTGCTAAGAATCAGCAATTGATGGACTGATCTTGGTCATATCTTTCCCCGAGTCAACGAACCTCAGTACTGGTGGGACAGTGATCTCCTCCATTACTCATTGGGATGAGAGAAACCCCCTCGGCCCTTTAGGCATCATATACTGAAAAGGAGAACGAGGAATAACTTCGTCATCCTTGTTTCCCACTTGGGTCAAACTTTCATGCACTGCTACTTCAGTCAAGGTCGACACTGGTTCTTGTGAAACAGTGTTGACTTTGAGGATCGTTTCCTTTCTGTCCTCTTGTCCTTTGTGCATTACTTCCTCACATGTGGTCGATACTGGTTCTTGTGGAACAATGTCGACTTCGCAGGTTATTTATTCTCCATCTCCTTGTTCTTCGTGCATTACTTCCTCTCCTGCGGTCGATACTAATTCTTGTGGGACAGTGTCGACTTCGTGGATCATTTCCTCCCTATCTCCTTGCTCTGACTAAATTAGGGGTGGTTATTGTGTGACACCCCTGCTTGTTTCGATACTCATATCTTCTTGGGCAGGTGATGTTATTTCTTGCGTAACATCATCACTTGCCATCCCTCTGTCTGATGTTACACCTTCCTGTTCTTCATTAATGAAAGTCGACGAATGTAAGACAGTCTAAAATTCATGCACTATACTCATAATTCCTTCATCTGTAGGTTCTTCAGGTGATGATGGTTCTTGTGTGGCAGCCTCGACTGTATCACCAATTGTCTCCTCGATTCCCATTTCTTCCTGTTCTTCATGATCAACATCCATCTCTATTTCTTCTGGTTCTTCTTGGTCTATTTCCATTTCCTCTGACTGTTCTTCTTCTGCTAAATTAGCTGGAGGTGCTGGTTCTTCATCTCTAGTAGCAATGACAACTTCTATCTCTTCTTCCAATGACTCGTAGAGTTTTTCCCAAGAAACTTGAAATCAAACTATTGCATGCATGACAAATAAACGAACCAATCCATGATTGGAGAGAACTGCCAGCATCTGGCGCAAACGTAGAGTGGACTGTGCCATGTGCTGCAGTTGTTTTAATAGAAATAAATTCATGTTTAAGGAATAAACCTAGGCCTACGGAAATCGACGGTGAGGCTATATATTGAAATGATATTTGAACATAATTGTGGCCCATCCTTCGCAGGTTATGTATTTCATTACAAAACCTTATACTTCCTTCCATGGATATGGTACAGATTTGTGCTCATATCCTCTCCCATATTGAATGACACTTTCTCCTACCTGCAAAAACAGTTTTGGAAACTCACGGAGGGGAATTATCCGAGCAAACCACTGCTACCCTTGTTGTCTTAGCCCGCTAAATTCCGCAATTACTTCTTCTGTGATGGGAATTTCTAGTCCTCTGACCCTCAAGAAATTCTCATTCAAATTAAGCGCAAACTCTATTATGATTCCCTTGTCAAACCCCTGCAATCTATCGAAGTAGATATCCCATCCTGTATTGACAAAAACTTGCCACACATATGGATTGCTGCGAACTAAGACTGTGTTTTCAAGTTCATGTTGCACAGCCAGTCCACCCATCCTATAGAGACTGTAACAACACTTTGGAACAACACACCATTGGAGAGAGTGGTGGGTACCAAATTTGGCAAAAACAGCATGGTGAAAAATGAGGGGTAATAACGGTAAATACAGATGGTGATTCTCGGGGAATGAAGAAAATCATGGAAAAGTATGGTAAGTGCAGTGAATGAAATAGCAATTATTTCGTATGAGGTGGAAAGGAATAATCATTCGTGTCATATGTGTGTTGCGAATCATAATACATACTTGATTATACAGAATATGGTAAGGATCGTAGGGTGTACCATCACACGAAGTTGTAATAATGACTTTTGGAATCATCATTACACCGTCATTTAGTTATGATGGCACCCCCCCCCCCCCCCACCAACTTAAAAGTAGACGTTCGTGGCATTAATGTCTTTTCCATGGAATATTTAATTAAATCCATAAGAGTCAAATGGAGACATACTTAGCGACCTACCTGGAGGAAGTGACGATTGGTAGAATGACGATGCAGTAATGATGCGGATGGAGTAACATCATCGAGGAGTAGTAGCATCTGGAGTAACATTGCGAGTAGCAGCACCCAGAGTAACAACATCGAGCAGCAACATCGCGAGTAGCAGCATCCGTAGTAACAACATCGAGTAGCAGCATCACGAGTAGCAGCATCCGGAGTAACAACATCATGAGTAGCAGCATCCGGAGTAACATCATCTGGAGTAACAGCATCATGAGTAGCAACATCCAAAGTAACAACATCTGGAGTAACACCATCACAAGTAGCAGCATTCGGAGTAATAACATCTGGAGTAACAACATCACGAGTAGAAGCATCTGGAGTGACAACATCATGAGTAGCAGCAACCGAGTAACATCATCATGAGTAGCCGCATCTAAGGAGTAACAACATCGAGTAGCAGCAACCAACGAGTAACAACATCATGAGTATCAGAAACCGAGTAACAGCATCATGAGTAGCAGCAACCAAGTAACAGCATCATGAGTAGCCACATCCATGACATCAAGTAGCAGCAACCAACGAGTAACATCATCATGAGTAGCAGCATCCAAGGAGTAACAACATTGATACTTAGCAAATTTTCAAGCTCTGAAACATTACTCCTTAGTAGTAACTCCTGCAAAAAGACAATAAATAAATAGTAACATTACTTATTATTATATATATATATATATATATTTAGAGTGAGGATGCAGAGGAAGAGTTCTCTACACTAATAACCTTCAAACCAGATTTCTCAAAGAGATGTTTGATGAAAGCACCCTTAGAGGCTGGACGGTGGTATAATCTCAGGCGATGTCCATTTTCTATGAAATAAGCACGTGTATCATCAATTGCAACTAGCTTGATTGTTTCATTATCAAATACACTGTACACCTCGTAAGGTCCCATCCAGTGAGTGCAAAGGTTTCCCTTAAAATATTTAAAACGGGAGTCATAAAGTAATGCCCAGTCTCCCCTATGAAACACCTTGTTTTTTATAAACTTATCGTGCCATTTCATCCTCTGCTGCTGAATAGCAGTAGTCCTCTAGACAGTCATTGAACAGATTTCATCTAGTTCATTAAGCTGAGCTAGTCGTTATTTCTGGGCATATAACAGATCCAAACCAACTTCAAGATCAGTTCTGAGCATACCGATTTCAAATTCTATCGGAAACAATGGGGATTTCCCATAAACCAACCCAAATGGTGAAAACCCAGTTGTGTTCCGCCATGTTGTTTTGTATGCCCAGAGAGCTTCAGGCAGCTTTTGAGCCCAATCCTGACGATGATATGCCACAGTTTTTGTCAAGATATTTTCCAATGTTTTGTTTGTGCTTTCTACTTGTCCATTTTCCTGGGGGTGGTATGGAGATGTCACCCTGTGCTTGACCCCATATTTCTGCATCAACTTTTCTATCATGTGTGATGTAAATTGTGCTCCTCCATCTGAAACAATCTCCCTCGGAGTACCGTAACGAGCAAAAATTTCTTCAAATAGAAAATCTGAAACCACTTGTTTTGTTTCTTTCGCAACAGCTTTGGATTTTACCCACTTAGTCACGTAATCAATGCAGACCAAAATGTGAATCTTTTGCTGGGAGGGTGGGTTGAAGGGTCCAACGAAATCGATAGCCCATTTCTCAAAAATTTTGAGGACTACGTGTGGCTTCAAAGGCATTTCATCAGCTCGACTGGGCTGCCCCATGCATTGGAAACTATCACACCTCCGAAAATAATTTTACGCATCTCGAAAGATAGAAGGCCAATAATATCCCATTTGTAGCACCTTATGGCCTGCTCTTTTATACACCGTCACCAAAGGGCCATCATGGGCAGCCTTCAGCACTTCATAAATATAATCCTCAGATACACAACGTCGAATCTTCTTATTGGCTCCTGTATGAAAGAGGTGCCCTGCCATCCAGGAATATCAGGCACTGTGATGAATAATTTTTCGTTGTTCCCTGTATGAAAAATGATGAGGCACCTTCCCTGTAGCAAGATAGTTAGCAATATTTGCATACCACGGAGGTTTAGTAGAAATTGCAAAAAGATGCTCATCGAGAAAACTATCTTCTATAGGTGTTCATTCACCATTGTTATCCATTCTAGACAGAAAATCAACAACTACATTATCTTTTTCTGGTTTGTCTACTATTGGGATATCAAATTCTTGAAGCAATAACAACCATCTTGTAATGCAACCAGGAGTGATAGGTTTATTCATCAAATACCTTATTTTTGCATGATCAGTATGTACAAAAGTAGGATACCCGATGATGTGGTACCGAAACTTGTTGATAGCATAGATGACAACCAAGAACTCTTTTTCGGTCATTGTGTAATTCAATTCAAGAGGAATTAAATTCTTGCTGACATAGTAAACTACATATGGTGTTTTGTCTACCTATTGTCCTAAGACTACTCCTATTGCTCTCTGAGAGGCATCAACATGTATGTGAAATGGAAATGCTCAATCGGGTCCTTGAATGATTGGAGCTTTGCAAATGAGTCCCTTGATTTTCATGAAAGCTGCTTCACAGTCCTCTGTCCACAAAAATTCTGCATCTTTTGTTAGTAATTGAAAAATTGGATGTGTTATCTTAGCAAAGTTTTCTATAAAGCGTTTGTAATAACCAACACAACCAATAAAGCTACGTACCTTTGTGGGTGTCTTGGGTACCAAGAAGTGCAATATTACCTCTACTTTAACTGGATCAACTCAAATTCCAACAGCTGAGAGAAAATGTACCAATAATATTCCTTCTTCCCTCATCATATGCCATTTGACTGTACTCAAAGATACATGGGTCTGCTTACATCTTTTGAGTACTTTTTCTAGATTTTCCAACCCTTCTTCAAATGAGTTTCCATATGGAGTAAAATCATCCATATAGATTTCAACACTGACATCGACTAAATCAGAAAAAATTCCCAGAATTTCCCTCTGGAAGGGTGCAGGTGCATTACATAGGCCAAATGGGAGGACCTTGTATGCAAAGGTCCCCCATGGGCATATGAAATTTGTTTTATCTTGGTCTTCTGGGGCTATTTAGATCTGGTTATACCCGCTAAACCCGTCTAGGAAGGAAAATAACTTCTTCCCAACCAAGGTGTCCAGGACTTGGTCAATGAATTGCAAATGGAAATGGTCTTTTTGAGTTGCCTTGTTTAGCTCCCTATAATCTACGCAAATCCACCATTTACCATTCTTTTTGGGAAAAATAATTGGCGGAGACACCCATTGGCTATCTGAGATGGGGTAAATGAAACCTACATCCAATAATTTCTGTAATTATTCCTTGACAATGCTCTTTAGAGCAGGATTCATTCTTCATTGGGGCTATCTCACAGGGCAAAAATATTCCTTAATATAAATATGATGAGTACATAAATTAGAAGGGATCCCCTTCATGTCGGTATAATCACAGGCAAAAGATTCCTTATGGTCATGAAGGACTTTTGAAAGCTGCTTTGTCTGGGATTCTAACAGATTTGGGTTGATATTGAGTGCCTTCCCTAGTTCAATTTCAATCGGAATACTATCATGGGATGAAGTTACATGAATGTCTTCAATTTCATCTTCTAGTTTGATGTTTTCCTGTGTTTCACAGCTCATTGCACACTCTACAAATTGATGAGTTGAATTGGAAACATAATCGGGATCATTAATAAAGGTGTTAATGGCATCATCCTCAGTTTCTGTTTTGAATTAAAGGGCCTTCCCAATGGTGAGGATTGGTCTAAATTCTTCATTTTCAGGTTTGGGCTCTTCTACTGGTAGAGGTTTCTGTTTGGCTAATATCTTTTCAGATGGGTTGGGTTCCGTAGGGGGGTGGAGAGTAAGGTTATTTGTAACCATCCTATTTGATATAATCATATGTCCAGTTCGACACCCGATATAGGCATCTACAGTTGCGAGCCAAGGTCTTCCCAAAGTCAATGGATGACCACCAACTGAGGATCATGTCTGTAATACAAGGAGGTATACGGGATAGTGCCATGAGTCCACTGAAATAGTCACATCTTCCAACTTTCCTACCAGTTTAATTGTAGACCTATCTACTAATTCCAAGGTAGTAGGGGTTGGCTTAATTTTTTCGATACCTAATGCATTCATTGTTTCGGAGGTAACGATATTGATGGTGGCACCCAAATCTACCAGTACATTTGGGATTTCAACCCCATTGATTTGTACTGTTAGAATTGGGTTCCCTTGGTCCCCATATTTTACAAGCATGGTCTTTCCTAGCATGATGTCGGATAGTCTACCCATCACATGAATGGTTAACGAATCCCTTGGTTTCTTCCAAAGTTTCTTAGAGTAGTAATCTTTGAGAGTTTTTGCATAAATAAGTACATCCCTCATAGCTTGGAGCAGGAGTATTTTGACGAAAAGATTTTTCAATTCCCCCAAGAAGTCAAACTCTTCTTGAGGGTTTTCTTTATTCATGGTCAATCTTTCATGATATGCTGGAGTAATTGGATGACCCTAGTTAAGAACAGGTTGGGGAGGTGTTTGGTTTATGTTGTTTTAATCTGGTTTATACCCAACTGTTCTCTGTTCTGGTTCTACAACTTCACTGCCAATTTGTTCTATGATAATAGGTGAAGTTGGAGCATTTACTACCCGCCCAGATTGTAATTTTATCTCATTAAGTCCTATGGTATAAATGCTATATGATGGAAGGTTATGAGTGTTTTTTTATTGGACCCCTTTATTATTAGGATTCATATTGGGCTAGATAGGAAGCTGGGGTCGAAGGGATGGGTTTCCTGGAGGTACATTGGAGGGAAATTGAAGTTTCTGTTCAGGCATAGATTGGGGAAATTTCCCAATAGGAGAGGGTCCATGCTAGTCCTAATTCCATGAAGGATTCGAACTGGTCTGCAGAGCCCATTGTTTCCAGGGGGAATATTGATACTAAGACCACATCGATGAAAAAGGTATAGACTGGGGACCCATATTAAAATTATTAAAATACTGAGATGGGTCCTAAGGCATACCTGGATTCGTAGCTGGTGGTTGAGTTTTCCATTGCTTTTTCGGTCCCATAAAGTACAGTTGATCTACCGCATTTTATTCAATTGCCCCTTGAAAAACTGCCTTCAGTCTTGGAAAAGAAGGGCACAAGATGGTCGCATGGCCCTGTTCGCAAATTACATAGGCTTCCACTGTGTTTAATGGGAATTCTTTCAACGGATGCTTCTTTCTGTATTGTGGGCAGAATATAGCCATAATCTTCTCCAACTCTATTTGTTTATGTTTCGCTTGCAGAGTGTCCATCTGGGCAGATAAGGTTCTTAGGATATCAGTCCTTAGGTTATTCAGTAGGTTTCTGATTTCTGCCTTTGTAACCCCCCCACCAGAATTATTTAATGACCGAATTCCTTGTCCACTTCTTGCAGCTCCTCATGAACATTGAATGCACAAATCACAGATAGTGTCAAATTGTTCTTTTGAAATGTCCCCCTTTCCTACTATGTTCAAAACTTGCAGGGAGTCTTCCCTAAGTGCCCATAGAAGGATGATCTTCAGACTATCTTTATCCAAGTCACTATAGCCCAATCTCTGCAGTATATATTTGAATCGTTCCACACAATCTTCCATGTTCTTGTCCTCTTTCTGTATAAACTTAAAAATTTCCTCCTTGATATCACGGGATTTACAGTAATCTTGATATTTATCAAAAAAGAGTTCTGTCATCGCATCCCATGAGGAAATAATCTTTCCTCCTAAACCCATGAACCATCGCAGGACTGTCCCCTTTAAGGTAGCAAGAAATATTTTTAGCTTTTGAGCATCGGCGATATAATAATACCCTTGACAGACAATGTCAAATTCGAAGAGGAATGTATCGAGGTCTTCAGAAGAAAGCCCATGAAAATTAGGCAAAGCCGTTAAAGGAATGGGCTTCATTGGTGCATCACCTATAATGTTTCCAATTGGAAAATCAATAGAATAACTTGTAGGTGCCATGAATATCCTCCAATACTCACCCGAGATTTCAACTATTTTTGCAACTGGTACTTGGGTTGATTCAACTGTAGGAGGTTTCACAACACTCCCTTGGTCTCATGGTGAAGCGAAATCCTTCAGGAGCTCTTCTTCCCAATTTTAATTTTTCAATTCAACTACAAGAGGTTTCATAGCACTCCCTTGGTCTCGTGGTGACACAAACCCCTTCAGGGGTTCTTCTTCCCAATTGGAATTGCTCACTTCTTCTGACCCTCTGCTTGCTCTTTCTTCCCCTTCTGCTGGTAGCAGGGGTATCTCCTCCACTGGTACCTACCTTATTACTCCTTTCGTTGTCAAAATAATTTCCTCTGGTACCGTGGATGGCACTGGCTATTCTATCGACTACCCTTCAGACTTCGTCTGAACCCTTACCCTAACAGTAGCACAAGAAGATTCTTCAGATTCAACCTTTGCGATGATCTCCTAGATATACTTCTTCCTTCCCAGATCCCTTCCTTTCTTTGGGGGTCTTCCTGTGCCCCTCTTATTCAGATCTTTTTTCATACAATTGGTGGGAATAATTCATTAAAATAATAGAAGGTCTCAGGACCTAGAGCAGGACGAGTAGTTTCCTCCCCGGGATGAGAGAGTAGGTTCAAAAAGAAAATCAAATAAACAAAAATAAAACCAAAGTTCGGGACCTGAAGTAGGGTGATAAAATACCCTCCCTAGGATGAGAAGTTAGCCCTTTATAAAATAAGCACAAAGAATACAAGAAGAATACTACGCTTAGGACTTGGAGCAGGGTAACAAATTCCCTCCCCAAGACGACAGAATGGTTCTAATGAAAAAGAAAAAAGAAAAAAAAAACAACAACAACAACACACTATGCTCAAGACTTAGAGCAGGGTAATGAATTCCCTCCCCAAGATGAGAGATCAGTTATAAGAAAAATAATGGGAAAACAAAGGGAATAGAGCACTACACTTGGGACTTAGAGCAGGGTAACAAATACCCTCCCCAATACAAGAGATTAGTTCTGAAAAAAAAAAAAGAGCGAGAAAACGGAACACTACTCTCAGGACTTGGAGCAGGGCAATAAATTCCCTCCCCAAGATGAGAGATTGACCCTTAGATCAATTTCATATTGTGTTCTTGCACCTTTTTAGCCTCCTCGGCAACGACGCCAAAATGTTGGTGTCCAGATATGAACAAATATTCAAACCCTTTTTCCACATTAATTATCAATCCGGGTGCGTTAGTTATTTCAAGACTAATGCGCACAGTATATTCAAGAGAAATAACATAACCTACTATTGAATCACAGGCTTAATCAATAAAAGCAAGAAAACTACTGTAACAGTAATTAAATATGGATTGCATAATTATAAAAGTATTCACAGCAATTACAGAATCATACCGGAACAACAGTTACAAAGATAAACCAAAATATGAAATCAACAAAAAGGAAAATAGCACAGCACCCGATCATAAGAGTGGGCCCAACTCTCTGATCAGGGCTGCGACAAACTCACAACTCACAAATAGAACATCAAAACATTGTATTCAATTGACTAAAAGCACTTCTGTTACAATATCCATTCTTTCTACTTAACCCCGATTCATAGCCCTAACGCCATTTTTATACAAATATTCAAGGAACCATAATTTCCCTCTAACAACTAAATATATAAATTATACATCTATTACAATAGCAAACTAGTTTCCGAAAGGAAACCACGAAAATCTTGAAATAGAGCTGGGGTAAGTTTGAATATGTTGCACTGTTGAAGCAGCTGAGATAGCGCTGAAAATTCAGAGTTGCTTCATGGCTTGCAAATGTAATTCCCTTTGATTTTCCGAATCTGTGGAAATAATGGAGTAAATACTTGCAAAGGTAAAACCTCCACGGCTATTACTTCATTAATCAAATATTCCATATAAGACAATGGGAAGTGGTTTACCTCATGTGTTTCAGAACAATTAATGATACAAAGAGATAGAAAGGTGGGAAAAAATGGGAGAGAAAAGTGTACAGATTTGGTACCCAACAATGATCACATGGCTATCTCGTTTTCCATTATTAATGGGATTTAACATGGCATCCTATCAAATCATCGTGGTCAACATAGGAAGGTAAATATTTGAGTGGCATAAATTTTGCACACAAACTTCAATTGAGGTGATTCTTACAGCATTGGAAAGGTATTTATAATAGTGAGAAAAAGGTGCAAAACTTACATTGCAAAATTTGACCTCCAAAAAACACCATTTGATGCCTCAAACTACTCCCAAAAGGTTTTAGACCCCAATTTTCCAAACCGGGTCCTAGTAAACATGGTCCTATGACATGATTCCTCCACTTTTTCCACTTTTAAAGCTTCAATATGGATGATAAATAATATAATGATCCAATCTGAACCACACCTCCCCATTTTGGTAGCTTTTTCTCCCCAAAATATTCTACTAAATCAGGTGAGGAAAATTCTCCTTCGGTTTTTTTTTTATTGTACCATTTAGCTTTTCCTTGAAGATTCTATTTTAACTAAATCTTCCAAAGTTCATAATATCCCTATCTTGTAGTTCTATACCTCTTCTAAAAAATTGTATCTTCTATCAACTCTACCTGAGCATCTAGTGCCATATCCTCTACAAAAGGGAGGACTTATTCCTCTTCCTGGTTTAACATGGAAGGTTCATAGAGCTTCAGATTCTCTACATATACCTTTCAGTAAATTTACATGTATGGGGGTAGAATAAGTTTGTAGGTGTTTTATTATGAATTTTGTAGTATATCAAAGGGACCATATCGTAGAACCATGATTTTATTAGTAGGAACTTCTAATTGCTCCTTGTTCAACTATAAGTATACATTGTCTCCCACCTTGAATGAATTGTCCATTATGTGCTAATCATGTCTAGAATTATATTTTTCTAATGACTTCTATAGTATCTCCTATACCTATATACGGATCTCCTTGACCTTCTCAACAATTTTTTTTTCCCTTAAGGCATCCCTTATAAGATCCTCCCTCACCCCTCTTTGTTTCCCATATGTAATATCCAAAGGTAAAGGTGGAAAAAATCCAAAACAAGTTTCAAATGGGGACTTACTAATAGAAGTGTGGAATGCTATGTTATAAGAGTGTTGTATATATACCATATTTTCATCATAGGTATTCGTATTCTTCTTATTGTACCTCCTCAAAAGCTACACCAAAGTCCCGAGCTACTTTTATTTTCCCATTTGTTTGTGGATAGAATGTTGTGGACCTCTTCAACTTCATGTCTATCCTCCATCACAATGTAGTCCAAAAATAATTGAAAAACATTGTGCTCCATTTTGAAACGATGCTTCTTGATATCCCAAAGTGCACCCAAACCTATCCAAAGAAAAAGTTTGCTACATCTTGGTTTCTTATGCTCTTTTTATATGGAATTAGAATACACATATTGCTAAACCTATAAATTTCATGAACATTCTTTCCCAAGGATGAGTGGGTACAAGAAAGGGATGATATAAACCATTTTTCCTATTACTACGCTTGTTGGTAAAACAAAAAATGCATCGTCTTACAAACCTAGCTACATGTTCTTACATCTTGGTCCATTACACATACCTCTACAAGTTAGCCACTATCTTCCCTACACCAAAGTACCCTAAAACCTTGGAGGTGTGGGCCACTCTAATCAACTGCAGTCGCTCACCTTTGTGGTTTTCACTTGAAAATTTTTCCATTTGAAAATGTTTCCACATAAATATTGTGTTCCATGTTTTAAAATTGATAAATTTCATATGTGATTGTATTATCATGGTTCATAAATGTTTAAATAAGTAAAAATTGTCTTATAGTAATTCAACCACCCCCGACACAACAACCTATTAGTATAATTGTGTGCTCAACACTACATACATCTTGGATGATGGAGAAAATAAATAAATTATGCCAAGAAAGCATTTTCTCATCTATTTACAGAAGTTAAGAAGCCTATAAAGAAAATGATGTAGTGAGAGTAGTGAATGTGGCACTCAACTCATACGGGCACCTTGATGTGATGTTCAACAATGAAAGCATCTTTGATTCCACTTGGTTTATCCTAGAATTCAACATGAGCATATTTAACATTATCATCACATGATAACAATGATAATAGTTAACACATGATAGCCAAAATAAGGCGCGATCTTCTAGCAAAATTCATACTAATTTATAATACATATAAATATTAAGAAGATCAATAATTATTTAATTTATTTACTTATATAAATTATGTTATAGTACTGTATCATATTATTTCAAATTATTAGAGACTGAATCTCATATAAAAAAAAGTTAATCCATGTTTTGTAATAAAAATAAACATTTTAAAAATTAATAGAAACATTGTTATTAGTTCTTGCCAAGGAAAGATCTAGCAACCAATTTTCTTTTTGACCACTATTAGTTTACCATTGACCAATACAACTTATAATGTTTAACTTTAAAAAATAAATATTTATTTTTCAATATTATTATAAAAAAAAATTCAAACATTTGATTGGACCATAACTTGAAGGTCTTATTGCAGCCTTTGCATAATATAATGCCATTCGGATAACTGTCTCACATATTTTATGTCATAATTTATGGGTGTGGTTACATTATTCATGCATGATTCTTAGATACTTGTGTAGTGAATTTATATTCTTAAACTTTGTAGGAAATCCATCGAAAGATAAAATCCTTGAAAATAGCTCATACTCATGTAAACAACATATTTACCATCACCCATGAGGTGTATACCAATTGTTTGGGTGAGATTTTGTCCTAGCTAGGTCATAGGTTCAAACCCCATGGGAGAGGTGAAGTATGGGAGTCACTATGGTAAAAATAACCGTATGTTAAAATAAAAATAATTTTTGTTGGGTAGTTAAGGTAAACTTGACTTGGTCAAGTTTCTAGTGGTTTTTGAGATCTAGTTTTATGATAACCCATGGTATTGACTCATGGTATTCATGTGGAATGTAGCCTATTTAAAGGATGAATTTAAACCAACTTAGATCCATCTTAACTCTGAATATATAAAGGGTGGAGAGAGATCAAATCTATTGAGATGCAAACCTCTTTTATAGTGAAAAGATATTTGATCCCTCAATAATTGATATATTCTTAGTTAATTGTAACATATTTTAGTCAAGGGTGTCAAGCATGTTGTGATGAGGCTAGAGGAATAGATGAGGAATAAATGAGCCATGGTCAATACGAGATGTATCGGTTCTTTCTAAATCGTCTCGGTTCTTTCTAAATCATATATTCCCGATATATTCATCTTATAGACAAATCTCTTGGTGGTATAGTGGCAACTAGAAGGTTTGATCATGGGCCTAACTGTGATCACTCCAACGAGTTACCAATCCACTATGGTTAAAAAAAATGTAAAATATTTTAAAATGTAATTTATTAAAATGATTTATTATATTTATTTGTTCTATATATACTATTTTTAAGATTATTTTTTAAATTATAAAATGTTAAATTATGTATTATTTTTATGATGTAGTTTATTCGATAAGAATTAAATTATGTTAAGTAAGTTTATTTTATATCATGAAAATGTGAAATGTATTGTAAATATTTTGAATACATAGTTTAAGGTTAATATTTTATTAGTGAATGCTTATGAGTTTTCTTAGTTAATTAGGATTATGGTGTAGTTATTATTTTTCCATAGGTGCTTAGGATATGCAAAGGCATATATGAATGGAAAAACATGATAATATATTATCTACCAACAAGATTGCATGATGAAGAAATAAGGTTACTATCATACCACAAGAGGGAAGGGGTGCATATTTTATTTGACTTTAACAATTGAGCTCTGGGATTACTTCTCTTTCTTTATCATGCTTCCTTAAAAGCTCACATAACAATCTTTAACTTTTGTGTGTGTTCACATCTAAGATATCATAGCTTTGGGTAGAGAGTAGACCACAAGGAAGAGATGGTCTCTTCTAACTATTCACTTGGGGATGGAGGGAGGGAGGTGTAGATGATTGAGGAATTATCATTCATTCATGTTTTACCTCCAATACTCAATCCTCTATCCATGATACTTCCTTCTAGCCAATGAAATAATTTGTATAAATCTTGTGGATGTTGTAGTTGTTTTGTCACAAATGGAAAGTGAATCACATGTACTTGTAGTTGGTAATAGCTTGTGGAAGTTGGGAATGTGTTATTGTGTTATTTTCCAATCCTTTTCGAATTTATTACAATAGTTTGGCCAAACTTTTACTTGACTTTCCGTCGGTTGGAAAATACAACGAAGCCCCTAAAAAAAAACATTTCGCGGCAATATAAATTGACGTAAATGCATTCATTATTTTTCGCATAATTTCGCACATCTCTTCATTTGGTCTGATTTTGCAAAGGATTTTTTTGGGTTTAAGGAATTTTTGGCATAACATTCAAAGGACATTTCTTAGAGGTATGTGATACATTTTTTAGATGTTTTTGGGCTTCATTTTTTTTAAGGTATTTTGTTTTTAGAGGTTTTGGGCTTAATTTTAATTTTTTTTTAAGGTATTTTGTTTTTAGAAGTTTTGGGCTTAATTTTCATTGTTTTCTTTAAGGTATTTTGTTCTTAGAAGTTTTGGGCCTAATTTTCATTGTTTTTAGAGGTTTTGGGCTTAATTTTCAAAGGAAATGTTTTTGGATGTATTTTGTTTTTAGAGGTTTTTGGGCTTAATTTTCATTGTTTTTAGAGGTTTTTGGCTTAATTTTCAAAGGACATTTTTTTGGATGTATTTTGTTTTTAGAGTTTTTTTGGGGCTTCATTTCCAAAAGACATTTTTTGGACTTAATTTTGAAAGGACTCTTTGTAGGCTTAATATTCAAAGGACATTTTTTGGAGGTATTTTTTGAAGTGATATTTTTTTAGAGGCTTTTTGCAGGTATTTTTTAAATTGGCATTTTTTAAGAAGTTGGGCTTAATTTTCAATGGACATTTTTTGGAGGTATTTTTTGAAGTGACATTTTTTTAGAGTACGTGTTTTGGGTTGAAGTAAATCTTTGATAATGATTTTTTAAAATGAGTTTTTGTCTAACTTTTTAAATGAATTTTTTTTGCAGGACTTGGAAGGAAATATTTTGAGGTTCGTTTCATTTTTATAAGATATTTTTTTCTCGGATTTTTTAAAGTAAGTGTTTTGGATTGAAGTATGTAATTTTTGCAAAAGTTTTAAAATGAGTTTTTTTTAAATTAAATCTTTTGTGATGGTTTTTTTAATTGAGTTTTTGTCTAAATTTTTGAAGGAAATTTTTGAACTTCATACTCTATTATCATGGGAAATCGAAGGAATTGCACGAGAAAATATGATCGAACAAGAGACCTTGAGGAACGTAGAGAAGAGGGGAGAGAATCTCGCAAAAGAAAGAGAGAAGCACTCCCAAATATTGAAAGGGAAAATCAACCTCAACTAGAATTTGAAGCAGGTATGTAAATGTAAATATTATGAATTTGACATTTAAAATTTTCCTAGTGTGAAATGTGAACCTTAATTTTTATATGATGAACTAATTTGAAAAATATTTTGCAATGTAAACAGAGAGAGATATTCCTCAAAACATTGATGATGAGATACAAAATTTTGAAAGAGAAAGTGAAAGAGATATTAAACCAATGATTGAAGATGGTGAAAATGTTGAAATAAATACAAGTGAAGAAATTGAATCAGAAGGTATATATATATATGTTGAACACATGCATGTATTATTGAAATTATACATATTTATTAATTTAGTTATTTATTGAATATGTAAACTTATTATGTACTATTAATTCGAATAAGTACAGATGAAATCAATGTCGATGATGAGATGTTAGAAAATGTTGACACTTACACATATGGATATAAAACAGCTGACCATGTTATACGATATCATGTTAAACACATTTTTGATACGTACTTCATAAAGGAAAATGTGGTAGTTCAAGCCCAATTGTTGAAAGGTCTCCTATCATCGAGGAAATTAAAAGAAGCTACGACTTTATTCGGTATTCGAAAATCAATAAAAGATTAAAAAATGAAGGAAAATGTGATACAAAATATAAATAGTGTTATAAATTCAACTAGAAGATTTAGAAAAAAAAAATGTTTCAATTGTATGTAGAGTAATACATATGGCAATGGTTTCATCAAGTACTAAAGAGAATCTCTTGGTAAAATCTATGGCACGAGCATTAGGAACCTCACGAAAAATTGTGCACAAACTTTGAAAATTTCAGTTGCAAATAGATGTAAATGATGAACTCGCTTGTTGGAGAGATATTTGTAGGCAACCATACAAATATAGACTTGGAGAAAATGTTAAAAAAATAATATATGAATATTGGAAGAAAAATTCATGTGTTTTTCCAAATACAAGGGATGTGATGTGAAGAAGAATAGCACGAAATCAGTACGAAACACATGCAAAACATTTCTTGAACACCACTCAGATATATTTTTTCAACAAGTTCAAACAAGAGAATCATGAAATTGATGTCTCAATAAGTGCTTTTGTTCAACAAAAACCATGGTATGTATAACCTATGACCGTACACGACACTTTTTGTTGTCGTTACCATGTGGAATTTTAGTTATATTATGACACATTCCTTAAGTTTGGTAGAAAATTTTGGAAAGGTTCACCTCCTCCTTCCACTATCCGTGATTTCATATCTCAAATTCTATGTGGAAGAAAAAACGATGAATTATTTTACGAAAAGAAATGTGTTGGTGGTAAAAAATGCAATGATTGTGGAAATTTGACTAAATTTCAAAACAAATATCGTACTGATATACATGATCTATCATTTTCCAACATAAAAATGAAATGGAAGAGATATGAATATATCCATACATCGATTCAAGGTTCAAATAGTGCTAAAAGAATTGAATTACAAGAAGAAGACATTTTTGTGATAGATTTTTTGAGAAAGTTTGAGGCCGAAATTTATAAATACACCAAGCATTCCAATAGAGCTCGATGGCAAGACTTGCAATTCAAAAAATCTTGTGAATTTTTTTCACCAGGGACCATTTTGTCAGTAATTGATTTTGAATAAAACTACACATTTGTTCCACAAAAAGAAATTTAGAGTGAATACTATCATTCTGACCAAGTCTCCATGCTCGTCCATATTCTATATAGACATGCTAAAGAAAACGTTGATCATATAGAAAGCACCAGTGAAAATCGGCATGTTATTAATGAATGTCACTTTTAAATTAGTGACGATTGTACACATGATACATATTTTGTACAATACTGTTTTGGAAATATTTATGACTCCTTGAAAAGTCGTGGAATAAAATTCAATGAACATCGGATATGGTCAGATGGATACGCAGGTCAATTCAAATCTTGACGATCATTCTTTTGGTTGTGTTGTCTTCATAAGAAAACCTGCATTAAACATTGTTGGAATTTCTTTGAGACTGGTCATAGAAAAGGAGAACATGAGGGTGTAGGGGCATGCATAAAACGATCACTTCGAAGATATCAAATGGACCCCTCTGCAAACCGACTTGTGGACGCTAAAGAAGTTGTTCAATGGCGCATCACTGCACTAAGCCATGAGACTAACCGATCAAGAGAAGTGTGATGGTACATTAAATCTAATTTTTATTGGATATCCAATTTTAAACAATGTACATTTATCACAATGATTATCTTTGATGGTATTTTGATATCATATTTACATTCTTTTTTGAATTTTCCATATAGGTTTTTTTGGCATATTGGGGTCGAAGATGTAGATAGATATATTGGAAATGATGTTGAAACAATAAAAGGGAATCAAAAATTGCATTCAATTAAAACAAAGTTATCCACAAATGTGTTTGCATTAGATAAAAGAAAATATTCTTGTTTTTTTCATGTTTGCATAGAAAACATAGAATCCAATGATGTTTGTGAAAACAAAATGTATGTAAAAGATTGGAAACATACAAATCTAAATACAAAGGGGAAAATGTCTGTTGCAATGTTTGAAGAAATGCAATCAAATGAGACTACAATATCATTTGATGGTGTTTGAGTTTCTGATCTTGTTAGAGAAGGTAAAATTTGAATTGATTTCAAATGATATAGATCTAGAAATAGATAATAAAATTATTTTAAACTTAATTTTTCATGTTAATTAGGATCTAAATTTAAATACATAAGTTTGTTTTATTGTGCAGGAGATTTTTTTGCTGTAATTGCACCTACTGTCAATGATGAAAATGTGAAGTATTATTTGATGCATTGCATTGAACGAAAGATGAAATTATTAGAAAACTATAATGATCACGGGTTTTCATATGATAGAGGATCTATAATACTGAAAGGTTATTTTTTCAGACAAACTAATCAAAGTGGGGATTTTGTTTACTTTGAAGAATATGAACCTGATGTCATAAGTTGTCAATATAGTCACTTGGTATGTGCAGAATGCATAA
Source organism: Pinus albicaulis (assembly GCA_034641835.2). NCBI lineage: Eukaryota > Viridiplantae > Streptophyta > Pinopsida > Pinales > Pinaceae > Pinus > Pinus albicaulis. The sequence continues at coordinate 34,208 of JAXQQM020073034.1, read as the reverse complement.
AGTTGATAGAGGTTCAATCAAACAAAAAAACTAAAATTAAGAAATGGAAAATGCAAAATCCGATCATGAAAAGATCATTGAAGATGGCATTCCATTGGAATTTTTTTGATTGAACTGCCCAACAATTTCTTCTCTTTGGATTCATGTTTTAGAACTTCCAGAACTCAACCAAAAATTCAACTACCTTGTTATGTTATCTGTGCAAGTGTTTGCACATGTACATTGTTTTGGTACATGCACACTAGTATCAACTGAAAGTAGATTTTTTATGTGCATTGATGACAAATGTTGCACATACTCGATATATATGTTCTAGAATGTAATTAACTGAAAGTAGCTTTTCTATGTGCATTGATGAAAAATGTTGCACCTGGATATATATGTTCTAGAATGCAATTAACTAAAAGTAGCTTTTCTATGTGAATTGATGAAAAATGTTGCACGTATTGGATATATATGTTCTAGAATTCAATTAACTGAAAGTATATTTTCTATGTGCATTGATGAAAAATGTTGCACGTATTGGATATATATATGTTGTAGAATGCAATTAACTGAAAGTATCTTTTCTATGTGCATTGATGAAAAACGTTGCATGTACTAGATATATATGTTATAGAATGCAAGTAACTAAAAGTAGATTTTCTATGTGCATTGATGAAAAATGTTGCACGTACTGGATATATATGTTCTAGAATGCAATTAACTGGAAATATCTTTTCTATGTGCATTGATGAAAAATGTTGCACATACTGGATCTATATACATTATAGAATGCAATTATAAAATTTTATGATTGTTTGTCACATCTAACAAGACGTAGGATCTTATGATTGTTTTTATATATATATATATATATATATATATATATATATATATATATCTATATATATATATATATATATATATATATATATATATATATATATGTCGATATGTGTACTTCAATCATTTTAACATATATCTTCAAACATGTACTTAAATCATTTCTACATGTACATATATATTCATGTGACCTTTTTTTTGTTTGGAAAACCACAACTTGAATTTAAAAAAAAAAACATTATATCATAATCACATGGAAAATGTAGTTCGACCATCCAAAACTTGAGTTTTAAAAACAAAACATTATATCACAACATTACTTCACATGCCAATTTTAGTTCAACTATTCAATAAAAACAAAACATTATATCATGCAATCACGTGTCAAATGTAGTTCAACCATCCAAAACTTGAGTTTTAAAAACAAAACATTATATCACAACATTACTAAACATTTCAAATGTATTTCAACTATCCAATAAAAACAAAACATTAAATATCACAATCACATGCCAAATGTAGTTCAACCATCCAAAACTTGAGTTTTAGAAACAAAACAAATTATATCACGACATTACTTCACATGCCAAATGTACTTCAACTATCCAATAAAAAAAAAACATTAGATCATGCCAAATGTAGCTTAACTATCCAATAAAAATGAAACATTATATCGTGCAATCACATTCCAAGTGTAGTTCAACCATCGAAAACTTGAGTTTTAAAAATAAAAAAAATTATAACAAAACATTACTTCACATGCCAAATGTAGTTCAACCATCCAAAACTTAAGTTTTAAAAACAAAACAAATTATAACACAACATTACTTCACATGCCAAATGTAGTTCAACCATCCAAAACTTGAGTTTTAAAACCAAAACATTATACATCACAACATTACTTCACATGCCAAATGTAGTTCAACTATCCAATAAAAACAAAACATTATATCACATGTACCAAATGTAGTTCACATAAAATATGTCCAAAATTTGTAGATCTCACAAGTATCAAGTTATATATGACATCTAGATAATACTATGTATAAAAAAATAAATTTAAGACTAAATCTATTGAAAATATAATGTTGCACGTGCATGTGCATCATCCATCAAATATAGATGGATATAGTGTCTCTCCCAGCAAAGTCACGATCCTCGAGTTATCCTGCGAAGCATGGGGAACTTGTACACAATGTGTACAAACATTAAAATTTAATGTTTTAAAATTCAGTGAGAATATATAGAATTTCATTTAAAAAAACAAAATGTAAAAAAAATCATGCAATACCTTATGAGGTTCCCTCTCCATTTGTTGCTATACTAAAACTTCCTCCATTGGAAACTGGAACATCTTTAACATTAAAAAGCTGCTTAAAATATACATGTACAACTATATATATATATATATATATATATATATATATATATATATATATATATTAAAAAATTTCAAATGAAAATTCATATATAAACTTGTCTTCAATAATATTAAACAAAAAGTTAGGAAACTTGTTCAAATGGTTGAAATGTTGTGGATGTTCCTATCTCCATCATACACTCCATCGCTAGAGTCTGTGGAGAAAAGAAATCCTCTGTAGGAACCTAAAATTCAAAAAATTTAAAAGTATAAAATAACTCAAGATCTAGATCTCAATTTATAATCAAAATTTTGAACTTCAATTTATAACTTATAACTTAAAAACATATATTTAAGTGAAAATTTGAATACTTGTGCTAGTGGATTTGGCACATCTCCTAAGAGAGGCTCCAAAAGAAGATCTCCAAAAACCTAAAATTCAAAAAATTTAAAATAACTCAAGATCTCTAGATCTTAATTTATAATAAAACTTTTAAACTTCAATTTATAACTTGTAACTTAAAAACAGATATATATATATATATAAGTGAAAATTTGAATACTTGTGTTGGTGGATTTGGCACATCTCTTAAGAGTGGCTCGGAAAGAAAATCTCCAAAAACCTAAAATTCAAAAAAATTAAAATAACTCAAGATCCAGATATATCTCATTTTTTAATGGAACTTTTTAAGGTGGAATATATAACTTAAAAACATATTTAAAAGTGAAAAAAAATTCATACTTGTGATGGTGGATTTGGCACATCTCCCAAGGAAGAAGAAGGTACCTCCATCCCAAAAGCATCGGACGTAATCAGAATCTGTTAAAACATTTTATTATATATATACATGTACATGTGTGCACAATTATTTATTTTAAAAATATCTCATCATGTTTCGATATATATAATAATAGATAAAAAATAATTGTAAATCATCATGTGTTCACTTAAAAAACACTAACATTTGCCAATATATCTTGATGGTGAGAACCATATTGATTGTATGATTGACGGTGAGACCCATCTTGATTGTTTCAATCGGAGGCTCCGACCTTGATATTAACATTTTCTTCATTCATCAAGCGTGACAACTGCAAATGGTGTTAACATATAATGATACATTTTTTTTATATTAATGTATACAAATAAATGTATGTATATATGTATTTATTACAAATTGTACATGTGTTAAAATAGTTGAACCCTAACCATTAACACATATTGTTTCCATGTCCTCTTCCTCATGAACAATTAGGTCCTGCCAACCATTGCGACAATTCTTTGCATATGTTTTGAGATCTTCAACACTCATGTTGTCAATCTCTTCATCTGTATAATACACAAAATTAGCACGTGAATTCTCACGTGCTCTTTTTCGATTCAAAAAAATATCGAATCCACCCAATCCACTGTTAACATTGTCAATGATGACATCCCTTACTTCTCGACGAATTTGAGAAGTGGCATCCATCTCTGACCGCAAAGTTTTGACACGAAGAGGTCAACTAACCAATGGTGGTTCAGGGTGGGGCAACTCAACATAAGGCCTAGCGCCCCTATGGTCACATAATAGACCTTTTCCAGGACTAAAAAATATAGAGCGAACATCATTGTAATTGGGTTTCATCTATAAAAAGAAGTCTGCATAAAATAATTTTGCAAAATAAAGTGGAACCTCATCGTTCCATGGGAGTCTTCCATAGGACGCAATATGTCTATCATACAAATAGTGAGCTATATGAGGGTGCTTGAAATATTACACCTTCAGCATCCTTCTTTTCAGCCCTTCTTTGAAATTAAACATAGACTTGGCCATTTCTATTGTAACTCTTTGTTTAACAACCTCCCATTTATTGGGACCCATCACTGTTTCCTTTCTTTTTCTCATCACTTCTACAAAAGTATCAGTGGTTGGCCCAAGCTTTAGATACACATCTACTAGTTCGTTTAAAGAGTGTGTAACTATTTCCAAGCTTTGTCGATTCTCAGCAGGTAGAGTCAAAGCCACGAGATCTCTCTTTGATTTTTCATGAAGATGTTGCCACCTTTGTAAGGTGCATTGTTGCATGTTTGTTTCTCAAGGTATATTGGAAATGTCAGACGAATAATTCGTGGTTGGTGTACAACCTTCTTCTTGAATGACGCGTTCTTCCCTACGTCTTTCTTGAGCAGCATTTGGAGAAACATTTTCAGCCTCTACATCAATATATAAAAATTTTTATATTAAAAAAACACATGTAAACAAATTTGTACAAATTGAATGAAAATAATATTCAAACTGATGGCCACCTCGATATGGTTGGCTAGCATCTTTCCCACCTTGAGACTGTTGAGAACTAGAATGACCACCGATTGGTTGAGAACCAACATGACCATCCTTTAATTGGCCTCTGGGGGAATACATATCACCACCTTCACGCAATCCACCAACACTTATTGATGGCCCTCCAAGGGAATGTGAACCACCACCAACCTCACGAGACAAGAGAGAATCTTCATAAAAAAATAGGAATTTATAATCAATTCACAAATACATTCATACATATAAATACATGTAAATATTCATTTATTAAATTGTGTGAACCATACCACGATTACGTGAACCATGGGCATGCTTCATTGATGGAGTAGACGCCCTTGTCCTCCTAGCTCCTAAAAAATAAAAAAATAAACTTATTAACAACTAATTTAACTCACAAAATTGATAAAAAATAAATTCCATATGTTCATATATGTATGTATATGTATGTATATGTATGGATATTTAAGACTATATTTAAATACCATGAACATCCCTCGATCCCTGATCCCCCCATCTCGTAGAGATATGGGATTCTGTTGATCTTCGTCGTTCATCCTTCGTGATATATATATCTACAATGGACATTTACATTTATTTTTTCAAATTACTATTTAAAATTAATTCAAAAATAAATTTCAAAAAATTAATGTAATTTAGTGTACACGAATTATGCAAAACACAACTTTCAAAGCACTAATTGATGTGTGAAACTCAATTTAAGCAATTTTTTTATAAAAATCTTAAGTTCACCAAATTACACTTTACATGGTGGGAGCACCCTTGGTATATAATTGAAAACATGGTGGGAGCACACTTGGTATAAAACTGAAAAAAACACATGGTCATTAAAAAAGAAGCGTGAAACTCCATTTAAACAAAAATTTGTTGAAGTCCTCACATTTTAATTTTATAAAAATGTGAAGTTCACACTTGTTGCAAATATGAAGTTCACCAAGTCACGCTTTACATGGTGTGGTGGGAGCACACTTGGTATATAATTGAAAAAAACACATGGTCATTAAAAAATACTATTTATAAGTACAAAACACACACATCTCCAAGATATGTTACAATGTCTATCAATAAATTTTGAAGGAGAGCGTCTCAACACTAATTCATCTTTGAGAGATGAATCTTGAATTTTTGAGGAAAAGCTTCTCAAACTAATTCATCTTTGAGAGATGAATCTTGCATTGGCATTCCCCCGTATAATTCTAACTCATCTATTAATTCCTCTTTGATAGATGAATCCTGAATTAGCATTTCCCCACGCAATAGATCAGCAAACATCTTATTAACATTTGCACAATGTCTTAAATACTAAAAATTTGAAATTGGCTAACAATATTGTTTTCTTTTACATGCTGTTGTTTTAACCTCTCCTTCTTAACTTGGTACACGCCTTTCATCTGGTTGCAGACAAGTTTGGAATTGGTGAAAACTATAATTCCATTTGATCCATAATCCTTAGTTTTTCCCAAGCCTTCTATCAATGCAATATAATATGCCTCATTGTTTGTTGTTCTTCCCGGTATATTCATTTTCCTTTGGACGACCTTGATAGTCGCAATATTGGAAAGCACATATGTAATCACTACTTTCCCTAGGTTGGGATAGCAAGAAACATGTATGCATAATGTCCATTTTTCAACCATATTTAGTGGGTTTTGTTATCCCTGAAAAAAATAAATTCAATAAAATATATTAAATTAACATTTATTGCAAATGCATGGGAGAAATGACACATGTGCATAAGATAAATGGCATGTGCATGGTTTATCTTAAAGTTTGACTTAAAGTTTATGGTAGAATTCACATCTACAAATGAGATGCGTTAAATATTACATTGCCTAGAGTTTAAGGGAGATTTATAACACATATACATGGTTCATGCATATTTTGCCTAAAATTTTGCCTTAAAATCTATGGCATAAATCACATCTAGAAATGACATGCCTTAAGAAAGTATGACATCCAGAGGCCACCTGGCCCTTTACATGCCTTAAGAAAGGATGAGATCCAAAGGCTACCTGGCCCATTACAGATTCCTTTAGAACTTTTAGAAGTTAAGACTCAAAAAACAAACTAAAATCCTATGGAAGTTCAACCACTTTAGGTTCATTTTTTAGGCCTTAAATTTTGCCCTGAATTAATGGGAGAAAGCCTTGAGTTTGGAGGATCCTATCCTATGGAAGTTCAGCTACTTTAGGTTCAGTTTTTAGGCCTTAAATTTTGCCTTGAATTAATGGGAGAAAGCCTTTAGTTTGTGGGAGAAATCACATTTACATGGTCTGCAAAATTATTTTATGCACTTACTAAAACAACTGGTGGTGGCAGTTATGAAGTTATGTCAAAAGTCACACCTTTATGAGTTTGTGGGAGAAATGACAAATTGCCTTATAATTTATGGGAGAAATGAAATAGAAATGACACATGCCTTAAAGTTTGCCTAAAAGTTTATGGGAGAAGGGAGAAATGAAACATGTACAAGTTTTGCCTTAAAGTGATAGTGGTTTATGGATATTAAAATGAAGAACTTCTATTTCTATTCTAGAGATTGACTGTAGGGGCATTTACTGGATATGTCACCTTTGAGAAAACATGAGATCCAGAGGCTACCTAGCCCTTTATAGACTCTACCTTTAGAACTTGTTGAAGTTAACACTCAACAGACAGACTAAAACCCTATGGAAGTTCAACCACTTTAGGTTCAGTTTTTAGGCCTTAAATTTTTCCTGGGAGAAATGGCATGTGCATGGTTTGACTTAAATTTTTCCTTAAGTTTATGGGAAAAATCACATCTAAAAATGACATGCCTTAAATTTTGCCTTGCATAGAGTTTAAGAGAGAAATGAAATGTACATGGTTTGCCTTAAAAATTTCCTTATAATATATGGGAGAAATGACATTGCCTTATATTTTATGGGAGAAATAACATAAAAATAACATAGAAAAGACATTGAAATGACATAGAAATGAGACATGCCTTAAATTTTTCCTAAAAGTTTAAGGGAGAAATGGCACATGTATGCGAGAAATGACACATGTAAACTATTTGGCTTAAAGTGGTAGTGGTTTATGGATATTAAAATGAAGAAATTCTATTTAGATCTGTTCTAGAGATTCATTGTCGTGGGATTGACTGTAGGGAAATTTACTGGATATGTCACATTTGAGAAAATATGAGATCCAGAGGCTACCTGGCCCTTTACAGACTCTACCTTTAGAACTTGTAGAAGTTAACACTCAACAGACAGACTAAAATCCTATGGAAGTTCAAAATCCTATGAGAGTTCAGCCACTTTAGGTTCAATTTTTAGGCCTTAAAGTTTGCCTTGAATTAATGAGAGAAAGCCTTTAGTTTCTGGGAGAAATGACATTTACATGGTTTGCAAAATTATTTTATGCACTTACTAAAACAACTAGTGGTAGTGGTTGATGAAGTTATGTCAAAAGTCACACCTTTATGAGTTTGTGGGAGAAATGACAATTTTCCTTATAGTTTATGGGAGAAATGAAATAGAAATGACACATGCCTTAAAGTTTGCCTAAAATTTTATGGGAGAAGGGAGAAATGACACATGTACAAGGTTTTCCTTAAAGTGGTAGTGGTTTATGGATATTAAAATGAACAACTTCTATTTCTATTCTAGAGATTGATTGTAGGGACATTTACTAGATATGTCACATTTGAGAAAAGATGAGATCCAGAGGCTACCAGCCCTTTACAGACTCTCCCTTTAGAACTTGTAGAAGTTAACACTCAAAAAAAAGACTAAGATCCTATGGAACTTCAAAATCCTATGAGAGTTCTGGATATTAAAATGAAGAACTTCTATTTCTATTCTAGAGATTGACTGTAGGGGCATTTACTAGATACGTCACATCTGAGAAAAGATGAGATACAGAGGCTACCAATCCTTTATAGACTCTGCCTTTAGAACTTGTAGAAGTTAACACTCAACAGATAGACTAAGATCCTATGGAAGTTCAAAATCTTATGAGAGTTCAGCCACTTTATATTCAATTTTTAAGCCTTAAAGTTTGCTTTTAATTCATGAGAGAAAGCCTTTAGTTTGTTGGAGAAATGACGTTTACATGGTTTGCAAAATTATTTTATGCACTTACTAAAACAACTAGTGGTATTGGTTGATTAATTTATGTCAAAAGTCACACCTTTATGAGTTTGTGGGAGAACTGACAAATTTCCTTATAGTTTATGGGAGAAATGAAATAAAAATGACACATGCCTTAAAGTTTGCCTAAAATTTTATGGGAGAAGGGAGAAATGACACATGTACAAGGTTTGCCTTAAAGTGGTAGTGGTTTATGGATATTAAAATGAATAAATTCTATTTCTGTTCCAGAGATTGACTATAGGGGCATTTACTGGATATGTCACCTTTGAGAAAAGATGAGATCCAAAGGCTACCTGGCCCTTTACAGACTCTGCCTTTAGAACTTGTAGAAGCTAACACTCAACAGACAGACTAAAATCCGATGGAAGTTCAAAATCCTATGAGAGTTCAGCCACTTTAGGTTCAATTTTTAGACCTTAAAGTTTGCCTTGAATTAATGGAAGAAATCCTTTAGTTTGTGGGAAAAATGGCATGTGCATGGTTTTCCTTAAATTTTTCCTTAAAGTTCATGGGAGAAATCAAATCTAGAAATGACATGCCATAAATTTTGCCTAAGTGCCTAGAGTTTAAGATAGAAATGACATAGAAAGAGAAATCACATCTATAAATGACATGCCTTAAAGTTTTCCCAAGTGCCTACGGTTTAAGATAGAAATGACATAGAAATGACACATGCCTTAAATTTTGCCAAAAATTTTATGGGAGAAATGACACATGTATAGGAGGAATGACACATGTACACGGTTTGCCTTAAAGTGGTAGTGGTTTGCACTTACTTAAACATTTGCCTTAAAGTGGTAGTGGTTTGCACTTACTTAAAAAAATAGTGGTAGTGGATGATTAAGTTATGTCAAAAGTCACACCTTGATGGGTTTGTGGTTGAGATGACATGTACATGGTTTGCAAAATTATTTTATGCACTTACTAAAACAACTAGTGGTAGCGGCTGATGAATTTATGTCAAAAGTCACACCTTGATGAGTTTGTGGGAGAAATGACATGTAGATGGTTTGCCTTGAATTTTATGGGAGAAATCACATCTAGAAACCTTTACTTTGACATATATAAACAGGCTAAGAACATTAAAAAGGAATTTTCAACTTGCATTATTTGTGTCCTTAATAAGAAGTGTGATTTAGCACCCAATAGATTGTTTAATAATTTATAATAATGTCATTTTTGGCTTGTACTATCATTCATCCTTCATATGTACAAGAATTTTACAACTTGAACATCAACCTACACTATCATAATATCACTGTACATAATCTAAATTATTAATATCCATTACATCATAAAACACTCCACTTTTAAAATTTTACAAGATTAGAAGCCTCATGGAAGGTGTAAATTTAGGTACATTAATGAAATACATTGGGCTGATTTAAATATTACAAGAATTATGAGTTGCTAAATTCTCTGTGTGAATTTCTTTGTAGTGTTTAATTCTGTTAATTTTGTTGATGAATTCTGTGCGAATTTTTGTTCATTACGTTGTTGAATTCTGTGTGAATTTCTGTTCATTCTGTTGCTAAATTCTGTGTGACTTTCTATTCATTTTGTTGCTGAATTCTGTGTGAGTTTCTTTGAGGTGTTTTTCTCTTCTGTTTTATAGTTTGTTGAATACTAAGAATACTTGGGTAGATAAGAAAATAAAACATATATATTATTTCTAAGACTAATAAGTATTTATTCATATGCTATAATGGCATCTAGATGTTGAGAAAGACTTGTTATGTTCCAAATAACTACTTTCAAATTACAAGAATGGAGAATGAAAACAAATATATTTTATTTCTCTTTCAAATTACACGAATGGACACTATTCGTTAGAGCTCTTAGAAGCAGTCGGGAGGTACCGAAGGGACCCTAACAGTGATAACAAGTCAAAGAATGAATGAATATTAGGTATTGATCATGAAATATCTTCCCTGTACATCGAAAGGAATATACATAAATAACCAGACAACCAGAAGTAAAGAGATGCATGTATATAGATCAGAGACCTTGATGTAGTACTAACACATAATTATACGGTCGGGAGGTACCGAAGGGACCCTAACAGTGATAAAAATTCAAAGAATGAATGCATATTATGTATTGATCATGAATATCTTCCCTATACATTGAAATGAATACACATGTATGTAACCAGAAAACCAAAAGTAAAGAGACATGTACAGGCAAATCAAAGACCTCAATGTATTACTAACACATAATTATACGGCCGGGAGGTATCAAAGGGACTCTAACAGTGATAACAATTCAAAGAATTAATGCATATCAGGTATTGATCATGAAATATCTTCCCTGTACATAAAAAGGAATACACATACATAACCAGACAACCAAAAGTAAAGAGATGCGTGCAGGAAAATCATAGACCTCGATGTAGTACTAACACATAATTATACAGAGACCGAGACTCCCTAGTTGTAGGAGGATGAGCATTGAGTGATCCAATAAAACAACAAAAATATTTATATTATAGAAAAATCTTCTCAAGTCTTGGAATCACTTGTCCATTTTTCCTTCCCATGAGCTCTTAGAAGCTAAACTCAAAATGTGTGGTACGTTTTTTATAATTTCTAGTTTACTATCAACTAAAAGTAGCTTTTCTATGTGCATTGATGAAAAATGTTGCATGTTCTGGATATATATCTTCTAGAATGCAATTAACCCAAATAAAATGTGTTCTGGAAATACATTGCACAAAATACCTGAATTAATTTAAGTATCATAATTGAGATGTGCATAGAAATATTTCTAATGTAACTATAAAAAATTAAATATGTACAGTACATGTGTGGAGGGAAAATGCAGAGTATAAGAGACTAAGGATATTTGTACAAGAGGGTTTTTCCTGAATTATAAAATAATAGATTTGTGTAAGAAAATATAAATCTAATTGTACTTTGAACTGAGTTAAGAAAGTCAAAGTAGTGATTCTAAAAACCCTGGAATTTTAGGATGTAAATATATATAAGAATGAAAGGCAAATGGAATGAAATAAACGAAATTATATACCTTTGTTATCAAATCTGGAGTTGGGTATAAATTATCGATTTCTGCAACAGAAGCTTGAAAAGAAAGAAATTCTAGACCTTTGTTATAGTTTCCAAGAGTGACATGAAGGATCGAAACAAGGGAAATAGAAAATCAACGAAAAAAATAAAGAAATTAAAAATCCCAAAATTGTAAATTCATAAGAGTGAAATTAAAATAGAATTTCATTAATAATGAGGTAAAGTAAGTCTTCTCTGGTATTATTATTAGAAGTCAAAATTTCATACAGAATATCATAATTTCCATTAACGATCAATACAAGGGTACTGGATTGAGAAATAGCAAGTTGTACAAATTACAATGATTCTGGGAACCATAAATTTTATGTCGAGAGACAAGAATTATATTTTATTCGCCTCATTGAAAATTAGTTAAACTACGCGATTCTAATCAGAAGAGGAAATAAGTAATGAAATTCCCAATTTTCATACGAGGAAGGCCATTGGGGAATTAAAACTGTAAATCTGAAACTGATTGACTCTGGAAAAAAAATAGATACAAAACTCAAAAGTCAATTCGATGAAACCATCTGACCATTAAAGAAAACTTTTGACGGCCATTAAGGTGAGTTGAAATCGATGGGAGTAAAAACATTATAACCCATTTCCTTTCAAAACAAATCGAAATGGTTGGAATAGTGTACCGAGGAAGAATTAACCATTTATATAGAAGAGTATATAACGTAAATAATTCTTAAACTCCGAATTACAAATAAAATTAGTTCCAACAAATTGAATCTGAGAGAAATGTGGAATTTCACTAATAATTTCACCAGGAAATTAATACCAAAGAAATTATCAATCAAAGCTAAAATGAAATGATAAATTTGAAATTTAGTGAATGGATTGGGGAAAATCCAATTGACGAAAACGTATATCAAAGTGATCCAGCTCTTCGTTCTTCAGAGGAGAAGAAACCAGTGGGTTTGGATGAATGCATTCGGTGAAGAAAAAACCATGCAAATAGAAATGGTGGGTAAGAAAAATTGAAGGCATATATGTAGAGTAAAAGCTGAATAATTACTTTTGTTTCTGGAAGGTGAGTTTGTAAGTATGAAATATGTATATTGTGGAAAAATCTTCTCAAGTCCTGGAATCGATTGTCCCTTTTTCCTTCCCATGTGGTTTTGTCTTTATTTTGTATATTTTCCATATCTACCAAGGTGAAAAGTGTCTAGGGCCATCACAGTTTGAATTTTACGCTCTACATTGGAGTTACAGTAGTTGTTCATGGCTATGGTGTAGAATTTAGTAAGATCATCATATTTAAATTTTAACAACTAATTTTATTTTATTTTTAACTTGCTCAAAATAGAGGTTACAACGACGAATACCTGGAAATTAGCAGACGACAAGAGGATGAAGCTACAACGAGAAGACGAGGCAGGATATCGTCGAAGACGTCGTGGAGGACACAGATCAAATTCGTTGTGAACAAAAAAAATTAAAATTAAAATCAAAAAAAAAAAGTCAACAAAAAAAACAAAAAAAACCTCACCTCGTCGCTTTGGTGCAACACCAAGCCCTTGCAAACAAATGACGTGAGACAGATAGACGCAGCACAACAACAAGCCCCTACAAATAGATGTTAACAAAAAAAATTAAAATTAAAATCAAATAAAAAAAATCAACAAAAAAATACAAAAAAAATAGAAAAACACCTCACCTCGTCGTCACGGCGCAACACCAAGCCCCTGCAAACAGACAATGGTAATAAGCCTGAAACCTGTTAAAATTTGTGGGCCGGTATATTTATAAGAACAAGTTTGGCCGAACTATTTTAAAATTTCGATCGGTCTAATAGTTTGGCTAGACTATTAGTTTGACTGAACTTTGGTTACTGGTTTTCTCATCTTCGACCAAAAATCTATTTGCACACATCATCAATATGTCGTCAATGTAAACGACAGATTGAGTTCGATCAAACTAATTTCGAAAGTTCGGTCGAACTCTTAGATAGTTTGGCTGAAATTTTATAAATTTTCGGCCAAACTGTTGGGAAAATGACTTTTCTGCCCTCGATTCTCACAAAAGTGTAACCCACCTTCGTGGGTTTACCCAACACCGTTAAGCTTGCATCTTGGTCATTATTGTTCATTAACAATTTGGGGATAAGTACAGGCCTCTACTATATTATTCCAAAGGAAATTAGCATATGAGCTCTTCCTACTTACATTAAAAATTCTTGGAGGGGAAGAAGATTCCCGAGACACCATTGAACAAAGAAAGGGAGGATCTATCTTGTGTGTGTATGGTAGTGGAAGGGAGCAACATCACTTATTGATGGAGATATATGGGTGTGCATTGCTATGTAGTGAGCATATTTATTATTTCAGGAGAGAATGGATCAGGCTAAGTGAGATTAGAGACACTTAGGATCTTTCATTAACCTAGTGGTATCATGGTCAAGCTTGGGGTTGGAATCCATAGGCGATACATATGGCTGGGTGGTAAACCACCCCCGAACAATTAACTAGGTGAAATTCACCTAATCATAAATAAGTGTTTGGGTCTATTACTTGAATTCCATGAGTTAAATTGGCATTGCATGTAAACTATAAGTGTCAAAAGGTTAGTGTTACACAGTAATTTTTCACCGTCCCTACCATTCCCCGTCCCGCACATTGGAGGGCCCATTTTGTGACCTGTGAGCAATGTCATGCCTTGAAACCACTATCATTGCATTCCTCTAAACATGAGCTTCAATTGCCCAGAAGACATCTCCTTGCAAAAAACCATATAAACACCCCTTTTTGCATTGGCGCAGGTAGCCAGTCCCTCACTCGTGCCAATAGGGAAAATCCTACAAAGAGGCCGCACCAACTGGCGCTCTATCCCAGAGTCACAGTCGTGCCAGCAAATTTAAGGAGCATTTTTTAAATAAAATGGTGGAAGTTTCGTTTCAACAGACTCAGAAACTTTTATCTATCTTGAGTTGGGAGGTTTGGCTCCGGGAATTCCATGTAAGGGAAGTGGTTTTCCACCTCTCATGGAAGCTTCCTTGAAGATAGGGCCAATCCCACAATTATAGGGATCCCAACTCTCCTTCCTCCATCTATAAAAGCTTGCCCATTTCCATTGCAAGCTAGTCTTGAAGTGCCCAAGTCTTGAATCTCCAATTTCTCAAATTCCCAAGAGCCTTAATGCTGCAAGAGCCCTCATTCTTCCCTTAAGGCCAAACCCGAGCAAGGAGACTATCATCGAGAGACTCTAAGAGAGGCTTGTCTCATCCTTGGCAGGCTTTGCGAGACGTGTTCTACTGGAGACCCCTCCGAAGGAGACCTCAGCGTCAGAACATTGGTTGTACTCTCTTT
Source organism: Pinus albicaulis (assembly GCA_034641835.2). Classification (NCBI taxonomy): domain Eukaryota; kingdom Viridiplantae; phylum Streptophyta; class Pinopsida; order Pinales; family Pinaceae; genus Pinus; species Pinus albicaulis. The sequence continues at coordinate 19,202 of JAXQQM020073034.1, read as the reverse complement.
CAATTGTTTATTAATGAATGACTACTGGTTATGGTTCTACTCTGTCTTTCGTTTATGATAATGATGAGTTATATCCTTTCTGACTGATATATAGTTGTGTATTCTGGATTTTATGCTTGTATTCGTATTGTTTCTTGCATGTGCAGGTGTCCATTCACGGAGATCGTGGGGATCATGATCTACCGGGGCTAAGGAATGGGAACACTGTCTCTTCTACGAATCATAGCGTTGGACTCCAGGTAGGCCTCCAACGTTGGTCTGTTTATTCGCAATTAGGAACTTGCGCTGTAGCATTTGATGATTGTTGCTAGACCCGTTCTGGGCTAGTAGGGATCGCCTCTGTCTGCAGAGGGGATTCACCTCTTCAACAATTTGGCGACTCCACTGGGGAGATCAGCTTGTTGTTTGATTTGTAAGCTATAGACGGAGCCTGAAGCACAGCCAGATAGCCTTCGAAACGCTTTTGCTCTGCATTAGCGGAGTAGATCAACGTTGCTTCAGTCAATCTCCGATTTGGTTTACGAACTGAACAACTTGGAGTATTGTCTTCTCTTTTCGGTCATTTCTTGGCCTTGCTTGCTTGGTCAACTCTTTTGGGCTGGTTCTTTCTATGAATTTGGCTTTTGGATAGCTTGATTATCACTGGTCTGCTTGTTGGATTTCTCTTTTTTATTTTTGACTGGTAAACTCGACTAGCGCGCTTTTCAGCTTGACAGTCGCGACCATTGGCGTAGGTTTCTAGTGTATTACCCACGCCAATTCTATTCTGGCGCTAGTTTCAGCCTTACAGTTGCGCCAATCCTGTAAGGTACTAGGGTTTACTCTGTTTTCAGCTTTCTAAGCTTGATCTGTGTCTGTCTCGCTTTGAGCCTAGATCACATGGTTCATTTGAGTCTTGGAGATTCTGCTTGAAGTGGTGAGTCTGGTCTTGGTTGGGAGAAATTCTTTGTTTTTTCATTTTTAGGCGTTGGCGCTTGTTGTCAGTTAGCAACCCGCACCAATTGGCCATTGGCGCTAGTTTTCAATGTGCAAGTCGCCAGTTGGCGCCAGTTGTCAATGTACAAGTCGAGCCAATTTCAGGGTGTATGAAAATTGAGATTTTTTCCCTAAATCCTTCACCAGTGTGTCTTTCCCTTCCGGTCTTTTCCTTGTATGAGCATAGATTACATTGCTCATTGTTTGGGATGTCTTCTTGCTATGATTGTTTGATGTAAAAGGGAATGAATGCCTTGTTTTGATCTCATGCTTTGGAAGTCCTCTTTGTGTTTGACCTCATATGTCTTGTCGCCTTTTGAGGGATTTCGTGACAAAGTGTTTGAAACAACGATTGCATTCTTAATGTTTGTTTACATCTCTTTTGCATTCATCCTTCATTAAGGAGATTTGCGTTCTTTTAGTTTTCGTCTCATAGTTTGCTTTTCGTTTAAATGCATTAGATCACATTGCATCAAAAGTATTTTTGAGATTTATCATTGGACTTAGATCACATTGTTTAGTGATTGAAAACTAAAAATCGCTTTGAGTGCATTCTCTTCCATTGAAAGCATGCATTAAGTATATTCTCATTTCATCGAAAAATGCATTGAGTGCATTCTTATCATTTGAAAAGAAAAGGAAATTGTGCATAGATTACAATTGCATAGTTTTTGGAAAAGAGAATTTTGCATAGATTACATTGGATTATTCACTTCGTTGAATGTTTTAGAATACTTTTGGATAGTGAAAGTCATCTAGTTTGGAAAAGTTTCGTTTTCAGTTTTGATGTTTGTTGCATCATTGTTTGAAGCTCTTCCCTTGACTAGATCGCATTCATCGAATTAAAATTTTTTATTTTCTCATATAGCTGCACATAGGGGATTGTCAGATGACATACGGTAGGGCCTTGAAATTGAAACATAATTGAAGATCAACATTAAAATTTACTCAATTTACCTAAGGTAGCATTGAAATATAACGAAACACATTTAGAGGTCTAGGCTAGAGACGTGTTCTGGCGTCTTTAAACCTAGTAGCTGTCGTTCGCCTCTTGGCTTTAGACAGCACTAGTACGGACTTGTGCTCCTTGTACCGTCGCGTATATAAAGGGAGACCCCACTATGTTTCAATCCTTTCTCCGTAGGAAGCTGAGTCTGCCGCCCTATACCCATGATACACCGGACACAGCATTCGGGGAGATTTCCTGCACGTACGGAAAGTCCTTGGTTGATTTCTCTTTCATTTTGAAACCAAGGTGTATATTGCAGTTCACGGTTATTTGGTACACCCTTTGCCTAGCATTCCTGAGTATTCATTTTGATCTTATCTGAATCCTTAAATTTGAAAATATCATCAAGTGCTTGTCCTTTGACGCTTGTTTCCAATCTGAAAGTGATAGAGTCACCTTTTGCCTATTTCTTGACTCTTAAAATATGGAACGGTAGAGTTTTGTTTCAATGTTTTAAAAATTAACTGCCCACGAAATATTCCTGGTTAAATTTAGTTTCCTTAGGGTGTTGTTCTGAAGATCGTTTCTGATGGCAACTTTTCTGGAGTTCACCAACCAAGGAATCCCCTCCGATGGGAATCCTAGTCATTTTTCTCCTTTTGGGAATGTTGGTGCTCCTTATATGGCAACGTTGTCCCTTCCTGGGTTAACTGTTGGATTTCCTGTTTGGTTGTTTTCAACCTCTGTGGTCCCAAATGTCCCGACTACTGTTCAATCAGTTCCTCCGCTTGAACAACATCATGTTTATTCCAAGGTGGACCTCTCCCCTTCTTCGCCTGTTTCTACGTCCTCCTCTTCTACTTCGCCTGGTGAAAGTCTGGATTCGAGTAACCAGGTGGCTAAGAAGAAGAAGAAGAAGACAAAGAAGAAGAATTCTGATAAGAGAGAGGCTAAGGCTACAACTGCTGCTTCTAATGCACCTCCTCTTGATGAACCTCCCAACCCTCCACGAAAAGTCAAGTTCCCTTGCATGTTGTGCACAGGAGACCATCTTCTTCGAGACTACCCTGGCATTCCCAAGGTGCTCGAAGTATGGTCCAATAGTCGCCCGCCATTGCCTTTGGCTTCTAAGAGTCAGGTTGGGGGCACGTCTTCGGTTGCTACTGGTAAGGCTCCTAAGAAGCAGGGTAAGATTACCAATCCCTGTAAGTTGTGTGGGGGGCACCATGCCATTCACCTCTGTCCATATATGGATGAAGCCAAATGAGTGTTGGACAACCTGACTGTTTCTACACCATGCCTTCACGCTGGTTACAAACATCTTTCTTTGAGTCTTCCACCTGCTGATGCCACGATTGGTCAAGAGTCATCCTTGGTCGATCCCGCTCCCTCGGAAATTCAAATTCAGGAATCCGTTCCTGACCAACCATTGGTCGTGGGATCGGTTGAACTGGCCCCATCTGCGGTGCACCAGGTCTTTTCCGTTGAGAGTGGACCTCACACCCCTCATGTTCTTCTGGTTTCTTCAGATTCTTCAGATGTGGAGAAATATTCTCTCATCCCTACACCTCAAGAAGTGGCTCCTCCGCCTCCCGTGATAAAGGTGTTAGAGGATACTCTTCCCGACTCCATGATGGAAGTCGTGGAGGATGCTTCTTCTTCCGGAACACCAGGGAAAAACCACCTCAGTTCGATGGTAGCCCCTCCGAGTATTTTGGTCGCTTCCTTCGATTGGAGTCGATTTGCAGGATACCGCCTTCCGTCTTATGTGCCTTTCGAAATCACAGTACGGGCCTTGGTCTGGTTGTACCCAGTACCATTATAGACGAAGGCGCGTCTATTAGTATTCTGTCTTCAACTACCTGGAAAGCTTTCGGTTCACCGCCACTTGCGCCTGTTACGCAGAATCTATTGGCATTTAACAGAAGAACGAGTCAACCATTAGGGATCCTTCCAAGGTTACCTGTTACTTTGGGAGGTAAAACCATCCATATGGATGTGATGTTTGTTCCAGGCCCCTTGGATTTCAATCTACTCTTGGGGTGCGATTACACCTACGCCATGGGAGCACTTGTCTCCTCCCTTTTTCGTGTGGTCTGTTTTCCACATGAAGGACGGATCGTGACCATTGATCAACTTTCGTTCTTTGGTCCTAATGTGGCAGCTGGCCCACCATCATCCCTTCTTGGTTTTTATCCACCCGTTGTATCTGCCCCAACGCAGGTCAACTATGTGGCTACCTACCCCGTGCTTGTGCTCAGTGATGATACCATCGTGCATCAGGTGCTGGGGGCATTGGGTCCGAACTTCCAGGATGGTTTCCTTCCATCGAGAGTGGAACTCTTGGAAGCGATGACTTCTTGTTCACTATGATGAGGTTATCAGAGCATGGTTCTTTTCCTGTGTCAAGCTCCTTAAAAAATGAAACCGGGTCTTTTGGAGCAGAGTTCGTTGTCTTGTGTCAAGCTCCTTAAAAAATGAAACAAGGTTGTCGGAGCAGAGTTCCTTGTCTTGTGCCAAGCTCCTTAAACCATGAAACAAGGTGTCCTGAGGATAGTTCTTTTAATGTGTCAACCTTGTTAAAATAATGAAACATGTTCCTATTCAATTCGAGTCTTTGATAAGATCTCATAAAATCCCAGTCGAGTCTTTCTTAGATCTCTTAATTTGAACCATCACTCCATCCGCCTTTCATATGGATTGAAGCTTAGGGGGCATGCACCTCGAATTGAGTCACCATGTTGGGGGCATGCTTACTTTTTCAAGCATATTTTGTTTCCATTTCAAGCTTGTGTAAAAATGAAACCAACTTCAAGCAATTTTTCTTGATTTCAAGCTTGTGAAAAAATGAAACCATTCCCATTTTACCTCTTGTGATTGTCATCTTATCAGCCTGTCTTTGCCAGATGAACCTTGGTTTTCTCACTCCATCGTCACTATCTTCTTGGCCGATCATATGCCTTCACTTGGTTGTTTTACCTATTCCTAAGGAACCGCTGCGATGAGTGGTCTTCTTAGCCAGCCTCTTGACCTTTATTTGTTTTGAGCAGTTCCACCATTACCGGAACCAGTTGCTTCCCTTTATACCACTTGTTCCTCCAAGAGGAGTCACCTTTCAGCTCTTTTCTGACTCTCTAAACATGAAAATATTACCGAGTCCCTTGTCGGTTCGATCTCGTTAAAGTGGTTACGAAACGACATCTACCCAGTATACGTTTACCATTTTTCGGGCTGGGATGGATTATTTACGAAAAAGGAATACCCTAGCCTATCGCGACTAGGAGGTTTTCTCGGACATAGTTTTCTACCTTTTCGGATCTGAGGAACTACTTACGAAAAGGGACTGCTGGAGTTTAATTTTCTGTTGTCTTTTCAAACTCTCTAAATATGAAAATACGCCGAGTTCTCCCTTTGTCAGACTCGTTAAACCCTGATCACATTGGATTCAGTCGAAATGACGTTCTCCGAGTTTCTCCTTCCTAGGGCTCGTTAAATGTACTAGGATGGATTCGTCCGAACAATGGATTTATATGACAAGCATATGGTATCCTCTTCAAGCTTGTGTAAAAATAAAGAGGTACTCGCCAAGCATGGTGGGGAAAATGGAACCAACATCATTGTCGTGTCGGCAGTATGTCGCTCTTGAACATGGCACTTGTCTGCAGTCGTGTCGGGTTGGGGACATCTCATCTCGTTTTTCACTTGCCTCCGTGGGTTTGGGTAATCCCTTTTGACCTCTCATATGCTCTTCTTGCCTTGTCACCATCATGACCTCTGATCTTTCGATGTCAAATACTGCCAAATCCACTGTCGTACCACCTATATGTTCAAGAGAAGTTGACCTTTGAAAATTTCAACCTTCCTCTGATTCTCATCTAATCTTGATTCACGAAGACATTATGTTCCTCTGTCTCGCATCGATGATGTGGGAAACACTATGGCCCACCTTCGATCAAGATTACTTCTTGTCGACTTCAGCTCATTATCCAGGAAGATGATCTAGAGACTCCCTTCTGGTACCTTGGAGCCTGCATGCCTCAATGGCACGTTCATCGCATTCGACGTGAGGTTTTCATCATTGGCCTCCGATCGAGTGATTCTACGGGTGTTTGACGCCAGCTCATTGATTCACATGCCGTAGATTGTACCTGTAGTACCTTGAGGGCCATCGTCATTATTGGTGGTACCTCTCGCGTCTGTTAACAGCATTCATCACTGGCTGGTAATCAGGCAATGTTCTTGCATGTTCGACTTCAGCCCACTCATTCACATCCTTGAACTTGTACTTTGTTCGGGTCGAGATGGAGCGCAAGACCCTGGATTGTGTCTTTTGTAATCCAGGCTGCGATTTTGTGGATTATTATGATTATTTACATGACTTATTCATTGGATGGTTGCGACCATACCTGAGTCTATTTATCGATCCTCACTGGATGGATGCGTCCATACCTTGGATCTGGATTATAGTATACTCTATTATGGATGGCTGCACCCATACCACATATACATCATGTACTTGAGATATCATATGTATTTCTCCACGCAGGTTTTTCGACGGCGGAGTTTCAGTTGGACACGTTCTCGTAAAGCATTTCACCCCTCTCTCTCTCTCTCGGGCCTCATGCTTTAGGGGGCATCTGTTACACAGTAATTTGTCACCATCCCTACCATTCCCCATCCCGCACATTGGACGACCCATTCTGTGACCTGTGAGCAATGTCATGCCTTGAAACCACTATCATTGCATTCCTCTAAACATGAGCTTCAATTTCCCTGAAGACATATCCTTGCATAAAACCATATAAACACCCCTTTTTGCATTGGCGCAGGTAGCCAGTCCATCACCCGCACCAATAGGGAAAATCCTACAAAGAGGCCGCGCCAACTGGCGCTCTGTCCCAGAGTCGCAGTCGCGCCAACAAATTTAAGGAGTGTTTTTTAATTAAAATGGCGGAAGTTTCGTTTCAACAGACTCAGAAACTGTTATCTATCTTGAGTTGGGAGGTTTGGCTCCGGGAATTCCATGTAAGGGAAGTGGTTTTCCACCTCTCATGGAAGCTTCCTTGAAGATAGGGCCAATCCCACAATTATAGGGATCCCAACTCTCCTTCCTCCATCTATAAAATCTTGCCCATTTCCATTGCAAGCTAGTCTTGAAGTGCCTAAGTCTTGAATCTCCAAGTTCTCAAATTCCCAAGAGCCTTAATGCTGCAAGAGCCCTCATTCCTCCCTTAAGGCCAAACCCGAGCAAGGAGACTATCGTCGAGAGACTCTAAGAGAGGCTTGTCTCATCTTTGGCAGGCTTTGCAAGACGTGTTCTACTGGAGACCCCTCCGAAGGAGACCTCAGTTTCAGAACATTGGTTGTACTCTCTTTCGATTGTTTATTAATGAATGACTATTGGTTATGGTTCCACTCTGTCTTTCGTTTATGATAATGATGAGTTATATCCTTTCTGACTGATATATAGTTGCGTATTCTGGATTTTATTCTTGTATTCGTATTGTTTCTTGCATGTGCAGGTGTCCATTCACGGAGATCATGGGGATCATGATTTGCCGAGGCTAAGGAAGGGGAACATTGTCTCTTCTACGAATCATAGCGTTGGACGCCAGGTAGGCCTCCAACGTTGGTCTGTTTATTCGCAATTAGGAACTTGCGCTGTAGCATTTGATGATTGTTGCTAGACCCGTTCTGGGCTAGTAGGGATCGCCTCTGTCCGCAGAGGGGATTTACCTCTTCAACAGTTAGTTATATGATATGGACGATAATATAAGATAAGCATGTATATGGTTAAAGCCTTGTTGAGTACTCAATGAGGATTGTTGTACATTCATGTTTACTTATGTTGTTTTTTCTTATAATGTTGAAGATTGCAACAAGAAATAGTGAAGGAGGCATCCTGAAACATCATCCTTGATCCTATTTGGAAAATAATCACCTAAACTAGCTGGGGCCCACACAGGCTATTTTTAGGTGTATGTCTATTTTTAGACATGGTGAGCATATTCTATATGTAGTAGGAGGCTATTTGTAGATGGCTGGTCAAATGTGAAAAATAGATGAAATTCTATTTTTAGAATATCAGCTTTCTTCCTCTATTTATAGAGCGCGATCTACTCCTTTTACAATATCGAATATTATTAGCTCTTAATAATATTTGGACTCAAAAATTATCTTATTCTCTTGAGCACTTCGCTAAATGCACAGATGTGGCACAACAACTGACAGAAGTAATTATGCTATTCCTGAGGGTTTACTGGAGCTATTGCATGGAGGACTCAGTTAGAACTCAAGTGGCAAAGTTTGGTGGAGTTGGAGAAGTAGTTGGTGGAGTTGTATTTAGTTTAACTCAGTTAGACTCAGTTGAGCTAGTTGTATCTAGTCTAACTGATTGATACACTAGTGAGAGTGGTGTGAATTAATTAATCAACTGAATAATAACTCATTAATCAACTAAATAATACATCAGTTAACTGCAATGCATGGCAGTTTCAGTGGAGACCAGTGGAGAGATAGGTGAAAGGGCAAGATAGACTATCTGTTGTGACTATTAGTGATGCATGAATTGCATCTACATATACATTGGAGTTGCCAATGATAATCATGCAGTCAATGAGAGTGGGATTACAATGAATTTGTCTTTGTAATCAGCTTTGATTGCGCAGTGGAGGCAGGCTAGCAGGTGGCAAAGATCGGTGCATGGATTTGCAAGATTGGGCCTAATTAGTGTATGAAGATTGTACTGTACTGAGAGCTTGTGATAAGATTTGTATTTCTGTATGAGAATGTCATATGATCTCCATGTTACATAATATATAGTTAGGGTTTTCAGCTTCAGGATTTCCCATTAAACAACTGTGTTATGTGTGTTTTTATTGCTTCATGTGTTTTGCAATTAATGATTAATTTCCTCATGTGATGATCAATGGTGTAATAGATTTTGTATTGTGCATGAAGTTAAAATAGTGTGTGATCAAGAGAATATTGGATATATAACGCATTAGTTATATAATTTCTACATGGTATCGGCGCTGTGTTATAGATTTTCTATATGGAATGAGAGCAGGAATTTTTGGGTGCACGAGTTTGCAAAGAATATCTGAAAAATTGGATCCAAAATTTTCATAAAAAAATAGCATATTTGGATTCCTTGCAAAAAAAATACCCGAATTGAAAAAACAAATCGGTCGAATCGGAGCTCAGATGAGGGAGATATCGTCGATTTAAAATCAGCTCTTTTGTTAGAAAATTTTGCGACGGCAGGACAATTGCAATGTGAGCGAGCCAAGAATCTACATGCACTGAGGTACAAGATGCATGCAAATATTTGAGGATCAAAGCATAGGTTAGTGACTTGGTGGTTGAGAGGGAGCCTCTCAACATGCAGCATGAGAAGAAGTCTCAGAAGGTTGTGGAGAAGCCACAACTGGAGATGCAGAAGAATCTTTATAGATTTGCTGTAGATAGGATTTCTACGAAGCTTCCTACTTTTGGGAAGTGCAAGAAAGCCACGCAATTGAAGCTTGACAGGGAGCTAGATTTTCATGCAGGTAAGAGAGAACCTCGGGATGTGGAGAAGCCACAAGATGAGGATCATGGAGTGGGAGCAACCACTCATGTAGAGAAATTTCGTGCCAGATGGGCAGAGAGAGTGCATGCAGCTATACCACCAGGTGAGAGGTGGGGCGACATGCATGAGTAATCCCAAGAGGATATTTCTGGGTAGGATTCATGGAGATGGTGTGGGTATCATGAATTGAACCTGGCTACGAGGTGCCCACAGAGCAGCAGTAGCATGATCAGTTGGATTGATGCGAGCATATCAAAGTGACAGTGTCGGATACTGGAGTGCAATTCAGAGTTGAAAGTAAGTGCAAAGTGCATGGGTGTAGATTTCAACAGCGAAGTGGTTCCTAACGACATGTGTAGTTAGTGCCAGCAGAAGTCGAAGACTTTGGTGATAGATGCATTAAGACTGATTGAGTTTTTTGAAGCTTATTCAGTTTCAGAAGTGTTGCAGCAAGAGTTGCAGGGCGAATGCATAGAGTTGCATGTCGCATGCAAAGACAATCCTTTCTTGTTGAGAGGGAGTGTTGAATATTGTAACAAGAAATAGTGAAGGAGGCATCCTGAAACATCATCCTTGATCCTGGTTGGAAAATAATCACCTAAACTAGCTGGGGCCCACACAGGCTATTTTTAGGTGTATGTCTATTTTTAGACATGGTGAGCATATTCTATATGTAGTAGGAGGCTATTTGTAGATGGCTGGTCAAATGTGAAAAATAGATGAAATTCTATTTTTAGAATATTGGGCGAAGTCTATTTATAGAGCGCTGATCTAAAAATAGATGCATGTCGAATATTATTAGCTCTTAATAATATTTGGACTCAAAAAATTATCTTATTCTCTTGGAGCACTTCAGTTAATTGCACAGATGTGGCACAACAGCTGACAGAAGGAATTACGCTATTCCGGAGGGTTTACTGGAGCTATTGCATGGAGGACTTCAGTTAGAACTCATGTGACAGAGTTTGGTGGAGTTGGAGAAGTAGTTGGTGGAGTTGTATTTAGTTTAACTCAGTTAGACTCAGTTGAGCTAGTTGTATCTAGTCTAACTGATTGATACACTAGTGAGAGTGGTGTGAATTAATTAATCAACTGAATAATAACTCATTAATCAACTAAATAATACATCAGTTAACTACAATGTATGGCAGTTTCAGTGGAGACCAGTGGAGAGATAGGTGAAAGGGCAAGATAGACTATCTGTTGTGACTATTAGTGATGCATGAATTGCATCTACATATACATTGGAGTTGCCAATGATAATAACGCAGTCAATGAGAGTGGGATTACATTGAATTTGTCTTTGTAATCAGCTTTGATTGTGCAGTGGAGGCAGGCTAGCAGGTCGCAAAGATCGGTGCATGGATTTGCAAGATTGGGCCTAATTAGTGTATGAAGATTGTACTGTACTGAGAGCTTGTGATAAGCTTTGTATGTTTGTATGTTTTTCATATGGTCTCCATGTTACATAATATATAGTTGGGGTTCTCAGCTTCAGGCCTTCCCGTTAAACAACTGTGTTATGTGTGTTTTTGTTACTTCATGTGTTTTGCAATTGTTGATTAATTTCCACATGTGATGATCAATGGTGGAATAGATTCTGTATTGTGCATGAAGTTAAAATAGTGTGTGATCAAGAGAATCTTGGATATATAACGCATTAGTTATATAATTTCTACATATAATTCAAATAATGTAATTGTTATCACGTGTTAAGATATTTGTTTCATGTATAAACTATTTATATGGTTGTGTGAAGCTACAATTGGAATATTTGAATTGTAAATGTGTGACAGCTTCATAAAGAAAGTAACTAGTAGTTACTAGTTAAAAGAAAAGAAGCAAAACAGTTGGTTTATTTTATTTAATGTTATTTAATTTTATTTTCTGAATAAACAAGACTCTATTAGGACATTTTGAGACAATCACTATTTTTAGATTATTATTGTTTTATTTTGATTATTCTGAAATAATGAGAGGAAAAGAGAATTTCAAAAAAAAAAGTTGTTGGTGATAGTTTCTCAGAATGGGAAGTGGTTGGAGACAGTTTGGAAAAAACAGTTACCCTCTCCTGAATGGATAAAGTGCAAATCCAAGGGAGGAGGGGGGGTTCTGGAGGTGTAGGAAAAAAGGGGAAAGTACTGTCTTGAGCTGGAAAACCCAGTGGAAGTAACTTTCAAGAAACCCTTGAGTTTGGGCCTGACATCCTGCTTGTGGCTGGAAGGAAATTCCAGAGGTCACAGCAGAGAAGACACCACTGTAAACTCTGTGACGCTAAACCCAGAGTTCTGAGGCTAGGGGGCAGGTGAAGGACGTAATGGCCTCACCTGGTTGGTAGGGAGGACCACAGCTTTGGAAATCGATTACCCAGTCCCAGGTAAGTACACACAAACATGATTAATCTATTTGGAACTCAGGTTAAATGACTATTGCATATTACATTCTTAGTATTTGGTATAATAGATTTGTATCGTCTTTACTATGCCAGGAATGTGTTTTCACTGTATAGAAGGAAAAGGATTTAACCGTGTATACTGTATAGCAGGAAAATAACTTAACTGTGTATTATTAAGTATGTACTCGAGTTCAACTACCTGTAGAAAAATTAATATAACTTTCCTATTTTCTTGTATTTTTCTGTGGAAACACGTATGCATAAGAATCGCATGTACAAAACTACCATGTAGAAGCTATCTGGTTCTTTTCTCTGTTACTGGTCCCAAGTTGAAAATTATCCGTGGAATTTAATATCGAAGAGAAATGTAGGTGGGGTTTTAGGGCATAGAAGGATGCCGAAGTAATATCGAACCCTTGCCCAGGTAACCCTGTAGAGTTTACCTATTCACGGTCGGGGTGGTGGACCGGTCACCCTAAAATTGTTTAGGTAGAAACACAAACAAATAACTCTTCTCTAACCGACATGCAGAAGCTCTAAGTTATTACTAATGTGAATTGTGGAAAGAAACCATTACAGAGACATACAGTAAAAATCTGTAAAAGAGACTTCATTCAACAATCGGAAATTGATATATATAAAGTAGAACCACATCTGCAGTAAATGAAAGAGCGCATATAATCAAAAGAAACATAGAGTGCAAGTTTAACCCTGAGGGCTGGTGAAATAAACATTAGGGACAGACATTCTAGAGTACTAAAAATGGCGGAACTTCCACACCACGGAGTCCATGTAATGTTCCGAAGAACACCCGCTACGAATCAACATAATAACTAGTTTATTGTCAAAAATCTAGGGTAAGAACCCTGATATAGTTACAAGACTTGAAACGGCAGCTCGGCAACTTAGAAACCCTAGCTCGGACGGATAATGAACCGAGTGCCATGCCTAATAAAACTTAGAAAAGTAAACATAAATGGGTCATTAAGTATCAGTCGAGCCCTCGGCGGAACTGGGTACCTGTATCATGGAAGAAAACTTCAGCTGAAGCCACCAAGGAAAGGTTAACTGCAGAAGGAAGCGAGATGTCTGTGTTTACTTGCGAATACATAAGACCAAGCAATTAAGCAGTAGGATTTTAATATTTGAAAGACAATGGCATGTAAATTTACCAAGCACGATTTAACTACACGAGAGGCTCTGCTCTGTTAAACACAGCAGGAGGATCCCCGTCGGGTATCGTGGCCGAAGAGTTTACGGTATTCGGGAGGCTGAGACGAGTTAAACCACGAGGTAATAGATCAGAGCATTAGAGCGATGCAAATCTTACGTATTTGTAAACGAGAGAACGATCTCATTTATTGACATCAAAATTTCTTCCTCGAAAACCACAATTAATGAAGGAAAACTCAATGCATGCAACATAAAAACTTGGGTATGAAATGAATGTGTAGGAAAAACTCATGTAACAGAGCAAGTAGAGTGTGCCAGACGAAGCTTGGCTATTGCAGGGATGTTTCGCATACCTTCTCCTGTTAAATCTTGTTTTAAGATGGAGTCGTCGAGGAGGAGCGCAACTGCAACCCGAACGCCATGGCGGAACTCCAAGTCTTAGAATCAAAAACTGTAGAGCAAACCGGGGGAAAATAACTTTGTTTCCCACCCTAAAATCTTCGGCAAATCGAGATCGGAGCCATACGCTTAAATGGAGTGTTAATGCGAAGAGCGGTAGTACGTACAAGTTTTGAGCTTGCATGCCTCCTCGAGGAGGGATTTCGATGCAAAAAGCGGGAACGATGCGCTGTTACTACCATATCCATAGTTGCGAGATACGGTAAGGATCGACACTCGATAAACAGAGCACCACAGACCGGAGATTGAATTCGGTCGCCACATCTACCTATGGTACGACGTGTTGGCAGGTGGCGTATTAACGAGGGGATCATACCCTTATGACATATCCAAACCGTGGTAAAACGATAACATACAATTCAGAAATTAAATGTGTTTCATTGAAGTTCGGATTCTGAGTTTAGTGCAGAGATTACACCTTGTAAATTATATAGGTTGCATACGATGTAAACCTGACACGTGAATTTAATTTATAGTGCTATTTGTATGTTAGTACCATATTGAATTATAAATATATGTATGTACCATCGTGTAGGGCTTTACATATAAGGGGAAATGTTATAATCTTAATTATGTACGAGCTGATGTATGTATGCCATATATATATACTCATATATATGTTGCATAATGGTGGGACATTTACGCCAGGTTAAATATTTGTTACTGGTTAGTGTCCTTGGTAAAAAAAAAAAAATTTAATTTTTGTGTAGAATGTGGTAGATGATTGTGACAAGTGGTATCAGATTCGGTTTCTACACTGGTAACCTAAGGGTCTACTAGCAGAGCTGTGTATGTATTAGTGCACTGAACAGAAGCAGAAAGAAATGACAGAAAGGATAGTTCAAACGCCACCAGAAGAGACTCAAGGTCAAACGATCGTGAACCCAGAAATGTGGGTTCAACTCACATTGGAACAACATCAAAAGACGAGTAAATTGCTGGAAGAACAGTAGCAACATATTGGTTTTCTGCTAAACACTGTACAACAGTTACAGGAAGAGATGACGAGAGTCCGCAAGGATAACGAAAAGTTGCTACAAGAATAGGAAAGGATCCTGAAAAGTATCTCTGATAAGCAAAATCAGGAAATGCGTCAACCCAGTGCGGAAAAGGAATTATCAACGGAAGCAGAAGATCAGAAAACCAGAAACAACACCATTGGGAGAACTGAAAAGAGCTACTCTCATAGGAGCAGAAACCGAAATAATAATGAGGCAGAATCAGAAAATCAGTCGGATCAGCAAGATCATAAGAAGCAGAAAGTTGAACTGCAAGAGGAATTCCGCAAGATTAAACCGCCAATGTTTGATGGCGAGGCGGAGGAAGCAGCTGAAGCCTGGCTGATTAACATTAATAAATACTTTCAGGTATATGAGTATAGCAGCAATCTGAAGGCTAGATTGGCTATATACCAGCTGCGGGAGAAAGCCACCTTGTGGTGGGAGGAGGTAAAGAATGTTCGCAGTATTGAAGAACGGGACATTACCTGGGAATTATTTCAGCAGTACTTCAAGGATAAATATCTAACAGAAAGATTTTATGACGACAAAGCCAAGGAATTCCACGATCTTCGGCTGGGCCAAATGACTATGGACGAGTATGTCACGAAATTTACTTCCCTGCTACGTTATGTACCTTATCTCAGAGAGGAAAAAGCCAAGGTACAGAGATTTCTGAGTAGCTTGCCTGCTCCCATGAGGGAAAGAATAGAGTTCGTTAACCCCCAAACGATGGATGAAGTTGTCCGGAAGGCACACATGTGTTACCAGCAGTATAAGACCAAAGGGGATGGCGGAAAAGGTTGGCAGCCCAAGAAAAGTCAGAGGAATTCCTCTACTTTTAAAGGCAGCAAAAGCAGCCAATTCAAAGGAGTAGGACGGAACACTGGCAGTAAGCAGTTTAACAGGAATCATCAAAGGATCAGGTGGCCAGCAGTAGAAAAAACCACAGAAGCGTCAAGTAAACCAGAGCAAGGGCAGAATTCTAAATCTCCCCTACAGTGTTGGGGCTGTGGGGAAGCACACTACTATAAGAACTGCCCACAACGAAGAAAGAATGAAAACGTGGTTAACTTGCAAGAGGCATCAACTGTGGGGGACGTGGCGCGAAACATACCACGTATAAATGCAGCGTTGGAGGATCGACAGGTTGATTTCCAGCCCACAATGATTGAACTGGAAGGTACTATGTTATCTAAACCTGTCTCGATTTTAATAGATCCTGGCGCTAGTTTAAGTTATGTAAGTCCTAAACTAGTGGATATGTGCAATTTAAAAGAGCAGAAATTTAAAAACCCCTGGTTAGTTCAACTAGCCACCGGGGCTAAACGCAGAGTGATAGCGAAAACTGAGAATTGTAGTCTGGAAGTTGAAAAATAGCTGCTGCAGGTAGACTTAAATATTCTACCATTGGGATCGTATGATGTATTATTAGGAATGGACTGGGTGGATAAACACTGGAAATTAGTGGACTGTAAGGAAAAGACAATTTATTATAGAGCGCAGGATGGCACACGTAAGGAAATCAAAGGAATTAAAAAGCCTGTACAACTGTGTCCCATAACAGCATCTCAGATGAGCAAGTGTATCAGAAAAGGATGTCAGTTGTACGCAATTCAAGTAGGGTATGCTGAATCCAACGGAAAAGCGGCAGATATAAAAGACATCCCTGTGGTACAGGAATTCCTGGATGTGTTTCCAGAAAACATTCCAGGACTACCACCCAAAAGGGATATTGATTTCACTATTGAACTACTACCCGGAGCCTCTCCTGTGTCTAGAGCACCTTACAGAATGAGTATACCAGAATTAACATAGTTAAAAATGCAGTTGCAGGAATTGTTAGATAAAGGATATATTCGCCCAAGCGTGTCACCTTGGGGAGCACCCGTCCTTTTTGTTAAAAAGAAAGATGGAACTTTACGCATGTGTATGGACTACCGACAACTCAATAAGCTGACAGTTAAGAATAAATACCCTCTACCCAGAATCGATGATTTATTCGATCAGGTGAGAGGTGCCAAGGTATTTTCTAAAATAGATTTGCGGTCTGGATATCACCAGATTCGAATCAAGGATGAGGATGTTTGCAAGACAACATTCCGCACCAGATATGGACATTATGAGTTTGTAGTATTACCCTTCGGGTTGAAAAATGCGCCAGCAACCTTTATGAGGTTGATGAATGGCGTTTTTCATCAATTTTTGGATCATTTTGTTTTGGTCTTCATAGACGACATACTGATCTACTCCAAGAGCGAGGAAGAACATAAGGAGCATCTGAGAATAGTGTTAGAGATACTAAGGAGGCATCAACTGTACGCCAAATTCAGCAAGTGCGATTTCTTCAAATCAGAAATCCAGTATTTAGGTCATGTTGTAACAGCTGAAGGAATAGCAGTGGATCTCGAAAAGATTAAAACCATCATGGAATGGCAAGTACCACAGAATGTGGCGGATATCAGATCATTCATGGGTCTGGCAGGGTATTACAGGCGGTTCATCGAAGGGTTTTCTAAGATTGCCTATCCTATAACATCTTTACAAAAGAAAGGCAGATCTTTCAAGTGGACGAATGAATGTCAGAACAGCTTTGAGAAGCTGAAACAACTTTTGACCACAGCACCAGTGCTGAAAGTTGCTGATCCCAGCAAAGATTATGTGGTGTGTACTGATGCCAGCAAGGAGGGAGTGGGTGCAGTATTAACGCAAGAAGGCAAGGTAGTGGCCTATGAGTCCAGGAAGTTGAGAGAACATGAAAAAAAGTACTCTGCTTATGATCTGGAACTCACGGCGGTAGTGCATGCTCTCCAAGTGTGGAGGCATTACCTACTGGGCAAAAGGTTTATACTCAAAACAGACCACAGTAGTTTGACTAACTACTTCAAGCAGGCAGATTTAAACTCTAGGCAAGCAAGGTGGAACTCTTTTCTGAGCGAATTTGACATGGACATACAACATGTTAAAGGAAAAGAAAACCGAGTTGCAGACGCCTTGAGTAGGAAATTGCATGGGATCTATGCAATGTATTACAGCCAACCTGTAAGCCAGCTATCTGAACAAATAAGGGAAGAGGCCCAGAAGGATCCAGAATACCAGTTTTTGTGGCGACAAATGGAAGAGGACCAGAAGCAAGGTAGACCATCCGAGTATGGAAGAAATGAGGAGCAAATGTTAATGTTTCGCGGGAGGACCTATGTTCCTAATCGTGCAAGTCTCAAGGGGTTAATTCTGGACGAGTACCATCGCAGAAACTATGCTGGTCATCCGGGTTACCAGAAGATGCTTTCGGCAATTAGGAAGATATTTTATTGGCCCGGTATGCGCAGAGACATTGCAGGATATCTGAGTAAGTGTTTAGAGTTCCAGCAAGTTAAAGTGGAACATCGGCACCCAGCCGGACTACTACAGCCCATACCCATTCCTGAGTGGAAATGGGAAGTGATCTCTTTAGAATTCATCACCGGCTTACCTCGAACAAGGAAGCAAAACGACTCCATCATGGTAGTGGTGGACAGATTAAGTAAATCTGCCCACTTCATACCTGTGTAGTCTACTTACAAGACAGTGCAGATTGCGGATATATTTATGAGGGAAATCTTTAGGTTGCATGGCATACCTAAGACCGTGATTTCAGATTGGGATGTTAAGTTTACCTCCGCATTTTGGAAAACTTTTTTCTCAGGTTTAGGAACTCAAATACACTTCAGCACTGCATACCATCCTCAAACGGATGGGCAGACAGAACGAGTAAACTAGGTTTTGGAGGATATGCTGCGCATGTATGTAATGCGGCAGCCAGCTAAATGGGAAAACTACCTGCACTTAGTGGAATTTGCATATAACAATGGATATCAAGAATCGTTAAAAATGAGTCCTTTCGAGGCGTTATATGGGTGACAGTGTCGTACACCAATTAACTGGAGCAGTCCAGAGACAAAATTAATGCTAGGACCCGAAATGTTGGCAGAACTAGAGGCCGAAGTAAAATGAATAAGGCAGAATTTGAAGGCCGCACAGGACCGACAAAAAGTTTTTGCAGATAAGAAGAGATCTTATCACGAATTCGGAGTGGGTGACCATGTTTATGTCAGGATTAAACCAAAGAGAAGTACCTTGAGGTGGACTTCTTGCGCCAAGTTAGCCCCTCGTTACTGCGGACCCTTCCAAATTCTGGAAAGGGTGGGGCCAGTAGCTTATAGACTGGCGCTACATAGTCATATTAAAGTGCATAATGTGCTCCATGTATCGCTGTTAAAGCAATACGTGCATGATGAGAAACATGTAATTCATTGGCAAAACATTCAGGTAGGATGTAAATAAAAAAAAAAGTATACATAAAGAAATAAACAAGTAAATCCTAACTGAAGACGAATCAAGTTTAACTCTACTGACTGATAAAACTTGTTCTTTCCATCCAGGTAGAACTGGACGGAGAATTTCTGGTAGAGCCACTACGCATACTTGATCGCAGGGAGATTGAGCTCCGTAAAAGAGTAGTTGTCCAGGTGAAAGTGCAGTGGAATCACTTTGGACCGGACGAGGCTACTTGGGAGGATGAAAAATTTGTTAAAGAAGCTTACCCAGAACTCTTTGCAGAGATGGGTTGAAAAACACCGAGGACGGTGTTACTCCCAGAGGGGGGAGATGTGACAGCTTCATAAAGAAAGTAACTAGTAT
>JAXQQM020078851.1:0-25601 GCA_034641835.2 Pinus albicaulis | reverse complement strand
GCTTGTTTTTGTTTTAAAATATTTTGGAGGACCAGTGCACAAGATTGATTTTAATTAAATAGTTAAGTTTTTAAATCTTACTGATAATATCAATAATTCAAAGTCAATGCGGCTTGTTCATCTCATACAGTAATTAGGCTTTCATGATTTAAATTAAGTAGAATAAGAAGATGTGATTATTAAACATTCAAATTGAACTATTCAATAAACCATAAGCTGGAAAGATTTTAAACAGTGTTTAAAAGTTCAACAAAATATATTTAACATCACCAAAATACTGACAATTTATTTATAAAAGGGATTTACATTAACATATTGTTAAGCAAATCATTCTTTATAATAATTATAACTTCAAGAGGAATTATAAGGTTGTTGAAACACAGTCAACCTCACCTAATTATTTTTATGATAGTTAAACATATGAAGAAACATAATGACAGAAAACTAGAAAACTCATAGGGAAGGAAGAGTTGTACGAGATGAGTTCAGAATCCTGCTTTCTATTATTGATGATCAACAAAACTTAGTAAAATTTATGTTTACAAAATCTCCTTTTCCAAGGGTGAAACCTTTGATAACTCATGCAGAGAGTTATTTATACTAACCTGCAAAAATTTGGAAATATCTTAACTGATCTTTAAAATAATAAAATAAGGAGACGGGTTAATGAAGTTTCTCTGTTATTCTGGAGGCTGTTGATGATTCAACCTCTTTTGATGAAAATTTTTGTTGACTTTACCTTTTTCACTGGAAGTTGTTGCTCACTTGGCTCTACAAAATTGGGTGTGTTGGCATCTTGTAAAATTAATTTTCACTAGATAGTTTCATAAAACTTATCCCACTGCTCTTCACTCGGATTTTCACAATTCATCATTTTTCCTGAAAACTTCATCCACCTCAGTAAATCTATCAACAGTTGGATTTTGGATGAAAAATTGTTTGATTTGATGCTTAATAATTAATTCATACTGTAAAGCTTCAAGAAAATCTTTGCCTGCGATGTGACCTTTAATACCTGCAAACTTTGTTTTATCTATTGCAATTGTATACAGCTTTTTGCAATAATCTTCTAACTTGACCAACTTATCATCTAATCCAACTAAACCTGGAAGACCTGTTTTATTTAAAATATTAAATTTAGTATGAAACCATTTGACAATAACATTTAAGGCTTCACACTTGGTTTGCAACTGGTTGATCAAGTTCCTCTTCTGAAAAACTTTCTTTATCTCCAGAATAGTTGCACTCTTATCTGAGATATTTATTTCTTCCAATTCCTCATTCTTTGAATTAAGAACTTTAATCATATTTGAAGCTTCACTTGGTTTCTCTTGGAGTTGGTCCTTCCCTTCCTGAATTGTTGTTGTGCATCTGTTGATGAGTTCTTGCTGCTCAAAGATGATATGAATGGATGGCCATATTCCAATGATGGAGTCACTGATATTTCCCCAGATAATTTGCTTGGCATCTCCTAAATTTGATTCCATTAGAGTTTCACTTTCCATTTCTTTTAATCTAAGCTCTAATTGATGAGTCTTATGTGTTTCATATAGATACAAAGTATCATTTCTAATATTTTGAGACTGAAGTAGTTGAAACTTCTGATTTAGCTTTTCATTTGCTTGCTTCTGAGTGGCCTATTCTTGAGATAGTTGTATTGGATCATTCATGTCCAAGGTTGCTGATTTTTCTGCACCTACAGAAGATGTTTGAGTTGTTGGAGTAGAATCATCAATCACCTGGATTGTTGATTTCTCTTTCATCATTTCTTCAATCTGTTCTTCCATTTTTCTAATCTGTAGATTTTGGTCAATTAATAGCTTAAGCATTTCCTCTATGTCAGATTCATTCTTTGCCATCTCTTTGGTTTTTGGGTCTTCATTCAAAGGCAGCTTAAGTTGCTTTTGCAGGGCAACAATGTCTGCATTTTTCTTCTTGATGGTTTCTTCAACTGCTTTGCAATTAGCAGGATCATATCCTACTTTTACTACATGTTCTTCCATTGTCTTTAGCTGAACAAGAGAGTTTCTCAATCTTAAACTGGGATTGCATATTTTACATTGCTAATTTTGATTTGGAAAGAGACATAGTTTTTGTAGTCATAGTTGAAAATAACATTTCTCCTGACTGCATGTGCATATCCATCTGATCAATTGGATGTAATTGTCTTGCATCAAATGAGAGAACAGTCTTCTTGTAGTCTGTATGTGTTATCAGAAATGGAACTGTTACTTGCAGGAAGGCCATTTTCATTCTATCCTTCTCACTTTCAAAGGCAGTGAGAAGCCTATTTTCTTAAGTAGATGTGTGTTTCCAAAATTGGTTGTAAACATCTGACTTCAATGCTTCATTCTTTTGTTTGATTGTAGAAATTTGGAGAAGATATTCTGCTCTTCTAAAGAGCTTGCATTTGTATGTTAGATGATCTCCAAGGGATCTCTTGTAGGTGATGCTGATGAATAATTTTGAGGAATATTTGTAGAAGTGGAGACTTCAGTTTCTCCCAAATCTATGATCTCTGAATGTTTATACTTTGAAAGCAAGGAAGAATCAAGCCTTGGTTTCTTATGTTGTAAGATAAACCCTTTCATAATTTCTTTGGAATGTGGCACCTTTCCGCAGGGGTCCTGTGATTTGGCCGATTGGCTAGCCAAATGACGATGTAACATCAAACCAAGCTTTGGAGCCCAAGGACCTAGCCTTCCTGGACTCAGAGAGGGCTCTCTCTATATGTGTAAAAGATGTCAGTGTGTTTACTTGCGGTGTTCTAATATTAGGCTAGTTATGAAGTATGTTTTAAGTTTTTTGGTTTTTTAAGTTTGTGAGGGATGAAACTGATCAAATACATAAACTGGATAACAAGATGTAGATAAATTGGGCTATGGGGTCAAACAGGTCAAGGAAGCTATGAGGTGATGATGTGAGGCTGCTGTAGGGCCGATTTGATTCACAATAGAAGGGATCTTGGGGAAAAATGGGTTAAATGGACAACAATTTGGTGAAAGACAAGGGATTTCAAGTGTAACTAGTTTATAGCAGACATAAACATGTTATAGAAAGCCATTAATCATGCTAAATGCAACTATGAGCTAATTAAAACATAGAAATCAAACATTCCAGCCATACATAGAGGTATAAGACCCTCTAACTTCGGGAAATGGCTATCAGACTTTGGGGAAAACACATGAGACAAACTAACAACTCATAAACTACGCCAGAACGCATAAACATAGTCTCTAAGTCATTGGGCACTTTGAAAAACAAGATTTCATAGTTTTAGGCAAAGGGCTAGATCGGGACTAGGCCTCCTTGGTTCAACAAGATGATCAACAAATCAGTCAAAGAGAAAGTTTTATGGACAGAACTATGGACAGCTTATAGATAGGCAGGGCACACCATACATCCTACTCAACATGCATAGAACTTGTAAATAAAACTAGAAAACATTATCCTTAGGTTACTAAAGAGCAGTTAAGAATTCTTTAGCATAACAAAGGAAGAAGAAAACATCAAGCTATGAAGATTCAGGAATTTTGAGGTGCCTCCATGGGCATATCTCAAAATCAATCTCTACTGATCTATAGCAGCAAGAAATATGTATTATGAATGAAAACTAGAAGACAAAAACATATAAAGAAACACTATACCATTCTACCATGTCAAGGAATCCATCAACAATCCTTCATCATTCCTCAAAAGCATCCAAGAGGCAGTCCAAAAATCATAACTCAAGTGTATTCATCAAAGCTCATATGACCAATGTATTAATTCTTCTCTCAAGTTCAGCCTCTTATTTACAATGAAACCCATGGAATAAATAGGCTTGAGGGAGGAAAACCTCATGGAGCAACTAGCTATCCCATTGGCCAAGTCAAAATATCTAAACTTGTCCTTGAGGCTTTGCAAAGCCCAAGGCACAAAATATCCCATAAAATATCTAAAACACTGCTAAAAACGGAAATTATATTGACTTTACATGATTTCCCAATGATAAAAATAGCTTAACGCACATTTGGGAAAAGCAGATTTTTGGAGTTCAAAAATTACAAAAATACTTCATATTTATGCCTGAAAAAGGTCCCATGACTTGCCGGATGCAATAGGCAGCCTTCCCGATGTCGAAATGAGGCTCATGAGGGCTTGCTGGAAAGCTCTCTGTGTCTACTTTCCGGCGCAACTAGAACCAACTCAATCCGAAGTCCGGAAGTCATCCAAAAATTTACCTGTGTGAAAAAACCCAGAAAATAGCAGACTGCTGATATGGCGGGCAGAACGTGCAAAATGAGGGTGTTTTTCGCCAATTTGAGGGGGCGAATGATCTCCAAATGCCCTGAAAATCGCTGGAGACCTGCTCATGGAATTATGGCATCCATTGGTATCATTCCCCTCCCTTGACAACTCACCAAACTGAAATGGCGAAATTATGAGTTTTTGGCCAAAAACCCAAAAAATACCAAAAAACAAAAAGTTGTCGAAAAAGGCCCAAAATTGGCATGCATGACCCTCAAGGGTCCATAGCAACATGCTCCGAAGCTGAGGCCAAAATATCAAGGGCTGATATGCTTTTCCCTTCCTTCCGTGCTAGGCGCTTCCCCTTCAACTTCTTCAATTTCTCTTGTGCTACCTTTAATTTTCGCCTGGCAAACTGATTTAGCTTCCGAAAGTGAAGAGTCCTCTTTCTTTGTAGCTCAAGATCCCTGTTCGCCCTCTCAAGCTTCATTTCCAAATGCTGGTTAGCTCTCTCAAGCCATGCTTCTTTATTTTCCTCAATTTCCTGCTCAAGGAGGGCAGTGAGAGGAAAGGCTTCGAAATGAGCTTGTTCTTCTGCTCTCTGTTTTTCCAAGGCTCTTCTAAGCCCGATGGTCCTAGGCCTCTTCCGCCTAGGCTGGTCTTCCTCCTCTTCATCATCAAACTCACCAATGAGTTCTTCAATTCTTGCTTGTGCCTTTTCTGCCTCTTTCTTATACTTGATTGCCCTTGCCTCATGAATAGCTGCATGAAACTTCATTTGTTTGTTTTCAACCTCCAAGAAGTGGTTGAAATTCCTCGCCTTTTGAAGGTCTTCTTGTAACACCTCAATTTGCCCCTCTTTGTGAATGAGGAGGTTTTCAAGGAGGTGGGCCTCATTGTCACTGTCATCGCTTGGGATAGGGATGACAGCTAATTCATCTCCATGCTTGGCACTTTCTCCAACTATGCTTTTGCCTTTGAAAGCCAATCTGGCGCTTTTCCTCCTTGGCAAGCTAGAAGGTGTCTTTTTGGGCAATTTCCTCTTGCTAGAAACAATCTTTGTCACTGTTAAGGTGGCAGCTTTAGCTTGCTGTTCTTCCTCAATATCTTGTCCAGTTTGTGGCTCAAAAGGTGTTTCAATTTCCTGCCCAACTTGCTGCTCCTCAACTGCTGTCTGCTGCTGTCCCTCATCCTATATCTGCTGCTGTCCCTCAATATCCAACTGCTGCTTTTCACTGCCTTCTCCTTCTCCCTGTTGTTCACTGCCCTCTCCTTCTCCCTGTTGACTTGACTGCCCAGTAGTCATTCTGAGTCTTCTAGGTGTAGGCCTACTAGACAAAGGCACTGGGCGATGGACAGGCTGAGGAGGAGACACATGAACAGGAGGGACAGTGGCAAAATCTGAATGGCTGATGAATAAATCCCATGAAACCCCTTTCTTCTCTAGCTGGTGTAAGAAGATAATATTGATCAAGGAATGATGAAAGAGAGAAGGGATTTGCTGAGGTGGAGCCTTCTTTTGGACAGTAGATGCCATTTTCTCTATGCTCTTGGACAAAAAGTAAGGAAGGTTTAGTTGCCTGCTTCTGGTAAAATGCATCAACAAGCAGACATGGTAGGCATAAATTCGATTAAACCTCCCTTCACAAGTGAAATATCTCATTATGGCTTTCATCAGTGGAGCATAACTGTCAAGAAGATAGGAAAAATGGAAAATAGCAGTGATAGTTTCCCTATGTTCAGGCTTGATGAAAGGTTTATAATCCTCTAAATCAAGATGAGCTTGTTTAAACCACTTTTCACCATGATACGGGATCTTGGTAGCCTTGGACACATACCTTGGAGAAATTTTGAAATCAATACCCGCCAATTGGAAGTGTTTTTACTTGAATCTCAAAGCGCACAAATGTGTTAGTGGCGAAAAACTCTTGACTTCTTCTATCTTCTGGCAGAAATCAAGACAGCCTACTTCATGGAAATTGAAAAGCACAGATGGGTGAGCATTGATTTCTTCTGTGGAGATAGGCTCATATCTCTTATGTGGACCGCTCCTGTGATCTTGCTTTGGAGGCATTCTGACTTGAACAAGCTTTGGAAGAGGCAAACTGCCTTCACTGTATGTAAAAATACTCTGCTGGATTGAAACTGGTCACTATACTGCTTGGAAAGAATGGACAATGTGGTTAGGATAGATTGCAACAATGTTTATTTGAATAAACAACCTCTGCTCTTCTTAAAAACAGCCCTTCACCTCTGGATGCACCTCAGCCAGGTAAATTCCTCAATAGGACACCATCAGTAAAGATGAGACAACATGTTGTGTCAATTTCCTGTATACAGTGTTAAGCAATCACTCCTCTTATGAATTTGTTAGAGGCCAACCAACACTTGTATTTGTGTCTCTAAGACCAATCTTCAAATATTAAAACCCTGCTCTTCAGAAATGGTCTTCCTCTTGAAAAATATCACAGTCAACAGCTCTTCAAAATGATACAATGTAGTGAAAAGAAGGGCAGACCTAGGTTAGGTGAAATATCAGTGCACAATGTTTTATGAAGAACACCTTTCACTTGTGAAGTTAAGAAATCAACCACCACATTTGTACCTCTGTCTCCAATGTTAAAATTCAATCATCAACAACCTGTCCTTTAGAAAGTGGTCCTGCACCTTTTAAAAATATCTCAGTCAACACTTTTCAGTAGGAAATAATATAGTGAAAGAAGGGCAGTCTGCTAAAAGAGTGTGCTGTGATAAAATGCTAAAATCACTCTGTTTTTTGAAGTCTTAGATGCCAACCAATACACCTAGCTCCTTGCTCAAGGAGGCTTTCAGTCACTAACAATTCTGCCCTGTATAGGTGTGCCACCTTTCAACAATTTGCATCTCTAGCAAACCACCATACATATGCTTAGACTGTCAATACACAGGATTGGAGCGAAAATGACAGAATTTTTAGAAGACCACACAATTTTTGGCAAAAACTATGTGAGTTCTCTTTTTTCAAAGCAAATAAGTCAAAATCCTTTTCACTGGTTGCATTTCACTGTTTTAATAATGTGGAACTGCTTTGAGGACAGTGTGGAAAGTTTCTCTGCAGACCTAAACCCTACCTTTCTACAACAAAATCTCCTTTAATCAAAACACAAATCTTTACAGGAAAACCTCTGCCTTTTGATTGTTTTGAAAAAAAACTGCCTTTAATCTCAAAACCAAGTATCTCTGTAGGTGTTTGTTTGAATAACACAGTCAGCCCTTTATCATATTTCAACACTTCTCACTGTGTGGAAAACACTGTTTTTAGCTATAATGACAAGGTCAGAAGTTTTAAACCTTCTTGTCACTTAGCAAAACCTTGAAATCGATGGGGGAATATATAAAAATACCTTCAATTTTGATGAACACCCGTTTTGAAAGGCTGCATTAACACCAGAGGCTCTTAAGCATGCGCGGCACTCCTTGAAGAAAGAACGGCGCGCAAAAACTGACTCGGGCGGCCTGTCGGGTCGGCCTGTCGGGTGGCGTACAGGCGCCTCGCTGGTTTATACAGGCGCGTCGCGCCAATACTAACTGCCAGTGCAAACGCCCTCCCAGGCGCGTCGCTCGGTGTTCAACAGGGCTCGGCTCTGCAAATTGACCCGAAAATTGTTGCTTTGGTGCTAGGGAGGCACGGGGTCTGGTTTTCAGTTTTGAAATTGAAAATATTTCCCTCGACCTTACTCTCTTATATCAATTTAAAACAAATCTTCAACGGTCTTAAACTTGGAAAAGTAACGTTGGTTTTCAACTCTGTTTTGTTTTAAAACAGTGGGTTTGTCATTTTGAATATATAAACTCGAACAATGACTCTGACCCCGAGCTTTAAACCTTGACAAACAACTCAACAATTTCTACATCACTTCTGCCACTGTGTTTTAATAATACAGGTAATATTTATGATGCATAACAACCCTTTATAAAACTGTCAATGAAATACCTGAATACTTCTTTGTTCTTTTGAATAATCAAAAGGTTGTGCTTCTTTTTAAACTTATTCAAACAATGATCATATGCTGAATGACTTTCTGAACAAAATGAACAATAGCTCACAAGGGGATGTCTTCTTGGTGATGGAATTCAAAAAGCCCTGTCTGCTGGTTCTCTTTCCATGTATTTCAAAGCTTTCAAAACTGGATAATGACCGGTGCTAAAATGTATTGACTGTTCCCTTTGCAGAAATGCCTCCTGCTACTTGTGGAGTATGCCTTTTCTCTTATGCTTGCCACATTGTAGCTGATTTCTTTTTATGCTTGCCAAGCTCTTCAAAACTAGATGATGACTTTGGATAAAATGACCTGACTGCTCCTTGCTTTGCAGAAATGTCTCCTCCCTTAAGCTTGGTTTGACAGAGTCCTGTAGATGTCTTTTGATTGAATTTGCAATAGTGAAGTGCTTCATGGGTTTTGAGTGCTGCCCAGACCTAATAAAACTCATTTCCAGAAACCCTGTCTTAATCTGCTGATGGCTATATGATGAGAAGGCTTTGGCAAAAGCTCTTTTTGTTCATGGTGTCAATCCCTGCTTCCAGGTGATTTACAAGCTTCTCCCTGGACTGTAGCGCCTTCTTTAGGTTGCATGCTTTCACACTATACTTCACTGTTTACTCAAAAGGAGCTCCTTTAGACTTCTGGGCAAGGGATAGTGGAGTACTGTTTAACCATTGCCTTTAAAGAAACTGCTCCTTGTGGTATCAATGCATGCATATATTCAATATTGTCTCCTTTCTACTATAGGTACATTTTGACAGACATTCTCATTTTGAATAGGAAAACCAATACTTTTGTATCATAAGCACTATCATTTACCTGTGCAATGACTTCTATTCAATTTCTTTGTATCCTTACACTGCACTTTTAGATTAATCAGTTTCTCAACAACTTGCAATGGTTTTGGCCATCTGCTCATACATGGAGGAGGCTCTTCATCAGGTAAGGTATGTGAAGGTTTTTTGACAAATCTGTTTGACACAGCTTTTCTCTGGATGTGATGGTAAGCAAACTACTTAAAAAACATCAATACTATCATTTCTTCTTGCAAACATCACTGTGTTTCAGCAAAAACCCTAGCCAAAGTGACACTGTCTCCCTGCACAGCTCTGAAGGTGACTGAAATATCATTATTTGCTTTGGTCATCTCCTGACAAATTACTTGACAAATAGTTTCTGTGACTATGGAGGCCAGTGCCTTTTGAAAAACCAAGAACTTTCTTTCTGCCTTTGAGCTAGCATATTTCAAACTCTTTTCCTGTTATGACCAGCGCTCAAATTCATAAAACCTGGAGATATTGTTTCACTGTTCAAAACAAAGCAAACCTGGACTTTTGCAATCTTCCAAATCAATATTGGCCAGCGCCCTCTGCTTGTGGATGAAGGAGGCGCCCTAACCCTCTGCTTGTAAATGAAGGAGGTTCTGGGCCATGACAATTTGCCAGTTTGCTGTGACAGTGGTGTCTTTCTTACTGTGATTTTCATGCTGGAAAGAGCTGTAAAGTCTGGATGAGTAGCTTTCTGTTTTGCAGACATATCTCAGGCTCAAGTTACATTTAGAAGCAGCTGTTCCTCTAACTGTAAATTCAAGCATTTACTCCATGAGATGAAATTATATTTTCTGCCTTTGTAGAAACCATAGAACACTGTGAAAAACCTAATAGTCAGCTTGAGATTGGGGTTTATGCAGTGCTGAGATCTAGGGGATATGAGTGGCGCGACTTAGGGCTGCTTGTCAAATTAATTTGCAAAGTAAGAGGTCAGTCATGGTAGGTCTGTTGCAGATGGAGGCTTTTTGGCTTTTTGATGATTTCCAAGGGTAAAATGTCTTAAAGCGCCACTTCCTAACATAGGGGAGACTTTTGAAACAGATGTGGATTTGCCTTTTAAAGCTGATGGGCAGATCAAGAAGGCTGAAGCTAGATAGGATAGTGATAATGAGGTTTTTTATTTTGCCAGGGGTGGACTGAAAAGGTAGAAAGGCGAAAAAGTTTTAGGAGGGTTTTCTGGATGACATATTGACATAAGGAAATCAGTTTCTAGAAAACTCAGCTGTAGATATAGTCATCACTAACATGTAAAAAATATTGATGGCTAACATCATGTCTGAACTCCTTTTGTTTTTTACAGTCAAGCACTGGTGTCTGTACATTTGAAGTAGAAATGACATGTTCCTCTGCTTCTTGTAAAATACCTTCTACCCATTCATCCAGATTCATGTATTTTTCATTTTGTGCTCTAGAGGTGTGAGTGTAAGAAGTTGTCTTAGATTCAACTCTTAGAGTATAAATAATGCCATGAGGGTCATATGACCAAGTAAAACTTGACTGAAAACCCATCTTCTTTAATAGTGCATCTACATCAACACCAGCTACTCTGGTATTACAAATGAATGATCCAATGTTTTCTTTGATTTTAACTAGACTTTCCTCCTTTCTGATTTAAAATGCAATTCATCCATATTTAACATCTATCTAATGTATTCTAATGAGAAAATTCTCATAGACACATATTTCGGAAGTTTGTATGGTGGAAGCTCATAGCCATACACTCTGATCTCTGTGTAATTCTTGTACAGATACCAATCGCTTGTATTTTCTTGTTCATTGAGGTGCAGAATTATCTTGATGTCTTCTCCAATTCTATGCTTTGGTGAGCTCGTAAGGAACTGTCTGACTGGATGAATGAATAATTCTATGAATTCTGAAAAAGAAGTAGTTTTTGAAGATGCTCTGACCAATTATGTCTAGTGAATCACTGATTGATTCACTCCCTGCGCGTCCTACTTGTTGAAATGAATGGGAAACATATCTTCCTGTTGAAACAAGATCATATGAATAATCACAGGAGAATAAGTAAAGGCTCCTTGAGTGGTAAAATTCATAAAATTTTCATGTAAAACATCAGCCTAGAAATGATTGTAATTGTGCATAAACAACGGTGGTTTGTCAGTGCTAAAGATAGATAAGAAACCTACGATGAGTTCATCAACGGTTTCATTATTGGGATATCCTAACAGATAAGAAAGGAGATAAATATAGTGTTTAGAAGCAATGGGGAAGATGGAGGATGCATATGGGGGATTTCTCTTGGGTAAATATGCATCATCAGGTAGAATTTTGAATATTTGAGCTCTCTTGTGGGAAGGATAATGTGTGATAAATATCCATGAGGGCAGCAGGGGAAAAATGAGATAAGCAGTCAGAAGGAGGGATGGAAAGCATTTGATTAATGGTTTTAGGAGATATGGTTATCATAATGTTTTCGTTATAAGCTACCACTGACCTAGTTATAGTGTCATACTGCTTCTGATACCAGAAAATTAAATCAAGGAATGGGTGAGTTTGAGGGAATGCAAATAGAGGTAACATGGAATCCCAAAACCTGATAAGGTCTTGTTTATCCAGGTGTTTCTATTTTAGCAATAAGTGTAGCTCACAGAATTCAAATTCACTGTGACAATCAGTAATTTTGAAATAGGTATTGACTAGGGGAGTGAGGTCGAGATTGATTTGTGGATCTGCAGGAACGTTTTCTGCAACAGATTTGGTAGCTTCAAGCATGACCTCAGAAGCTAGATGAGTGACCTTTGGTGTGACCTATGCAACACTATCAACATTTGAAATTTCTTCTCTCATACTTTTCTTACCTTTACCTTTCGGAGTGGTTTGCTTCTTTTTTGGCCATAGGTGCCATGTTTGACTGTAATAAAATGGTACGGTGATTTACAGCTTTCGGTTACAGAAAAAATGGTAGGGTTTCGAGAATATGAAGGGAAATCACATAATATAATTCATTATGAAAACAGTGATGGAGGATGAAGGTGAATTGAAGGTGGAAGTAAGTATTGAGCAAGAGACTATGGGAAATTTTATAGATTGTGGTTCAGGTTCAACGGTCATTGCTAATACTCAAGCGAATTTACTACGTAACGGTAAGATTAATAGGTAATTGGAGTGAACTTATTGGCCAACGGAAAGATTAAGGGTATAATGTAGGATTAGGGATAATGGATAACGGATAGGTGATGTGGAATGACATGACTGATGGACGGATGGATGGTTATGGTGCGGGCGAACGGTAGTGGAAATGGAAAACCATAGGTGGATTTCACGGGGGGTGGCCTCTATTTTCTGGTTTTAGGCGGAGAGGGTGCAAAGTCACCTCATGCTGGCACGTCGCAAAAATGGGCAGCCATTGAAACTGGATTTCGCACCCCCCAACCCCTCGTGTTAACAAGAAACAGGTGGAGGGGGTGTGAAGTCATTCTCTGTCGTAGATCTGAGAGAAGCTCAAGATCTACTGTCGGAAATTGAAAACACTTTAATCCTTTGATTTTTATTTTTTAACAAGAAAGGGTAAGTTTTTTATTTATGAAAATAGGTTGGGCCGCAGCCTAAACAACCCCTGATACATATTATTTTTTCCAAAAAACCCGATGAGTCAGGTTCTTCTCTTACATAGCTAGATCTTAAGGGATTGGAAACCAAATTGGGCATTGTCATTTTTTGACAGATCTCCTTGGGCTAAGAGGCACCCTGCATTTGCTTTTGCATCTGTTTCCTTGTTTAAATTTTGGAGAATATGGAAGAAGGAATTGGAAGTGTAATTTTGTAACACTTTTCTAAGTCTCTACAGAGTCTTGTTCAGGGTTGGGTTATTGAATTGATCTCCTGTGTTCATTATCTTGATCAGGATTTATGAGTCTCTGAAGACCTGTATGTCTTCTTCTATATGCTCTTACGCAATCTAACAGGCTTTGAGCAGTCCTAATATTTCTGCTTGATTGTTATTACTCTGCCCAAGGCCCCAACTAAAATTGATTCTATTATGCTCTTTCTGGGAGTAGATGACTCCCCCAGATCAAGAGGTTCCCGGGTTTCCCTTAGAAGCTCCATAAAAAAATATTGTGGCTTTGTCACGATTCTTCCACCAATTTTTAAATTCGGTCTCATAAATCCACAGCCTCTACTCTGGATTATGACAGGGTCGAGAGGGTCTCTTATTACTAAAAGCAAGCTTCAGAGGTGCACCAATCCAACTTAGCACATCTGGGGAGAGGTTGTTGTCTGTCTTGTGGGGGAGATTCACCAAGGACTCAATGAGCAACACTTTCACTTTAGCTGCTACCACAGAGGGGGAGCAGGATCTGTTGTTAAATATGACCTCATTTCTAGCCAGTGAAATTTTCCAGCAAATGAATTTATGAATGGAAATCCATATATTATACCACAAATAATTTTTGCGTAATTCATGAGGTGAACACTCCTTCCATGAGGTGAATAAGCTTGTAATCGTGCCCTATGAAGGAGGTTGGACATTAAGCCTGTGCAGCGCTTTCACCCAGACATCTTGGGTAAATACACAATCCAGGACAGAAGTTCCATTGATTCCAGTGATGTGCAGCAAAGCAAGCATCTGTGAGGGAAAACTATTCCTCTTTTGACCAAGTTTTTGCTTATCAAGATGCGCTTATGAATGAGGAGCCAGGAGAAAAATTTACCTTTGGGAGGCCTCCATGATCCTATACCTGCTTCCACAGAGATGGGGAGTGGAGGGGAATGCTGGATTGGAGGGCAGCAAACCCATGCGCAGTAGAGAACACTCCGGACATACCCAAGCCCCATTTGTCGCTTGTGCATCGATGGATCTAAGCCAGGACAGTTAGCGCAGCTATGAAGAAAGATAATTGAGGAAGCAACCAATCTGGGGGGCAAGGAATGCACCAAGCTTGCTAGTTACCAGCAGCATCCGAGGAAGATATGTCTACCAATTTGCTGTAGCCAAGATTTATGGGCCAATCATGCAAATCTGTTATTTCTTGTACTAATTTGAATGGTTGGTGACCCATAATTTTGTCTTCCCATAGACTGATGTTTTTTCCATTTCCCGGGATTCTAAAGAGGTGGTCTTTGAAAAACTCCCAATTGCGGCAGCAAAGCTTCCAAAGTGTGGTACGCTTGTGAGCTGCTCCTTCTTCCATATTATTCAAGGAGATTCCATGCATATATTTTTTGATATGGACTTGAATTACACGATGCCGGGGATTCGAGAATATTTTCTAGATCATCTTCCCTCCCAAGGCCAGATTGGCTAGTCCAGGATCTCTAACTTGGAGGCCCCCATCTGAAAGGGTTACTTTTACAATGTCCCAACTCACCAAGTGGAATTTTTTCTAGTTCCCTTGCTGCCTTGCCATACAAAGTTTCTTAGGAGCTTTGAGAGTTGTTCAGAAATTGATTTAGGAGCCAAAAGAAATGTTGCCTGGTATAAGGGGAGAGAGGAGAGAAAAGATTTCACCAGAATAAGTTTTCCAGCTGTGGTAAGCCACTAACCACCCAAAAAATTCATTTTCGTCTTAATTTTGCTGAGAATCTCAGCCCAATGTAGCGCCTTGTTAATGCCATGGGTCAACGGTAGGCCTAGGTATTTGATTTTATCCCAGCTATCAAAGCCCACATAGCCAAGAACTTAGGCAATCCGATTAATGGTTTGCTGGTCAATATCCCAGCCATACACTACAATTTTTCTCCTATTGACTAGGGCTCCAAAAACTCTGTAGAAGTTGTGGCTAACCTCATTAAATGCCCTTGCAATTTTTAGGGATGCTCCCCCCAGGAGTAAGGAGTCATCTGCA
Organism: Pinus albicaulis; assembly: GCA_034641835.2. Taxonomy (NCBI): domain Eukaryota; kingdom Viridiplantae; phylum Streptophyta; class Pinopsida; order Pinales; family Pinaceae; genus Pinus; species Pinus albicaulis. Next base: position 10,712 of record JAXQQM020078851.1, on the reverse strand, counting down.
AACAAGGCATGGTTGATTGGCTCAGTGCCTCTAAAAGCCTTGATTCCGGGTAGAGATCCTTTATTCTTCTCTGCTGACAGCTTCCGGCTAAGGAAGTCAGCCATCAATATGTACAAGAAGGGGGACAGAGGGCAACCTTGTCTGATGCTACTCAAATATTTGAAGTAACCGACTGGCCTGCCATTTACCAAGGGAGAAATCCACGGCTCTCCAATACAAGCTTTTATTAGCCTAATGAAAAGCAGAGTTGAAACCGAACGCGGAAAGAACTTGGAGGAGAAAAGAATGTCTTACCTAGTCAAAGGCGTTTTCCATGTCTAGTTTGATAATCATCCCTTTCTCGGCGCATTAGAGACTGGAATGAATGGTTTCTTGCACCAGAGCCACATTGTCTAGGATGTGCCTTGCTTTGAAAAATCCACCTTGACTGGTAGAAATAAGCTTTTCTAACAGAGGCTTGATCATGTTCGCCAAGAGCTTGGAGATGATCTTGTAAGATGCACTGCAGAGAGAAATTGGCCTGAAACGGTCAAAAGAGACAGGGTTCGCTTCTTTAGGGATAATAACAAGGAAATTATAGTTTGTGCTTCCCCCCACTTTAGCTTTCTGCTGGAATCCCTTTATCATTCGAAACATATCAGCCTTTAAAATATCCTAGCAGATTCTATAGAAGTGAATGGAGAACCCATCCGAACCAGGGGCTTTGTCTGGCTCCATCGTCCAAATGACATTATTGATTTCCTCTTCCGTGAAGGGCCTCAGGAGGCTATATTTTTCCTCCTCCTTTATCAGTCTTGGGTGTGAATGAGGAAATCAGAAATTTCCTCTTCATTTTCAACTCCACTTTCTATATATAACTGTTGGAAGTGAGAGGTATAAACTTCACGAATCTTAGCAATTCCTTTATGCACAGTCCCATCCGTGGAGGTGATTTCTGTAATTTGGTTTCTCAAGAGGTGAGTACGGATTTTCTTGTGGAAGAAGGAAAAAATTTTATCTCCAGATTTGAGCCAAAGATTGTGTGATTTAAGTCTCAAGGTCTCCTCCTCAACTTTGAAGGCCTAGAAAGAGCTTTGCTGGGCAGCTTTCTCAAGTTGTATTTTAGAGGAAGTGATATCATGTTGTTCCATATTCATTTGCAGTTCAAGCACCTTCTCGGTGGCCTGCTTTCTTAGGCTAGTCAAGAGGCTTTTTTAAGCCAATATTTCAGTGATGATTTAGTGGCTTTGAGTTTTTGTTCCCACACATAGCTAGTCGATCCACTGACTGGGATGGACCAAGCTTTCGATATTGTCTCCAGAAACCCATCACTTTCTGTCCCTAAAGGACTGAACCGGAAGGGAATGGGTCTCCAAGTTTTCCTCTTCTTCTAACCACAGTAGGATAAGTTTATGGTCAGATATCAATTTAGGCAGAATTTTGGTGGAGATTATATTCTTCTCAAAGAGGAGGGTGCTCTGAAATAGAAATCTGTCAAGATGGAAAGAGATGTGCTCATTCCCTATTCTATTATTTGACCATGTCTAGAGCCATATTTTGGATTTAAAGTCTAGTAAGTCCCACTCTTGGATCAGATCTTATACAAAAGGGAGGATGGGACCCTTTCTTATATTTCCTCCTCTTTTCTCCTTAGGCTCGAAGACAAGATTGAAATCTCTAGCTAGGATTATATTCTTGGGTGAGTAGGCTTCAAGGAAGTCAGAGAGGGTTTTCCAACAATCCTTTTTTTCAGAATACAGTACCGGGACATAAATATTAAAGAGGGTAAGGGTGGTCTTACTCGCAAGATGCTAGAGCTCGGTGTAGATCCAATCTTGCGTTTTGAATGAACTCACTAGATGGAATTTGTCATCCTCCCAGAGAGTGGCAATCCCACCACAAGTACCCCTTGCACTGACTTCTTTCCCAGCTTTTGTATTCCATTTGTCTTTACTAATATCTAGAAGGGTTTCCCCTTCAATTTTAGTCTCTTGGAGAAAGAGGGTCTCAGGGGTTTCAAATTTCAGGAGGTTCTTCACTGCTTCCGCTTTTGAGGGATTTCCCAAGCCTCTGCAATTCCAAGAGACTATATGCATTATTTACTTACAGAGGGGTGGCCATTAAGAGGCCTGGATCGATTTTTTCTGCCTATGGACATCTCAATCGTAGACTGGCTGCCTTGAATTTTTTGATTCTCGGCCTCTTCTTCTCTTGTTGCTCTATGTGACTTCCTTCCGACTCTTTTCAAGGGTCGCTCGAACATTTCTTCGTCCGAAGATCCAAAGGATTCGGGGGGCTTCTTCTTTGTCATCTCTGCATAAGTCGGGGAAGAGGAGTCTCCTCTTGGAGATCCAATTTGTGTTGAGGTATTTTATTATTGTCTTTGGTCTTCTTCTATTATTTTTGGTTGATGTTTTGTCACTTCGAATTCCATTGCAGTTTTAAGTTCTTCTGGGGTGCTTACAATATCAAAGGGGTTGGAGTTTGCTTATGTGCTAGGAAGGACAGAAGTCCCTTCCCCTTGAGTCATTGACGTAGGGATTCAAGCGCAAGAGTACTAATCTATCCTTTCTTCTTTGTCGATATACTTCCCAAGGTTGTTTCCAATGGTTTCTAAAGATTTTAGGTTCCAGTAGTGAAGAGGAAGGTGGGGCAAGCGAACCCAAACCGGAACAGCCGAGGGGACGTCTTGGCTCGGATCAAAATATGGGGTCCATTGATTCAAATATAGGCCTTGAGGGCCCATGAAATATGGGCCATTTTGAAATATCAGGTTCCTATCTTCTGCTACTTCAAAAACAAATACAAAGAATCCATTACAGACAAGGTAGCTTCTAATGCCTTCTTTAATGAGAGGAGTCCAATTCCTTTGGATCCAGGCTTCAACAGTTTTTAGCGAGGGCCGTGAGTCTACCGAACCTTTCAGAGCCCATACCTCGCAAGCCCGTAACATGGGCTTAACATGGGCTTAATGGGCTTCCGGGCGTGGAAGAGGGGTATTGGGCTCAGGGCCCCCTCCTAGGGCCATGATGGAGGAGCTGACTTAAGATTGCAGAAGAGGGTGCAGGTAGCGCGCGCGGGCAGCTTGGCCTTCTTTCCTCAATATGTGAAATTAAACTATCCTTAATCCTTTGATTTGACCGCTTGTCATTTTCTGACTTTACAACAAAAATCAATATGCGCGCATATAAATAAATTTAATTTAATGAATATAATAATCCCTTTTTCAAAGGTTCAAACATACATGAACTAAAAATTACATTTTGAAGTTGTGGCGCATTTAAACAGGCGGCCATTTTATCATTTTGATTGCTAAAGCATTGACATTTTTATTTTACGCTTTCCCTAACATTTTTTTTTTATGTGCCTACTTTATTTAGGGAAAACTATCCTATCATTTTTCTTAACATTGATGTAATAAATATATTTTTCCTAACATTTTTTCAATTTCGTTTTCATCCATGTTCTAACTTAGCATTTTTTTATTTTCTATTTTTTTTAAACTACCATGCTTACTTATCAAAAACAAATAATGTTACAACATCAGCTCCAATTGGGGACTCTTCTCCCTGTGGGATGAAGAGAACATGTAGTTCCATGTGCCTTCTCCTTGGGATATGGAGTCTTTGCTGTAGAAAACACATTGACTTCAAATTATGAAGAAAACGATTATGTACAATGATGATGTGAGATCTCTTTCAATACTGGATCATGTAGTGTTTCTAAAATCTGCCATTGACAGGCAGTGTTGAAAATTGTCCTTTAAGATTCTGCAGAACAAATGTGTTGTTTCCTTTCACTTTTTCAATACTAAGTGGCCCAAACCATAAATTGTCAAACTTTCCATGTTTGCCTTTATCTTCTCTCCTAGCATCCCATATTAGAACTAAATCTCCTTCTCTAAAATCTCTTTCCCTTGATTTTTTGTCAAAGAGGCTCTTCATTTTATTCTGATATTTCTTTAGTTTGTACTGTATCTCATCTCTATTTTCATTCAACTCAATGATCTGATTAATCCTTCTAGATAAATCATCAGGTTCATCAGTATATTCTTGCAGAAACTTGAGTACAGGAAAAGCTAAATTTGTAGGAAAAATAGCATCTTTTCCATAAACTAATTGGAATGGGGATTTACGTGTTGATATTTTTGGGAAAATTTTGTTTGCCCAAACTGCATAAATCAAGTGACTGTCCCAGTTCTTCTTGTGGTCTTCTATATTTTTCTTGATTACTTTCACTAAACTCTTATTTTATGACTCAACAAGACTGTTTCCTTGTGGATAATAGGGAGTTGAGTGATGTAGCAGAATTTGATATTTCTAACAGAATTCTATCATTTTTATGTTGTTGAATGTTGTGGCATTATCAGTGACTATCTGTTGTGGGCAACCAAATCCAAATAGAAGATTATCTTAAATGAACTTTATTACAACAGAATATGTAGCATTTCTTACTGGAATGGATTCCACCCACTTGGTGAAATAATCAGCTGCAATCAAGATCCATCTATGTTGACTACTGGAGGCTGGATGAATTTCACCTATAAATTCTAATTCCCACTGAAGAAATGGTGTTGAAACCACTACTAGAACTAGCAGAAGAGCTGCCAATTTTTTCTTACCAACAAACATTTGACATGGGACATAGGCTCTAAATTTTGATCCAACTTGTGAAAACAAGGTAGGCCGATAAAACCCTACTCTCAATATCTTGTATGTTGTTGCTCTCCAAGCATAATGGCCTCCACAATTTCCTGCATGAAACTGATCAATGATTCCTTCAGTTTCTGCTTCTGTTAGGAAAAGTAGTAAAATATTATGAGGATCCTTCCAGTATAGGTTGGCATTGATAATACAGTACTTGATAGATTTCAACTTTAGTGTTTTGCACTAGTTCTTTGAAAACTGAGCTGGACATTCAAAATGAATCAGAAAGTGGACAATGTTTGCATACCATTCTGATGTAACAAATTTCTCATCAATATGAATTGGGATTGTCTCAGTTGAAGGAGAAGGTTCTTGTGTATTCTTTCCATGCACTCCATGGGAAGGTTCTTGTGGATTCTCCTGTTCTGAATTCAAAGAATTTTCTTGTGGATTCTCCATTTCTGCATTCAAAGAAGGTTCTTATGGATTCTCCCTTTCTGCATTCAAAGAAGGTTCTTGTGGATTCTCCCTTTCCAAATTCGAAGAAGGTTCTTGTGGTTGCTTCTCTGAAACTTCAAAAACTGAGTTTCTGCCCAAGAATTTACAATTGGATTCAGCTAACAACTTGGCTAAACCTTGCCCCTTCATTAACTTGTTAGTTTTGATGGTAAGATCAAACTCAAGAATATGAGTTATCCATCTACCCCTTCTACCATCAGTGCCTGGCTGTGTGAGGACGATTTTGATAGCGTTATTGGGCACATAGGCAATGATAGTTGAATGAAGAATATACATTCTAAAAGACTTAAGGGATTGAACTAAAGCATAGGCCTGTTTTTCAATAATATCATATCTCAGTTCGGAATCTCTCATGACTTTAATAAATAATGTTATAGATTGATCATGGTAATCCTCATTCTTTTGTAAAAGGATAGCTGCAAGGGTAGTTTCTGAGGAAAAAGAGAACTTTCTAAAAGGTTCTTAGTAGTTTAGATTGGCTAAGGTTGGGGCTTCAGAGATGGATTTCTTTATCCTGTCAAAAGAAAATCTTGCAGAAACAATCCATTTAAATTCGTGGTTTTTTTTAAGCATGTATGTTATATCTTTTACTATTTCTACATAATTTGGTATAAACCTTCTTAAAAATTTTATTTTACCTAAGAAAGATTGAATCTCCTTCTTATTTCTAGGTAATGATAATGATTGGATAGCAGAGACCCTTTTGGGATCAATAACTACTCCATCTTTAGAAATAATATGACCTAGAAAATTACCTTCTCTAATGGAAAATAATGAATTTTCATGATTCAAGGAAATTCCAAACTTCCTACATCTTTCAAAAACTTTCTTCAAATGCTTAATATGTTTAGGATCAGATTCATAGAAAATAGTTAGATCATCAAGATAAATAACAATGAATTTATTTACCTTTCCGTCAAAAACCAAGTCCATGGCTCTCTGAAATGTTGCTCCTGTGTTTGATAGACCAAATGGCATCCAGGTATACATGAATGTACCCCAAGGTGTGGTAAAATTTGTCTTCTTCCTATCTTCTGAATTCACCAATATTTGATTATAACCAGAAAATTCATCTAACATAGAGAGCCTGTTAGCACCTGACACTTTTTGAAGTAATTGATCCATCTTTGGAAGTGGATAATTATCCTTTAAGGATGCTTTATTAAGGTTCCTGAAATCTACATAGATTCTTATTTCACCGTTCTTTTTCCTCACAGGGACTAAATTTGCAACCCAACTAGAGTATCTTAATGGGACAATAATTTGGGCATCTAAAAGTTTCTTCAGTTCTTTTTCAATGGTGGGAAGAAGAACTGGGTTCATCCTTCTTAACTTCTATTGATAAGGCTTTACATCTGGTTTTAGTGGAATTTTATGCTCAATTAAATATGTATCATAAGATTTGAGATCATCATAAGACCAAGCAAAGACATCTCTATAATTTTTAAGAAGTTTGACACATTCAGATTTAAGTTCTGGGGTTAATGATGCACAAAGTTTGATATTTTTAATTTCCTCATCAGTGCCAATATTTGTGTCTTCTATGTCATCTCCTGGTGAAACAGAGAACGGGTTTTTGGGAACATCGTTTTGATCAAACAATTTTTCTAAAGGAACAAGTCCCTTGGGGATAAAATTATTCGATAATTGAATTATATCATTATCAGCTACCTTTGATTTTAGTTTTGAATTTTCTTTATGTTGGGTAGCTTCTTTACTGTCTAAATTATCCTCTTGAATCTGCAATACAGAAAATTCGTCAATGACTTGCAAAAAGGATTTTAATTGCTCATCATCCTCAAGTATCTGCCAATGTTTAAGATTGTCAAGGATTGAAGGCCTATATTTGATTTGTGTCTGATATTGCCTATATTTGATTTGTGTCTGATATTGAATATGAAAATGATCTGGAATCTTGAAGGCATTAGCTGAAACAGCTACTGAATCTGCATGTAAGTTTTCATCTCTAGGAATAAAGGTAATGTTAAAAGCATCAAAGGTATTTTCAATAGTGTCCCAAATCTCATTTCTATAAGACCTAAGTCTAGGGTGCTTCGTTTGGCAAAGACTCCTAACTTTTCTTACTATTAGTCCTGAGTCGGTGAAAACACTCAAGTTTTTGACCTTTAAACTTCTAGCAAGTTGTAATCCTAGGATAAAAGCTTTGTATTCTGCGACATTGTTTGTGACCTCAAAATCTAATTTGCATGATTGTGTAATATTTTCTTTTTCAGGTGAAATCAAAACAACTCCTACTCCAGCTCCATCTTTGGTGCAGGATCCATCAAAAACTAATTTCCAAATTTCAGTATGACCTGGTTTAGAGGTGTTAACTACATCCTCAATTTTGAGTTGAGCATCCTGTGAAGTGTCTGATGATAGTTGAAAACAACTAAATTCTTGATCTACTGCATAAATGGGGTGATTCCTAGCTTGATTAGCATTACAAACAGTGTTTAGAAATCTCACTTCTCTATATAATCTAAGGCTCTCTCCACCATATACTGGGATAGTGGCAAAAGACATGTCCATTTGAAGACTTCCTCCCAATTTCGCATAACATGATCTTGATAACAACATTCCAAATTTGGGAGGAATGTCAGTAACAACTATGTCTAAAACCACACTTTTAACTAGTATTTGATGTAAAGTGACTACTAGATCTTTAATGAGTTCTAAACATTGGACCCTCTTTGAATCGAAAGTATACAAGTCGTGATAAGTTCGAGTGATATCTAGATTTAGTTGTTCCATGATGACTTTAGGCATTAAATTGTGCGAAGCACCAAATCAAGCATACAATTATATAGCAGTGAATCATGCACCTTTAAGGTCAGATAGAAGGGTGGTATAGATTCATCAATCATGTCAAAACTAGGACCAAAAGCTATAGTTGGTCTTTCATTTTGTAGACTAAAAATATCTCCTTCAGTGTCCATACTAGAATTTTGGATCCATTTGGCTACTTGACTTTTATACCTTGGATTTTTAGAGCGTTTAGAAAGTAGAATTGGAATTTTGACTCTTTTTAATTCTTTCTCAACATTAAAGGCAATCAAAATTGTTTTATCAATCTGAGTAGAATCAGTTGACTGATTTAAAGCTTGAGGAGGAGTAGTTTGAGTTTCAGTTGATTTCAATTGAGGTTCAATTATTACAGGGTCCTTGGGAGGTCTTCCGGGACCAGTTCTATGTCTTAAGTCATATCTTTGATTGAGTTTTGCTGTTAGAAACTCAGAAAAAAAATTTATACTTAGAAACCTGAGAAGTATCTTGGTTTTCTTGAGGGATTTGGTTTTGGGAAACAGGGACAATGGCAGTCTGAAAGGATGTTTGATCTACAATACTAATTTCTTCAGTAATGGAAAAATTATTGTCCTCGGGTTGTTGATCATCAATCAACAATGGGGTAGGAACTTGTTGTTCATTATGCGACCTCTGAAGAATTTGTAGTGGAGCAGCTTTCTTGTACTGACCTTGGGCCTATGTTTGTGGTCTGGAAACAGTTTGTTGGACTATTCTAGGTTGAGTTTCAATTTTTGAAATTCTATTGGGTAGATTTCTAAGCAAAGCTATGATTTCATCAATCTTTGAATCTTCACTTTTTGACTTAGAGGAAGATGCTTCATGATTTTTTAATTTCCTTTGGGCTTTCTCTTCTTTAGCTCTAATTTTACTAGAAGCTGACATATTGGCTTATACCTCAATAGCATTAGTCTGCATATCTTGTAATGTATTAGAAATTCTCTCCCTCAGCATGACTGCTAAATCATCATCGAATGCTTTCGAAAACTTGACTTTTGCAGTAGCTACTGGAGGTTTGCAATCAGTAGGCATTTTGTGGTAGAGTTTATTAAATTGTTTGATAAATTCAGCTACTAGTTCACTAGGATTTCGTTTTAACTCTTCAAATTCAATGAGGAGGTAAACAACATCTTTCTTTACCCATTGGTTTTTAAAGATAATTATAAGTTCATTCCAGGTTTGAATAGAATCTGCTCTAAGTTGTCTAAACTAGATCCTAACGTGACCTTCCAAGGACTGTGCAAATAGTCTCATATAAACATCTTCATGCTCGATGTTCATATTGTCTGCGAAATCTAAGAAGGCAACTATATGATCTTCTGCTGAGAGACCTGTCTCTCCATTAAATCTTGGTAAATGTTTGAGATAGCCATCAGGGAAATTTCCCAAGACGTTAGGGAGAACCAGAGCAGCATACCTAGCTTGTATAATGGGTTGAAAAGCCATAGATGATGAAATTGATGTTGATGAAGATGAAGATGTTGATGAAGATGTAGGTGAATGAGTGTTAGAGGGTGGAGGAGAATGGGAAGGAGGAGGAGGTAGTGAAGATCTCAAAGGGATTTTTAGAATTAGTTTTTGAACTGATGGGGTCAAATCTTCTTCCTTATATTCGAATAATGGATTGGAATAGATAGAAATTGTCTCTTCCGGTTGATTAGAGTCTAATGGAATAGGATGATAGACTAGAGTAACAAAATCAATGGCCTTAAACTCATGCAAATGCAAGCCCAATTTTGTTTCAAATGTGGGTGAATCTACAAGGAAGGATGGGACTTGATATGACTCAAGTGAGGCTACCAACAAAGTTGACTGAAGATCTACTCCTTGTGAATAAAGTTCAACAACTCTAGGAGGTAATTGAGTCAACTCTGGTTGAGATGATAATACTGAATAGGGGTCTACAGATGAACTTTCTTTAGGGTGTAAGGCTGAAGAGGAAGAAGCAGAAATGTTCTGTTTTCTTTTCAAAGAGGCTTCCCTAACAAGTCTTTCTGGATCTGGTAAAGGGTTAACAATCTCAGATTCAAATCTAGATCTGGTGTGCTTAAAAGGAGCCAATTTGAAACAGTGGAATCGTCGGGTGAAAGGTTTTGACCTATATCTTTATCCTTTATTCACCTTAAAGGAAAAGAGGAAAGATCGTTGTCCCAGGAAAATTTAGTTTTTACTCTTCGATCCCCGGCAACGGCGCCAATCTGATGTTGTCCTTTGAGATGATTTTGGTCAATAATCATGCCAAAGCATCTAAAATGTTTGTTTGTGTTTTAAAATATTTTTGTGTTTTAAAATATTTTGGAGGACCAATGCATAAGATAGAATTTAATCAAATAATTAAGGTTTTTAAATCTTACTGATAGTATCAATAATTTAAAGTAAGGGTTTCTTGTTCATCTCATACAGTAATTAGGCTTTCATGATTTCGATTAAGTAGAATAAGAATATATTATTATTAAACATTCAAATTTAAATATTCAATAAACCATAAGCTGGAAAACTTTTAAACAGCGTTCAAAAGTTCAACAAAATGTATATAACATCACCAAAATACTGACAATTTATTGATAAAAGGGATTTACATTAACAGATTGTCAAGTAAATCATTCTTTATAATAATTATAAATTCAAGAGGATTTATAAGATTGTTGAGACACAGCCAAACTCACCTAATTATTTTGATGATAATTAAACATATGAAGAAACATAATGATAGAAAACTGGAAAACTCATAGGAAAGACAGAGTTGTACGAGATGAGTTCAGA
>JAXQQM020065952.1:0-63771 GCA_034641835.2 Pinus albicaulis | reverse complement strand
TGTTGTCTTCTATGCCTTGATATCCATGCCCAACTTTACCTGGAAATTACTCCTTCAGCGTGCTGCAACAAATTTCTCTTTCAGAACTTTTCTCCAGCTCTTAGCCTCCTTTCTCCAATCTACTCATGAAGAATGAATGAATGCAGTCTCTCTTTTCTTTTCCCTCTTTTGTTTCCCTAAATGACTTTTGGGCAACCCTGAGATCTAATGGCTCAAATTCATTTAAAACAAGGTATGAGAATAAATGTGCATTTAATTCTCACTTTCGATTTTTTAACTCCCCATTAAATAAAGTACCCACATTGTACTTTATGTCTAAAGTCACTTTTCACTTTATAATTTAATATTGACTTTACCACTTTACAAAGTCACTTTCACTTTATAATTTAATATTTTTACCACTCATAAAGTCACTTTCACTTTATAAAGTCAACTTAGGAAAATAATTATTTTGGACACTTTTCCTTAGGTAGAGACTAACCCATGGGAAACCACTTGTCTATGGTACATTAAAAATCAACACTCCCTCTTACCAAGGAAAGTGTTTCTCACCACACCTATCTTGTCCCTAAAATGGTCATGCTTACCTCTTGGCAAAGACTTCGTGAGAACATCAACCACCTGCTCATCTGTCGATATATACTCCAGCTTCACTGACCTCTTCTGAACATATTCCCTATTGAAATGATATCTCATGTCAATGTGTTTTGACCTATAATGAAACAATGGATTCTCCATGAGTTTAATGCAAGTCTGGTTATCACAAGGAATAAACGTAGGTCTCAACTCCTAATCAAATAGGCCATACAATAACTTGTGAAGCCAAATGGCCTCACAATTAGCCTTGCGAGCAGCCATATACTCAGCCTCAGAAGAGCTCAAATCATCTAAATTTTGATTTCGACTTAACCACGACACAACTGCTGAATCCAATTTGAAGCAACACCCTAAAGTGCTCTTCCTGTCAAAATCACACCCTGACTAATTTGAATCTGTGTAACCTTCCAACCTCACTCCATCTCTCTGCCTATAGTCAAGACCATAATCAACAGTCCCCTACATGTAGCAAAGAATGTGCTTTGCAACTACCCAGTGCACCCTCCTGGGCTCAACCATGAACTGGCTAAGTGTGTTCACTGCAAAGCATATATCTGGCCTAGTGTTGACTAGATACATCAAGAACCCAATAAGCTGCCTATACAATGTGGGACCCACCAAACTAGAATCTGAAGCATGAAGCTTCTTCTTGTTGGTGATCATAGGTGTAGACATGGGTCTACAGTCTACCATATGAAATCTACTCAACACATCCACAACATATTGCCCCTATCTAAGAAATATGTGCCCCTCCTCCTGCCACACCTCAAGCCCCAAAATGTAATGCATCAGCCCAATGTCCTTCATCTCAAACTCCATATCAAGATCCTCCTTGCAACCACTAATCAACCTCTATGCCTCAGTAATTAACAAGTCATCAACATATAGCACAGGAATGAGCGGATCATCCCCTACAACAATTTAGTATAGGTTCGAATCTTCATCACTCTTCGTGAAACCCATCTGCTGCAAGTAAATTTCAATCCTCAAATACCAAGCTCTCGGAGCTTGCTTAAGTCCATAGAGTGATTGCCTCAATCGACATACATGGGTCTCCCGCCCAAGTACCTCAAAGCCCTATGGCTGCTCAACATACACCTCCTCTATAACGTCGTTCAGAAATGTGGTCTTCACATCCATCTCATGGATCTGCCAACCCATTTCTGCAACAATAGAAATAAGGGATCAGATAGAAGTGTACCGAGCTACAGGAGTGAGGGTCTCATCATAGTCAACTCCCTCTATCTATGAGAAACCTCCATCCACAAACCTTGCCTTGAAATTCTCAATGCAGCCATCCGCAACATGCTTGATCTTGTAGAGCCACCTGGAAGCCACAACTGACTTGCCCTCAGTCCTAGGCACCACCTCCCAGATATTGTTCTTAATAATAGAGGCATACTCCTCCACCATAGCCTCCCTTCATACCTCCTGGCTAGCAGCTTCCTCATAGATAGTAGGCACAGAGTCAACACTGCTGGTAGCCTTGTTTACATAACTACAAAATTGCTCAGGTGGCACACTCTCTCTTTTCACCCTCTTCGAAGGACCAACGGACTACGCTTCCTTCAAGGTGTCTTGAAGCCACTTGGGCCTCCTCTTCCCTGAAGAAGATTCCCCATAGGGAACCTCATCTTCTACCCCCCAATCTAGTGAGCCTTGAGGTCTGCCAACTGAACATGGTGTGCCTGTACCATCACATGTCCTCGAAGAACCTGTGCCTATGTCAGTTGAAGTGCCATGTGAACTCTGTACCAGTGGAATTCCTAAAGAAGTGCTCTGTGAACTCGCCATTAGTGCCCTAGATGTCACTGACACTGAAGTACCTCTTGTACCAGTCGATTCAAAACCCTGAGGTCTTGCTCCCTATACCTCACCTCCCTGCTGAGGAGAAGTCTGTGACTCTCTCTCATCATGTACTCTTGTGATCTCTAATAGACCCTCTCCTCCTCGAGCTTCACATCCCTCCTAACCACCACTCTCTGTTTAGAAGGAATGGAGATATGATAGGCCTTCGAAGTCTCACTGTGACCCATAAATATACCCTTCTCTGCCATGGGTTCCAACTTCGTCCTCTTCTCCTTGGGGAAATAAGAATATGTGAGACATCCAAAGATACGAAGATTTCCCAAATGAGGATTCTCTCCAGTGAAAGCCTCCTCCAGAGTCATATTCCCCAATACTCTGTGTTAACTCCTGTTCTGAAGATAAACAATAGTATTGTAGGCCTCAACCCACAAAAACAAAGGCAACCCCTGATCATGAATCATCGCTGTAACAACCCCAAAAATATAGTTGTTCTTCCTTTCAGACACCCCATTCTTCTGGGGGTTGTAAGGAACTGTGAACTCTATCCTAATGCCCTCATGTGCATAGAATTCAGAAAAACCACCATCAGTGTACTCACCACCATTGTCTGACATCAAGACCTAAATCTTTCTACCTGTCTGCTTTTCCACAAGAGCTTTTAACTCTTTAAAGTGACTGAAGACCTCACCCTTGGTCTTCAAAAAATATATCCAAGTCCTCCTAGAGTATTCATCAATGAATATAACATAATACTCATAACCCTAGAAAGACACATGAGACATAATACCACTAGTATCAATATGAATAAAGTCTAGTATACCTGTAGATCTTCTATCGCTCACTGGGAATGGTAACTTGGTGTACTTTCCCAAAGCACACCCTCTACAGACCTCATAATGCTCGACACTAAAATAAAAAACTCTAGCAGTGATCTCCCTTAGAACTCTCAAAGCTCCATGATGCATATGCGCCATCCTACGGTGCCATAACTCCCACAAGTCTCTACTGTTGGTGGTACTAGTATGAGTGTTACTAGATGTGATACTCACTAATGCTCCCGCCGACTGAAAAATGAAGCTGTATAGTTTCCCAGAGTGGACTCCAATCACTTTGGCTGAAGTGATGGAAGCTCCCTTGGGATGCATGAATATCTGCCCTCCTGAGGAAGTGACAACAAACCCCTTCTCCTCTATAGCAGACATTGAAATAAATTTCTTCTTCATCCCCAGAACATACAAAACATCCATGACCTTCAAAGGAGGCAAATACTCCCTATCAAAGGTCACAGTCCCCACACCAACAACTCTCACAATGCGGTCATATCCTAGTACAATCTCAATATCAAGTGCTCTCTCTGCAAGCTCCTAAAAGAACTCCCATGCACCTGTCATATGGCAGGAAAACCCCATTGTATATGTACCACACATTAGATGATGTACTCCTACTAGATGTAGAAGTAATAAATGCAAAGTCCTCATCAAACTGTGAAGAAAATTTCTCCACCTCTGTTGAAGCTGTAGTACCCTTCTTCCCCTTGTTTTTCCTCTCAGGAGACATAGCATCATAGTGTCCCATCTTTTGACATGCCCAACATTTGACTTTGAACATATTCGCATCTTTATTCTTCTTCTTCTTCTTTCCCTTAGTCCCATCTAATGAGGCCCCTTTCTCGGCCTTCCCTTTGTTCTTCCCCCTGTCTGTCAAGGCTATATCCTCCTTATCTGCTATCTTCACCCCACCACTGCCAGTCTTTCGTATCTCATGTTGCACAAAATCATCATAGAATCTCTCCTAATTGGGAAGATTCTCCGTAAAGGTAACAATATATCTCCAAAGACCTCCCAAGACTTAGGAAGTCCCACTATGGCTACCCTGACTAAATCTGTGGGTGCAACTACCTCACCAATAAAAACAAAATCATCACGTACCTATTTGACCCTGCCAAGATAATGAACTACACTTTCAGCCTTTGTCATCCTAATGTTCTTGAATTTTTCTTTGAGTACCATCTTCCTTCTCTCATTAGCACTTTGATAGAGAGTGGTTAAAGTTGTCCACATCTGATATGCATATGTGTTTCCTCTCATTTGAGGAACCACATGATCCTTCAGACTGTCCATCAAAATCCTTTTTCCTTTGCATTTTTTTTTTAATTCAACAATTTCATCTGCAGTAGTAGGAGGTACAACCTCTTCCCGCACTATGTCCCAAACTATTGCCTCCTCAAACACTATAGAATTATGTCCTTACAAATGACATAGTTGGATATCCCATCCAGCTTGTCATCCATCCTTAAGAACATGGCCGTGACTGCTGTCCAAAACTTACAAAACCAAGAAAATGGAGAAATGAAATTTCCATCACACCTTGTTGTCCCAAAAGTTCAGTTTGTGTGAAATTTCACCTTGCTGTCCCAAAATATCAGTTTGCTGTCCAAAAATTCAGTTTGTTGTCCAAAGCACTATTTGTTGTCCTAAACTATTGTATGTTGTTCAAATTGCAATTTTCAACCCGTAGCTCTGATACCATGTTGAATTTTGATGACTAAAAAGTTTCCTGCAATCCCAACATGGTTTTAATTTCACCTTATCACTCCCATTCAGTTAAATTCCCATTCCCATAAAATTACATTCAACATATAGAATTTTGGAAATGAAAATTCAGATTAAAATACATGGGACTATCAACACATGCTGAAAATAAATATGGACATAAACAGACCAACAACACATAAAAAATACACACATATTTTTGGTCAACTTAGACCCAGGAAAAACCCCTTCAATCTTCTTAGGGGAAAACCTATTAGAGAGCTCTTCAAACTTATTTATCTTTCAAGTTTAGGAAAAATACATTTGCAGACAAAACAAAACAACAAAATACAACTTATCTCTTCAGCCCAAAATTCCTTGGAAATCATGCCCACTTTGCATCGATTTTCATGCCAAATTGAAGCTGGAAAATGTATTATACGGATGCAGACTGTACTGTACGGATTTTTGTATAGTTGTATGGATTTTTTTTCCATTTTTTGTTTTCCTCAAAAACTTCTCTCAAACTGTGTGCGGCTTACAACATTAAATGTTGTTTGTACTCTACCTTCTACTATCTTCTATGCCTTGATTTTCGTGCCCAACTTTGCCCAGAAATCACTCCAAAATTTTGCAAAAAAATTCTTTTAGAACTTTTCTCCTGTCCTCAACCTCATTTCTCCAATCTGTTCATGAAGAATGAATGATTGTAGTCTCTCTTTTCGTTTCCCCCTTTTGTTTCCCTAAATGGCTTTAGGGAAACCCTAAGATCTAATGGCTCAGATTCATTTAGATCAAGGGACGAGAATAAACGTGCATTTAATTATCACTTTCTATTTTTTAACTCACCCATTGAATAAAGTACTCATGTTGTACTTTATGTCTAAAGTCACTTTTCACTTTATAATTTAACATTGACTTTACCACTTATAAATTCACTTTCACTTTATAATTTAACATTGACTTTACCACTTATAAAGTCACTTTCACTTTAGAAAGTCACACTTGGGAAAATAATATTCTGGACATTTTTCCCTAGGGAGAGACTAACCCATGGAAAAACACTTATCCAAGGTACATTAAAAATCAACATGAAATATCTAAGGAAGATTCTACTACAAATTACTTGTATTGTACAAATTTACATGAATGGTCACATCATATCATAAGCTTCCAAATTATAATAGATTCCCTACATAAGGACAATTGTACTACAATTTAGCATTTACCTTAGAAAAATTGCATCAATCAAATATCCCAATGAACTCTTTTAATTAAAAATTCAACCATACATTTTAGGATACCCTGCCTAAAGACAATTGCACTACAATTCAACATGTTCCTTAGAAAAATTGCATCAATCAAACATCTCATTGAAATCTATTCATTGAAAATCCAATTGTACATTTCAAGTTCCAATGAATCATAACAATAAAAATTCAATTTAATAACACTTATACTTAAAAACCCTTCCTAATCTTATTCCACTTTCAGTTTGTCATATATATACAAGAAGATTAGAATCTTCAAACAACTCATACCCTCAACTTATATTGAAAAATTCTAGTGGGTTACATCATTATATTCATTTAATTTTAAAATAAAAATATTTGTCCCTTAGAGGGCACATTGAAGATATACTATGTAAAGATGTGGAATATTAAGATAATTACAATATATATATATATATGAATATTTTTCTAATGAGAAAAGGCTTGTATGTGAAATCCATACCAATACCAGTTGAATTCCATTATATTCATTTAATTTTAAAATAAATATATTTGTCCCTTAGAGGGCCCATTGAAGATATACTATGAAAAGATGTGGAATATTAAGATATTTACAATAAATAAATGAAGATTTTTCAATGAGAAAAGGCATGTTCTTGAAATCCACACCAATACCAATTGAATTCTCATATAGTCAAAGAATATTGTGCTACTTAGGGCTCAAGGAAACATTATATTTAGCTTATGTAAGGTCAAAAGGTATATGTCTATCATATCCATATATCAAAAACATGTAAGTGTCACATTAAGCTTATTTTACTACTAAAATCTGTTTGATACTTGGATGTATGCCTTTTGACTTTGAGTGTACTAATTGATGTATTAGTATTATACCTTTCATATTAAATATATTTTATAAATTTATTATAATGTTGAAATAACGATATTGAGTAGAAGATTATACCATTAAATACACAGTATGTTTGTAGGAATTCCCATTAAGAAACGACACTATTATGCATCACTTTTACAACCAATTAAAATACTTAAAATACCTCAAAGCCTTCTTGAAATAGTGAAATAAACTATAATTTGGAGATATTTCGCAAAACAAATGGAACATATTCAACAAAGAATAACTCCCAAAAGGAAAAAGTAGTAAAAACTTTTAAAATTTTTTCTCATATTAATAATCTTTTTTCGACGATGTTTTGCTAAGTAATCTAATTCCAAAAAATTCTAGTTTAGATATATCTTTGCACTTAACTATTCTATCTCTTTTGATAATTTTAATAGTGATCCAAGAAGGATATTGTGTCAATATAGTTGGATTTTATGCATCTAAGGAAGAATAATATAACCAAGAGTGAATCAATATGAATTAAGTTCACATGGTGTCTATGTGATATGTCCCTTCATTTGTCTCATCGTTAGTCTCTAAAATTTCAATAATTTTTTGTCCAAATGAAATGAAATACAATCCTCTTTTGTTTATAACTAAGTACATGCAACATCTAAGGAGGGTTCTACAACCAATTACTTGTATCTTCCACAGTTACGTCAATGATCACATTATGTCATAAACTTCCAAATTATAATAAATTCCTTACATAAAGACAATTGTACTACAATTCAACATTTAACTTAGAAAAATTGCATATATCAAATATCCAATGGACCATATAACAATAAAAATTCAATTTAATAACACTTGTAATTAAAAACCCTTCCTAATCTTCTTCCACTTTCACTTTGGAATTATATATATATATATATATACTATGTAAAGATGTGGAATATCAAGGTATTTACAATATATAAATGAATATTTTTTTAATGATAAAAGGAATGCTTTTAAAATCCACACCAATACCAATTGTCTTCTTATATACTCAAAGAATATTATGCTACTTAAGGTCCAAGAAAATACTATTATTTAGGTTATGTAAGGTCAAAGGGTATATGTGGATCATATCCATATAACAAATAGATTTAAGTGTCACATTACGCTTATTTTACTACTCAAATGTGTTTGATATTTTGATATATACCTTTTTACATTGAGCGCACTAATTGATGTATTAATATTATACAGGTTTCATGTTAAATATATTTTATAAATTTATTATAATGTTGAAGTAATGAGATTGAGTAGAATATTATACCATTACATATAAGATATGGTTGCGAGAATCCCCATTAAGCAACAACACTATTATGCATCACTTTTACAACAAAGTAAAATACCTCAAAGCTTTCATGAAATAGTGAAATGAACAAGAATTTGGGGATACTTTTATTGAAGAAATATTTCACAATACAAATGGAACATATTCAACAAAGAATAATTCCCAAAAGAAAAAAGTAGTAAAAACTCAAAGATTTTGCCCATATTATTTTATTTTTTTCATGGATGTTTTGCTAAGTAATCTAATTCCAAAAAATTCTAGTTTAGATATATTTTTGCACTTGACTATTCTATCTCTTTGATAATTTAAATAGTGATCCAAGAAGGATATCACACCAATGTATTTGGATTTTATTCACCTAATGAAAAATAAAGATAAACCAAGAGTGACTCAATATGAATTAAGTTCACATGGTGTCTATGTGATATGTACCTTCTTATCAATGAGAATATTATATAGTATTGCTAATTAACATAAGGTATATATTAATTTTAATATACGGTATTAATATTCTACTCATATAGTCAAAGAATATTGTGCTACCTAGGGTCCAAGGAAATATTATTATTTAGCATATGTAAGGTCAAAGGGTATATGTGGATCATATCCATATAACAAACACATTTAAGTGTCACATTACATTTATTTTACTACTCGAATTTATTTGATATTTGGATATATACCTTTTGAATTTGAGCAAGCTAATTGATGTATTAATATTATACCTTTAATTCATATAATATTGATGTATACCTTTATACAATATTATTATAGACAAACCCTACATGGAATATATGTTAATCATATTATCTTATAGAGTAGTTGGCATAGCCATGATGATGTTAAGATATCAACATTAAATTTCTTAATCGTAAGAAACAACATGCATTGTCTAAAGGTATTATCTATGTACTTATTTTTTCTTAATTTGTTTATGTATATAAGGGAAATTTGTTAAAACAATGTGTAAAACAAAGACACAATAAAAAAAAAGGCATGACAAATCAAAGCTAATTGATTACCATTCATCTACTCTATTAAAAAAGTATCACTATATAAAAATATTGCTAAAATAAAAATGCACTAATAATCTTAAACATTTAGAAAATATGAGAAACTAATATCTAAAATCATATAAAATCATACTATATTAGATTCTTAGCAACACATAAGAAGGTACATATCGCATAAACATCATCACACTTTTTAAGTTATTTAACATATTAATTAGCAATATGATATAATATTTTACTTAATCTCATTACTTCAACATCATAATAAATTTATAAAACTTATTTAACATGAAATTTCAATCTCAATTTTTTACCATACCTTTACTATAACACAAAAAATATACTATACATATTTAACCTTTTTGTTTTTCTAATTTTCTATTTTAATTTTACACCTAACTCATAACATTTTATTATAAGCAAACCCATTATTTAGAGTTGTTCAGACTTCGTCTATTGTAATAATTTAAACATGTTAATATTTAATCATATTTTTTATAAAATTTAACATGTACATATATATTAGAATGCAGAAGGTTCTGAGGTTGAGCGTTCGAAGCTCAGGGAGTCAATGAATTTAAAAACACAACTTTCGTATTTTTGAGTCGGTGGTCATATTTGTAATGGCAGCCGCAGAGCCAAAGTTTGTGTTGGATTAGGTGACGTAAGTGTAAGGCATATGCTCAAATTACCCCGTCGTACTGAAGACAAATTGTTATAAATTTACTTTGAAAAGACTTAAATACAAGATGATATATTTCTCTGAAAATTCTATGAAAAATAACAATCTTAAAAAATCAGAAACAGGTTATTCCTCTTTTCTAAAAGCAATCTTAAAGTTTCTCAAACGATTTTAAAATGTTTTTATTAGATTATTTAATTTGGTTGGGTAGTATATGTTTACTATTAAATTTAAATTTGTTTAAATTTAATGATTGGACATATACTACTTAATTGCATTAAATAGTTTATTGCTTGGAAAATAATGGTAGTTTTATCAAAGTCTAAATTGAAAGGCAAAGCCATTTTACCATCTATTTGTAATTATGAATTTCTCAGATTACCATGTAGTCAACTCACATTTTAAGTTTGTTAAATCATATTTTAAGTTTGCTAAATACTAAATTAAAAGATTTCGAAAATATTCTAAAATTTTAAAGATCAACAATACCTCCATTTTTAAAAAACATTTTTGAAATTTATAATATACATAAAAATTCCCTTCACCCCTATTGTGCATAAATATATAAAACATTTATAAAATTTTAATATTTAAAAACAAAGTAAACCATCTATTTTTTTGGACATGAAAAAAAACAGGCTATACTCCATATAGCAGTTACATTTCATATATACTTCATAATAAATGTAATATAAATCGAAATTGTCTCATAACTTTTATTTCAATTTATGCAATATTATATATAAATTTTAATATTTAATAATAAAAAATAAACTATATATAGTCCCAAATAAATATTATATAAATTGGAATCTATTATCATTATCATTATTTTTTCATTTCAATTTATATAATATTCATATATGGAAAGCACAGTTAACCGTATATACCTTTCTTTGGCAGCAAGGACACTCACGCCTTATTAGTTTTTCCTCATTATCATAAATTTATATAATCATTACTTTTCCTTCGTCATCATCAATGTTCATATAGCGATTTTATGGACATCGGTACCTAAGTACCTCTTATGCATAATTATTTCGATTTTTTATTTTTAAGGAGGTTTACTTTTTAAGACACAATGGGAAATGGAATTGGATTAGAGGCAAAAGTAGACATATTTGGTTAGATCTCTCTAAAGCTAAGTTATTATATAAACTTATTCTTCACAAATGATATTTGTTGATTGATTAGATATTAGTTTTTAATTGAAAAAGAGAAAATTATGTTTAAATATATTCTAATTGGAAAATTTACAGTTTTTTTGGCTAGCCTAAAAGTTATAGAATTTTGGGTAGTAAAACACTACTCACCCAAGATTCATGGACAAATAATTTCTTTGGCTTATAGTTAAGGAAAATTTTGTGTTTCTCTCTCTCAATAGGAAGGAATGTGATTTGATCTTTTAGACTTGACCCTATTTCATGGAATTTTGGGGAATGTTCTTATCTCCTTGCTCTCCTGGATTTAGCCCAAAAGCATATATTTCTTCAACACTAAAGTGGGTAAGGTTACCACATCTCCAATTGAATTACATGAGTGTAACTCTCTCAAGAGATTAAGAATAAGCTAAGTCAATTAATTGATCAAGCAGAACCAAAAAGGAAACTTGTATTCTTCCATAGAAATCTATGTGGAGGTGACCAAGAGAAGGGACTTACAAAGGCATTGAAAATTAACATGGATATGGTTGGAGTCACAAGCAATACCAGATTATGAGAGCACTTTCTTAAGTGAAACCCATGCCATACTTATAGGCATTTCCAAAAAAAAATCCAAAATTTCAAAAGGAGCAAGCTCCTCCAAAGTAGTCATTGAATAAGGATGACGAGTTCAAGTCAACACTTAGTAGGAATAGAAATTCTTATCACAAGGGGTCTCAATAATCAAATCCACCCCAAGAAGGACCTTTGAAAAGAAGCACTAGAAAATTCAAAGTTCCTTGAAATTTAAAAGATGTAGAGAAAGAAATTGAAAGGGAGGAGGAATCACTAAAAGACCACAACTCTAGAATAATTCAACTTTAAGGCAATTCAGATCTATCCATTTAAGGAGATCTAGAGGGAAATGCATCATAAAAAGAGAACGAAAAGAGTGAGAAGATGAAGTAAAGGAATGAAAATAGGAAGAAGACTCAAAGTAGATCAAGAAGAGGAGGAAGACGTGGAGCAAGGAAAACTTGCAATCCCTTCATTATTTTAGTGTTGCATGGCCATTCACGCAAGACATCTAAATCTCTTACTTATATTGGAGTCCTGAAAAAAGCTTCGAACACCTCCACTCATCTTAGATAGAGAAGGAAATATAGCCATAACCAAAGAGAATATGAGGTAGAATCAAATATTCTCTTGAAAAATTAGTTAACTTTGAAGTCTCCCATTTTTAAAAGAGATAATAGACCACAAATGATAGCTAAATATTTTTTCTGCATTTATTGTATAATCCTTTGTAAATATCTATCCTTATACTTAAAAAAAATATATGAAAAAAAAAGTCTTAAAAGATTCATCTTCTTTCCCTTTAATTAAGAAGGAAAAAATTACAAATCAGGATC
Source organism: Pinus albicaulis (assembly GCA_034641835.2). Taxonomy (NCBI): domain Eukaryota; kingdom Viridiplantae; phylum Streptophyta; class Pinopsida; order Pinales; family Pinaceae; genus Pinus; species Pinus albicaulis. Next base: position 51,164 of record JAXQQM020065952.1, on the reverse strand, counting down.
TACCTTGTCAAACTTAATATTATTAAATTATTTGGTGGGATTGTAACTCTAAAAAAAAACATATATTTATATTATTAAAAAATATCTTTAGTTAAATTAAATTTTGAAATAAATAAAACAATTATATATTATTTTTATATAAAATAATAAATTTGAGGAAAATCATAATTACCTATCGTTTAATTTTAATTATATTTATATCAATTTTGATAAAATTTTATCAACAAAGCTATAAAGATAATTGATAAATAAATATTTAATTTTAATTATATTTACAAATAAAATATAATATATTTTATAATTAAAAGAAAGATATTATATTTATAATACAATTTTACTAGCTTTAAAAACCACCAAAGTTATTTTAAATAATGACATTGATAATCTATATTCATGATATCATTTTCTTTCCCTAGAAATTATAACCAAAGCTTCTACTTTTGATTTTTGGGGATGATAACCAAATCTTTTGAATAGGGAAAAGTAATTGTTTTAAGCATTTATTGTGTTATATTTGACGTTAAACCAAGCATCATTTTCTTTCCCTAAAAATTATAACCAAAGCTTCTACTTTTGATTTTTTTTGGGTGATAATTAAATCTTTTGAATGGGGAAAAGTAATTATTCTAAGTATTTAATGTGTCATCTTTTTAAGTTTCTTATTTTATTGATAGGGAGTTCAGTAGTATGGGTTTGTTTAGTTCGAAATCTCAATTAAACATAGATCGACTAGGAGCAAGAGTCAATAGGATTTTGGTTTTTGTTATTAGGTTTTGTTAATTAATTTAAATTAATTTAAAATATTATTATTATTATTATTGAAAAAATTTAGTTTTGATTGAGGTTAGTTTTAATGTGAGATGAAAAAAATAATTTGTTCACTAACAAAATATTTTATTGATAGGGGAGTTCAGTAGTATGGGTTTGTTTAGCTCGAAATCTCAATTAAACATAGATCGACGAGGAGCAAGAGTTTATAGGATTTTGGTTTTTGTTATTAGGTTTTGAAGATTAATTTAAATTTATTTAAAATTTTATTATTACTATTAATATTATTATTTTTGAAAAAATTTAGTTTCGATTGATATTAATTTTAATGTGAAATGAAAAAAATAATTTGTTCACTAACAAAATATTATTATTAGAATTATAATATATATTAATACTATCATTAGAATTATAATATATATTATATTTAAAAAAAAAAATTATATATATATTTTTTTTTGGGTTTAAGTTTAGATTCTAATATATAGTACAAAAGTACAAAAAGGTATAGTCTAGCTTCCATACCGGGTTTGCTGGACAAGCCAAGCCTAGTTGGAAGAGAGAATAAAAAAAATAAAAAAAAGGGGTTGCCCTTTGGGGGAAATCATTCCATAAAACCGTCCACATAGCACATAGAAAGTTGCTCCTAATGGGGAAACCAACCATTAACAATAGATCCTAAGAGCTGAGTTTACTGTGAAAAATGAAAATAAACATAAAGACTAGAGTAAACATAAAACTGGAGTAAGAGGAGCCATGGCCCTACAAATTTTGGTCCTTCGCATCCCGAAGTTGTTATTCCACGATGTAGCAGCTGTAGTCAGAACGGTCGTCCTATTTTTTGGATAGTTTCAGGTCTTGCTCTAGCGTAGAGGTAGAATAGGCTCCCGTATCTTCTGCTTTGTCTGACCTCCTGGCACCTTTGGCTGTGTGCTGCTGCATCCATTGTCAGAGGTTTCCTCCAAGCTCTTGATGGGCAGAGCCACCATTTTCCTTGGCTAGGGGATGGGAGAGTGGGAGAGAGTTGATTTGCGTGGCCTTTTCCTAGACCTCGAGCTTGAATTTCTTGGCTGAGTTTCCAGAAATTGAATAGAGAGTTGGTCTGGGAGGAGCTGAGGGTCATAGACCTCTGGCGCTTCCATGTACAATGAAAAATCCACAGAGCGCTCGTCCATGACAAGAATTAGAGGATGAGAGGGTGAACCTATACCTCTCCCTCTTCGGCAACGCATTCGGTGATGGCAGGGCATATTATCGGAGGAATTCTGGCAATGTCTAGAGGAGGTGGGTGAATAGAGGTGGCTGAGCGAGCGGCAGAAGGATGAGCAGCAACAAACAAATGGCTAGAGGGTGACTAAGCTAGAAGGTGAGGGGTGGAGGCACAACGTGGACCGACAGAGCCGAGAGTAATCCCGAGGGAGAGACAGAGGGAAGAGTAGGGAAAATGCAGTCTGGGAATGACGCCATTGCTCATAAAAGGCCAGATCTCTTCTGCAATTCAGACAAACTGAATGAATGTGCCTCAAGTAGAATTTAATGCTAAGGAGAGCACCAAATTGTGGATCATCGAGGTGACTTTAAGGCTCTCATGCCTGGAGCATGTGCTACCTCGTCGAGAGGACAGTTGTGCGGCGATAAAGAGCCCAGGTATCTATCTAACCTGTCATTACAGATCACCCGCATCCAGAGATATTATAATTTTATTTTATACACACAACATAAATATTATTCAAAAAATATTTAGATAGTTAAAATAATTACATAAAAAAATTAAAATAATTTAATGTTAATAAAATTAATTAAACCATGTGTATTAGATTATATAAAAATTTGAGAAAGAAACATATATGTATGGTTTATACTCATCAAAGAGATAATCATAATACAACTCAAACGAATAATAATAAAAAAAGCCTTAATATATTTAGTGTCATGATAATAGTTTTTCTTCGAAAAACTTGACACAATGTTGCTTCTCGTCATTAAAGATCTATAAAAGAAGTTTTTCAAAAATTAAATGAAGAAAAACTTATTATTATTATTCAAAAATCAAATGAAGAAAAATTTATTATTATTATTATTATTATTTATAATAGTTGTGGTGTTTTTTTTTTAAATACTTATTACATTTTAAGGAATTTTCAAAATTTGTTTTTTTTTAAATATTGAGAATTTGTTTTATTTTTTTTAATATTGATTCTCAATGTTTGATATGTAAATTTGACCGCTACCTAATTTGATATGCTACACAATATAAAAGAGATCTCTACCAATTTTCTCGTGGAAAAATTCCACATACTTGGCTACCATTAGTAGAGCTCCATTATTAGAGCTATTTAACATTTTTATGGATCACATCTCAACCCATGTGAGTTGGTCATCAATTGTGTGATCCTGTGTGTTGTATGTTATTAGATGACATTTTCATTTCCTCTTTTATGTTGAAATTACCTTGGTCATATTTTGGTTAGTTTTTTTTTAATTATTTTGACATCTTTATTATTCTATATCTCACTTTTGAAATGATTTTATTCACTTTGAGTTTAATATTTTCTTTTTTCTTTTTTAACTTGACTCGGGTGATTTTAACCATAACTTTATTGTTGTCCATTAATGCCATTTTCTACCTATACAAAATTATTTTTCTCTCTCTATCTAATTTTATTATGTAAATAGTGTTTTCCAATGAGGAGTATCTCATAAGGGTTATTGCTTTTTACTCCTAGTCAACTTGTTATCAAGAGTTTTTTCACTTTCAATTTGATTCCATATGTCTCTAAATATGGTTGATGTTCATACTTTACATTTATAAAGGAGCAATAAGATTATGGGTATTTGAAAAAGGACATACTATCAATATTAATCTTGTGTTTCCAAGTCTCGCTAACACAATTGGTTGAGGATGGGCTTCATTAGCAAGGCAACCCAGGATCAAACCTCACGGGGGGTGGTTGTGCCTTGTGCTAGGGGGAGGAGACATGCTAACACTACAAGGAGAAGACCCTCTAGCAGATGTTTTTGAGGAACCCCTTATAAAAATAGCCCAGATATCCATTTGTAGCAGAGGTCTCTGGAGAAGGTTGGCTGGTGGAGGTTTTTGCGGATGTTTTTGGTCCAGTGCATTTCTCATCATAAACCGCACCGGTGCGTTTTAGTCACAACACACCAATGTGTACTAAAAATTAGCACACCGAGACACCGTTCTCTCTGTATAAACCCGCCCAATGCGTCTAATTACTATAGCGCATCAGTTCTCTACGCATAAACATGCCCAGTGCGTCTCAGTAATCCAATGCACCACAACGATAGTGGTGCGCCATTGCTAATACCGCCTAGTGTGTCTAAAAAACCTGCGCACCGAAACAAGGTTAAATAAAAAAAATTACCAGCCATAAAAATGACATTTTCACTTATTTAGTGCTCCAGACCTCTTAAGCACCGGTGTGAATTTCTCTTGTGTGAGGTGCCCCTCCATCAGTGCTCCCATTGCACACACTATTGCTTTCCATTGTCCACCTTGTGGAGTTCGAATTTTCAAAAATGGTGGGAAAATTTGGTTTCTCCAATTCCTGAGCAAATATGCCTCCTCGACGTGCAAATGTACAGGTATTTTACTTGTTTCTCAATAAATAAACGTTTTAGTGGATTAGATATCTAAAAAACCTTAAAATTTATCGTTTTTAAAAGAGAAAAAAAATTTTGCACAGTGCGCTCGAGTCATTTGGCTCGCATCGTTCGCGGTGCTGCTTGTAAATTTACAGGCCGCACCGCGAACGATGCTAACAGAAATCGCACCGGGTTCCGGTGCAATACCGAAAAAACGTGCACTGTGCTTATTTTTAAAACTTACATGGCTGTGTGATCATTTAAACGACTGCACTATTGACTATGTACCAGTGTCAAGAGGGCAGTGTGTGGACCAAACTATGCGCCCTGGGTGGATAGTTAGGTTAGTGCACCGCCCGCCTGATATCATTGCATAGTCAACAATGCGGTCATTTACAGGACCACACCATTGACCATGTAATGTTGTTGGCGGTGCATTGACCAAAAGATCTGCCCCAGGGTGGATATTTTGGTTAGTGCACCAACCGCCCAACAACAATACATGGTCAACGGTGCGGTCATTTACAGGAACGCAACATTGACCATGTATTATTGTTGTATGGTGCGTTGACTTAATTATCTGCCCCAGGGCGGATAGTTTCGTCAATGCACCGCAGAAAAAGAACATTTTATGTTTTGTGGTGCGCAAACAATTTCCATGCACACCGAGAGCTGTGCACGATAAAAATGTACGCACTGGTACTCGTGCATAACTGTTTTTTTGGGCGCATTGACTGTTCTTTTTTTCATATATATATATATATATATATATATATATATATATCATTTAATAAATAAAAAATATTTAATATGTGAATTGTTCAGCGACGTCAACGGAGAGAACAAAGGGAACAACAAGAACATATGGAGGACCAGTATAACATGATTCACTTGTGGGAGGCACAAGAGAGGAAGAGACTTATGTAACCTAGCCCTATTATGACAGCCACCCAATTGCTCCTAAGGGAGGTAGGCCTCCTCAAGTTATATGAGGAGGCTACATCCCTGAAGGGCCATAGTAGGTTATTGGGACAACTCATCTTCAGGTGAGATGCCCATTGACAGGCTTTCCGGGTCGGTCTTGGCCGGTGGTACACACCCACTGAGGAGGACATATATTTTATTACTGGCCTATATAGGAGAGGGTAGGATTATCTGCAGTTCCCAGATGTCCCCGTCGGCTATACAACAGGGAGTCAGTTGGTGTACTCCTAAAGATACATTAGGGACGATCAGTTACATATTTCTTGATTTGGTGCAGAGGAGGTGAGGTGCCTCTCACTATTGTTGATGACCATTGCACACTATACCAATGATGGGTAAAACATTAGTTTCTTGCTTTTATTTTATGTTGATTATTTATTCCAACCGCCACGACTTGTGAGATGGTCTGCGACTTTTTTGCAGCAGTTTTGTACAACATTAGATAGATGTCATTCTCAGGAACGTCGGAAGTTGACCTTCCATTTTGATTCAGAGTTATTTTGTTTATTTTTTGAGAGGTTTCTAGAGAAGAGGCCTACTTTTGTTCGCCAGCCTCGCAGGCTGATGCTGCATGTACAGATGCAGATGTGGGGCTAGATGATGCCCAAGAGGGGCCAGTCTGACTTTCCTGCCAGGATATCTCTTGATGCACTAGAGTTGCTATCCAGTCTTGATGATCACTCCTTCAATCTGGCGCCATGTCTGTATGCCTATTTGGATTGGCGAGGGTGTAACAACATCCTCTTCACACAGGATGAGCCGCCAGATGCAAGAGGTAATATTAATGTTTTATTTAAATTAATATAGTTTCATTTTATTGTCTTAATTAATTAATTAGAATTATCAAAATTATTCAAACACGTTCTTTAACTTTTTTTATTAAATTGTTTAATGAAAATTTCTAATTATTGTTGTGTATTATATATTTTGTAGATATTGGGACATTCGTTGGGGATGAGATTCCACCCCCATCGAATGATCCAGGTGTAGATGTTGATGAGGAGATGGTAGAGGCAGAGGATCAGGGTGACAGACCTGATCCTAATTGGGTGCAGATACATGCGAGGGGGAGGTGTAGGCTGGATAATCGATTTAGGATGGAGTTGGGCGAACAACTCTGTCAACTGATAGTTGATGAGGGAGTCTGTCGAGCTATGATCAGAGAGATTTAGGCTGATTTTAGGCTCACACAGCTTTGGATAGGAATGCCCTGCGATATGTTGACCCTCATGCGTCCTATTATTGGAGCTTCCAGAGCACTGGCGTGGACTAGGAGGGGTAGGCGTCGTGGAGATGCATGCCAGAGCAACGCCTCATCTGATGATCATTATCATGAGGGTAGTGATCATCGTTATATTACTCAACCTCCTCCTCCTTCACCTCACAGAAGATATCACGTTGAGTAGCGAGCATCCACTTCCGATCAGCGGCATTATCTCGATCGGGGCTAACAATTCAAAAGAAAATTAGTCCCTATAAGGGTGCATGTCCATCATCGAAGGAAGCCATCCACCGAGCAAAGCCGTTCATCGATTTAGTGTCATCAATAGGCGCTTCGAGCATCGTACCATCGACCGATCAAATAGCACTTTCGAAGTGGTACACATCTGTTTGGTCCGAGTATGAAAGCCACACCATCAACTAAGCAGGCCTTGACTAGCTATAGTATTGATTTACCACCAGATATTTGACATTTATATGTATTATATTACAGTTGTATATTTTTGACATTATAGAGTTATATATATATGGTCCATGTATTTTATGTTCATGTTGATGTACTTAATTTACATGTTGGTGTTCATCATGATGTGTATAGTGTTAGGTCATGTTAGATATGTTCATTTAATGTGCTTGCAGATATATGTGTATGTGATAGCAGGTATTTGACATGAGATATATATTTTATGTTTGTGTTGTGATGAGGTTATACAATGCTTGTGTTTTGTTAGATGATTATGATCACAATGATTAGATGATGTTAGTGAATTTGAATGTGTATTTTAGTCGAATATGTTGTTCGTACGATGGTTATCATGATCATGATGTTTATTTTCAATATTAAATCATGATATTTATTAAATATGATGTCGTGATTGTAATTGAAATTGTAATTTTGATTGTATGTAAAGTTGTAAAATTGTCATTGTAATTGTAATTGCATGTAAAATATTTGTAAAATTGTAATTGTAATTGTACGTGATTATATTATGAAATTATAAAATCGTAGTTGTAATTGTATGTATTCATGTCATGATCCAATTTTATTAAATTTGTAAAATTTGTAAATTTGTAAATTTGTAAAATTCTAAAAATGTAATTGTAATTGTATGTAAAATTGTAAAATTTTAATTGTAATTGTAATTGTATTTGAAATTGTAAAATTGTAACTGTAATTTTAATTGTACGTAAAATTGTAAAATTTTAATTGTATGTAAAATATTTGTAAAATTGTAATTGTATTGCGAAATTATAAAATTGTAATTGTATGTATTGTTATCATTAATTTTATTAAATTTTTTAAATTTGTAAATTTGCAAAATTGTTAATTAATTGTCAATTTTGAACCATAATTACTATCGTAAGTAAAATTTATACCGTAAATATTATTAAATGACCATAATTGTAAATTTGTAAATTTGTATGAATTTAAATTATTGTAAAATAATAAATCTAGAATAATATGATTTTTTGTAACATAATAAAGTTTAGAAAATAATGCAAATAAATTCATGTTTAGAATTATAATTATTTTATTATGATCTTTCATACCAAAAATAATAGTATACATTTTGAAGATTTCATTCACACACATTTAAAGCAATCAAGTAGTTATATTATTTTAGGAATTGACATTATAAAAAAAGAACTTTATACAGTACGCCATTGCTTTTGAGATAAACATAATTGCAAATTATCAAGTGAAATGATTTTAACATTAACACAATGCAAACCAATTAATTCAAAATACATATTATAATGTTTCGGAAAAAAGAGTCTTTTTTATAAGGTAATTAAGTCCTCTTCTTAAAAAAACCCATCTTAAAAAGTATAAATGATGAAATAACACATGTACCATATCACTCTCCGTTCTCATGATCACCCTCAATATCTTCTAGCTCGCTTGGCATGATAACACTATTGTTCTCAAAAATATTTTTTTATCTAGGGTCGTGTCTCAATACGAACCACAAATCCCTATCCAACACATCTGGGTAAAAAAAACACCTGGTTACAATGTTTGGGGAAAACATAGGGCTCCTTAGCTTTATCCCACATCTTTCTAGAGTTGATACATATCATCCTACTATCACAATCTTCATTTACATTATTCCGATCAAAGGTGTCCCACCACTTGCACCTAAAAATAACACATTGGAAAGAAGAGAAATCCACTTCAATGATCTATTGTATCTTTTCGACGTAACCTAATGTCCCTCGTACTAGATTTTGATCATGGTGGCTAGCTTGAGTAGATTGATTGAAATTGACTTCCACTCCATAGTCTTGTGTCATGTTTCCATCATCGACATTTTCTGTGCGAAAATGGTGTCCATATGCCCACATAGATGGGAACAAATTGACCTATAGAAAAGTTAAAAAATCATAGTCTCATGTGTCTTATAATAACCCAACTGTTAAATTATGAAATATATATGTAATTACATTTCAAAGGTGCATTATTAGGTTTAAAATGTAAATAAATAGATTATTACCAAGTGGGTGAACCCAATCCCTACATTTAGCACATCCTCTTTAGCATGTGGGTAACTACCGGTTGCACTGTATTTCTCTTTGACTTGGTCAACAACCCAACTGTTGGGGCATATAATTGGAATGTTTTCTTTTAAATGATCGGGATAAGGAAAACTTCAACCATTCAACTGTTTGAAGTCTTTCCCGTCACTATCCCATTTCATGCTATTTTGTTCGTACAATGCGACCCACATTTGTGTCACTTCAAAATTGTAAAGAATAAATTTATTGATTGCTTCAATTTTTGCATTCGCTGATGAAATCAAACTGAATATAGTACATATGAGATTAAAATATACATTATATCAAATTTCAACATGAATATTTAATTTCTGTAAATTTGAAAAATTATAACTCGCTTACTCTTTATCAAGCGCCTTTTTCCATTCATTTGGAGCAGCTCCCCTTCTCTTTTGTCTTCATCCCTTTCATTCATCCCAAATCACCTTACATGGTCTGTTGTCGATCTGCTTGATGTACTCATTGGCATAATAGAAAGAATCATACAATATGTACCCCTCTGCCATAGACCCCTTGGATTTTTCCCTTTATCGAATAAAACCTTTCATTTTCTTCATGTACCTCTCTAAGAAGAACATCCAATGACAAGAAACCACCCCAGCTAATTCAACCTCATCTACTAGGTGGATTAGAATATGAACATGCAAGTCCATGAAACTCGTCGAAAATTCCTTCTCAAATATACAAACAATTTCAACTATCTCTTGACGCCACCATGGAATGCTAGCCCCATGAATATCCTTTGACGTGATCCAACGTACAAATGCAGATAATTTAGATACGACACGTCCTAGGTCTTGGGGGAATTCATGTTTCACACACCCACGCATGAACAAAGGAAAATGACACTGCAAAGTTATAAACACATGAAATAATATACAAAATTAGTTATGTTCTATGATCCCTGCATGGGATAAAATTTATTAATATAAAAATAATAAAATCATGCTTTTGACATTATACATACTCTTAGAAGATTCAAATGGTCATGCGATTTCAACCCTGACAAATGGTCATCCACAGTGAAGCAACGCCATAGTGAAGACCTGTATAAAGATGGCACCCTCACACCCTTTATAACTTCCTTTGCCAAAGAAAGATCATATTTTTTAAAAATCCATGGGACATGACCTTCTTTGAAATACCAATTAGAGGGACCAGCACCTGCCTCTGATCCTATACTTTCTAATCGTCTTGGCCATTGTTTCTTTTTAGTTTTTGAAGTAATAAGTTCTTTCCTAACAACCAATGTGTAACTTTGTTTCGATGATATGTGCCTCCATAAAGAAGATGAAACATTTTTAAATATATGCATGGGATCTAATAAGTGGGTAATCTTAAGATGCTCCCAATATGGGAGGTTATAAAAGATGTATTTCCTTTACATCCCAATGGATAATTTCTCAACATAGGTGTCGAAGAATTCTGGATCATCGTGCATAGGCTCCCCATTTGAATCGAACATTTCTATGAACTCCTTCTAATTTTCTCTCTCGTATGCTCTAAACCATTCAACTGGTGTCATTATTGGAGGCCTTTGGGTTCTCTCTCGTTTACCATTGAAACCGGATGCTTCTCTTCTGTAAGGGTGTTCTTCTAGGAGGAATACCGTGGAGCAGTCATAAATTGGTTTTTGTAGGTCGTTGGACCATCTAGCTTTCAGAGAATGTCCACAACATTTACATCCAAAATACCATTTTGTTACAAGACTTGCAAAATTGTTGTATACAATATATATGCATGGCACATTAAAGAATATCATGAAGATCAGAACAATTAAAATGATTTAAATAACTAATATGCGAAAGAATATTGTTACATATATTAAAAAATGAATAAACATGTAATTTACCATAGAAAACTCCTAAGTCTGGATAATCATGTGTCGTGTAAGTACATATGCCATACAACATAAAACTCCTCTCTGCTGCGATGGGTCTTGAAACATCGTATACATTTATCCCATCCCATAAACCCTTCAATTCATCTACTAGTGGTTGTAAGTAGACATCCATATTCTTCACTTGTCTTCTACCAGGGAATATGAGAGGCAACATAATACGTTCATTATTCACAGACAACCATGGGGGGGTATTGTTATTGATCACTACTGCAGGACAAACATAATAGTTGGTGTTCTGGAGGGAATATGGGTTGACGCCATCCATGGCTATGCTGAGTCGTAGACTTCGTACTTCATCCTTGAATTTTTCAGGCCATGTATCCTCTATATGCTTCATGGCTATTGAATATGTTTGGATTCACATAACTCCCAACTCACTTCTGCGTGAGGCATGCCATCCCTACAACATAATTGATTCTTTGCAACAAAAGGACCTTTGAATCCTAGGGATTATAGGCATGTGCCTCAATATCTTTAAAGGAGGACCAGGTGATTTACCCTTCTTTTTTGATTGATCATACCTATCATGCCCACATTTCGGACATATCTCTTTGTTTGCATATTATCCTCTATATAGAATACAATCATTTGTACATGCATGATATGATATGTACTCAACACCCAATAGTATAAATAATTTCTTTGCCTCTTCGCAGCTACTGGGAAAGACATTATCACTTGGAAGAAACTTATCTTTGAATAACTTGTAGTTGGTCATGGATAATACTAAATGTACATTAATTCCGATATAATTATTAACGTTCATAAAATTGACCATTTGTAAAGTTCATTGTGTGATTATATTTCTCAAAATATAAGGGAGGACTTGATGGTCAATTACCTCAAAATTTCCAAGAAAAACGCATTCGACAAGCCAAACTTTGCTTTCAAGTTGTAGAGTAACATCATTGTCCCCAACTAGGTAGACTTTGACTAACTGCCAAGTCCAAATAGAGTGGTGGTGGAAGCAAATTTAAGGCTTTCGAAAAAGGTATCATCGATATGAGCATCATCCCCTAGCTAATCATTGTTATAGAATGCATCTAACAACATTGTCTCCATGGCAGTCGTATCTCTTAATTAATCATCCATACCAACCTCTATTTGATTGCCTCCATTTCCAGCTTGTGAAGAAATACTATTGTTGTAGTCATTCCTAATTGGCGAATCTGGACGTAGTGGGAATTGAATAAGTGGTTTATTCAACCATTCTTGGTATCATTCCTCTCTGATTTTTTCTCTTAATTCAACCTTTTCTCGATTTGACATTGTCGTGTGGTACAACGGAAGATGGTAGGTAGGTCACTCATCATCACTAGAATGCTAATAATTTCAAAAGATATATTTTAACATGATTAGTACAAAATCAATGATATCAATTAGTAGCACGTCGAAAATGCATGATTAATTGGTTTTACGTTGAAATAATTACATTAATATACCAAACAATTATTTTACCATAATTTTCCCAGGATTGTGGTTAGAAGATGCAATGTTACAATTGGCAGGGTGAAGCGACTGTCCATTTTCATCTACCAAATGCGTCTTGCTGTATGCTGCTCCTGATAAGAGCTTCCGACATTTTGGAGCTGTTTGAATATTTTTTGCATCTAAACTCAATTCTAAATCTGCATGAACCTGCAAATTTGTATACATTCATTTTATTCAACTGATTGACATGGATAAAAAAAAAATATTCAATTAGATAATGAAAATATAAATAGAATCTTAAGTAAACATTATGCCTGGAAATGGATAGGGAGGACTCTGCGATGGACTTTGGAATGAGCTGGATTTCGATGAATTTTCCATTTGATATAATTATGAGATTTTCTCCCTGCATTTGAGAAAAATCAATAATAAATTATGGTGTACACACCTAAAAGAAATTTTGATGCCTTGAAAATGGACTTATTGTTATCGGTGCTAATGTATAGTTAACCGAATTTGTGTGTTTTAGTTACTGCACACCAGTGCTGTGTTATTAATTGATGCACCGGTGTAGTTAGTTAACAAACACACCGAATATCTAGAAATTCAAAAAAAAAAAAAAAAACAGCTTTATTTTTTTAAGTGAAAAAAAGAGGTAAATTGAAGAATAGGCAGAAAATCATTTTCAGAAATCTATTTTCATAAAAAAATTCTTTAAATAGTAAAATCTATTCATTATCTCATTATTTTTGCAAAAAAATTCAAGGAGGGATTTGCACGAGAGACATACCTGGAGCAAGAGAGCACGAGAGCACTGTGGAGCAGCAAAATACTTTTGAACAACAACACATTCCGAGAATCAAAATTTGAAAAATCTAGTGATTCGCGCAAAACCCTATAGTATAGTAAAAATGTTAAATTTTACTGTAATAATTGTTTCTTTTACAATTTCTGTTGGATTTAATACATGGATAGTGTTGTTCCAGTCTTTGCAGCCTGTCACTAGCGATCAAATTGGACTCTTACTATGTCTAGTTTTCACAGATGTCTTTCACATGAGCTTTAGTGCAAATCATATCGCAAACATGTTCATCAGAAGTAGCTCAGAAATATCTTTCCAATGATATATCGCACTCCCAAAACCGGCTTTTGGATCAGAAGATATGACCAAATGAATGATTGACTCTTGGTTACACCTGATGCATGATTCCTTATAATTTTACATTGTGAAAAATTCTCACCTTTTTCATGGTTTATAGCTGCAAATCTAGTGATTTATGGTCAATCATGTGAGCTATAATGTGTGGAAACATTAGTTTCAAATATTGTTGATTTATGGAGGTTGACGAGAATTGGGCATGCTTAATGTTATGGACGTGCTAGAAAGCCTCAATTTGACAAAAGAAGTGAAGGCATTTGCTGCTATTGCCAGCTCTCCTCTTTGGATAGATTGGTCATGAGTATTGGAGCTTCTTCAAGGTCCAAATTATTGTGATGTCAAGGTTTGTGAATATTTTATGCTACAAATAGGACACTACTCATAATTGATAGAATACAAGTATAATGAAATGTATTTGGTTGTAGGGTTGGATTCTCTTCCTGTGCCACTTGCAAACAAGCAAAAACTTGGACCACAGTCCATTATGGAATACTTAAAGCCAATTAGTGGTCTTGATCCTGCTTTTGTTTTAAACTGTTCAATTTGGATTCTTGAAGCATGTCTTGATCAAACAATTTAGTTATTCATACCTCAAGCAACATGCTCCACACATGCAAGCTACATACTTGGAGCATAGGCTTGCTTTGGATGAAAGGTAGTATTCCACTGCTAGGCAAAAGCTTTTGTCTGCACTGGAGAATAATTGTGGTTATAACCCTGAGGTCTTGCCGACCTGATGCTCTTTATGAAGAGAGTTCCAGTGAATATAGTGATGATGAAGATATAAGCTGGAAGGTTCGTAGGGCAGCAGTAAAGTGCCTGTCTTCAGTGATAACATCAAATCCAGAAATGATTTTGAAACTTTATACAGACGCTTATCCAAGGTTCATTGGGTAGAATTGGAGAAAATTTTTTAATAGACTAATGTTGCTCGACCTTACATATTGAAGTTTCCTGAGATATTTTGCATTAAGTGCATTAAGCTCAAAGCACTCGACCAGTCGAGGTTACCTGTCGGGCCTATTTATATGTTTGAGTTTCAATACAGGGGTGTAGATTTTTACATAACAGGGGAGAGTTATGGAGGACACTATGTGCCTCAATTAGCAACTCTTGTGATGGAGCAGAACAAAAATCTGAACATCAAGCCCATTAACCTGAAAGGAATTGCTATGGGAAATCCTTTCTTGGACATAGATATCAGCATAAGCAACGATGAATTCTTGTGGTCACATGGTCTCATCTCAGATGAAACATACCAACTCACACAGTCTATGTGCAACAATTCCAAAGCACCAAAAGGCCCACAACTAAGGGATTTGGAACATGGAGTTGATATTTTTGTTTCCACTCCTGGAAGACTAAATGGCATTTTAGAAATTTAAAAAGTAAACCTTCGGTAGGTTTCGTTCGTGGCACTAGATGAAGCTGATCATATGCTTGATATGGGATTTGAGCCACAAATTCGGAAAATTGTGAATGAAATCTCACGTCAAAGGCAAACCTTGATGTATGCTACAACTTAGCCCAAGGAGGTTCGGAAGATAGCTGGTGATTTCCTGGTTAATCCTATTCAGGTGATAGTAGGGACTATTGATGAGTTAGCTGTGAATAATTCCATCACCCAGTATGCTGAATTAGTTGCGCCAATAGACAAACAAAGAAGACTAGAATAAATCCTCGGGGATAGGAGCCATGGTCAAGAATTATAATATTTTTCTCAACAAAAAGGATGTATGACAATCTTGCTCAAAAATTTGGCGCTATTGCTATCCACGGGGAAAAGTCTCAAGGAGAGAAAGATTGGGTTTTAGACCAGTTCAGAACTGGAAAATCACCTGTGCTAGTTGCAATAGATGTGGCTGCAAGAGGGCTTGATATTAAAGATATACGGGTGGTGATAAAATATAATTTTCCCACTGGTGTTGAAGATTATGTTCATAGATTTGGTAGAATTGGTCGAGCTCGCAGTCAAATATAGATATGATAGCACTAAGCAAAGATTCTGTATTTGGCACAAAATCAATAGATGAGGGATAATTCCAAATCTGTAGAGCATTTTTTTTTTGGGCATTTAGTTAACATGTGGCAGAGCATCCCAGATCCTTAGCATAAATCAAATCTAGTATTCTTTGGAAATCAAGGATAACGACAGGTGAAGAAATAAGACACAATTAGAAGATTATCTCCAAATTTATAGCAGTCTTCGGAGCAGCCTTTAATCCATGTTGAAATCATCCAGCAATTAACCATTTTGGGCATTATCATTCCATATTTCTAGGTAAACTCTTCAACAAATGGCAATTATGGATTCATCTTTAGATTTGTTGGACTTTTGGCACAAATAAAGGTGGAAACTTTGATCAGTACCTCAAAAGCAACAACAGTAGCTCGAGACACCTACTGCAATAATTTTTTATTTATTTTTAGTTTATCTTTTATGATTGTAATTTAATTTATTTTAATTTTCCAGCACACACACACACACACACACACACACACACACATATATATTTGATTCCTATGTAGAGGAATCAAAATAAATTTGTAATAGGGTATATATAGGAATACTTTTGAAAATGTAAGGGTTCGATTTTAAGCAGAGAGACTGTTGCTTTGGATTGTGCAAATTTTTCCTGAATATTATTTTAGTGGAGAAGTTTTTGCCTTTTCAATGTGGGATCCATCACGGTGTTTCATGTTCAACATGTGTTCCTTGTAAGATCGTTTTCATATTGTTTTTTCCTACTAATATTTGTTACAACATTCTCTAAGAGAAGTGTTAGGAATCCATCCACGCATGATGCTCCTTTCACAATGATTATGTTGTTAAATGTAGTGGTTATGTTTACAGAATCCATCCTTTGTTAGCTTCTCTATTTAGTAACCATGTGCTTTCCTTTCTGCTAAAGTTGCCACTGGAGATTCATCCGCTAATTGATGCCTATAGGACAGTGAGCTTTCTCCTCTTTTCTTCTCTCATTTACATAATTTATTTGGCTGAGCATTGCGCCTACTTTGCCCCAATTTTTCAGGTAGAAACCAACCTCAACTCCATAGCCCAATGATTGTTTATCTCTTTTTGTTTCGACCCAAAACGTTCAAATCAAATCCCCATACTTCATAGCTAGCCTAAGATTCATTTATTGCAACCACCCTTCATTGGCAAAGAGAGAGCCCTCTTTGGTCTAGCAGGGCTAGATTCTAGATCGAAGGCTTGGTCCGTGGTTACCTCGGGATTGCCTCTTCTCAGCCTTGAGGTTCAATCCGAGTGCTAACATATTGGCATCGTTGCTGGGGAACGAGGTGACAGATCTTCTCCGGGAAAGATTGTTTAAGTTTCAGATCTGATTGCTGATGGTGAACAACGGTCAGACACATATGAAGGCTGAAACATTCACTTGGCGACTCCATTGTTTGAAATCCCAAGTTTCGAAATATTGATGGTGGCTCCACTGGCTAAATGAAAGACTTAGATTTTGTTTCTATTTGTTCCAGGTATTCATGTATTGATTTTACTAATCTTCCTGGTTTTCCTAATCAATTACCAAAGGATGCATATTTTTTGAGAAATGGCCCTAAATTCAATGGCGAAGATCTGACTTTGACTCTTGAACATGTATCAAATTTTAAAACATTTGTTGAACTTCTTAGAGTCAAACAAGAAGATTTTTTTATCATATTGTTCTAAGATTCCTTTCAAGGAAAATGTAGACAAAGGATTGAAAATTTTTCTGTCAGATATGTTAAGTCATTTTCAGATTTGTGGCGTACCTTTTTGGAAACATGGATGGAGAAGGAATAATTCGAAGTAGAGGTGGCCTCTATTCAAGGCTTTAGATAATGGGAAGATATGTTCATAGATGATGAGGTAGATGAAAACTTTTCTTCATCTCTTTCTTCTTATCTGAAGTCCTGTAGATGTAGCCATGAAATTAAGCTCAATTTTTTGCAAGAGTTTTCCATCAAAATAGAAAAAGATCTAGCTGAATTGGAGACCCAAGTACAGTCTCAAGATCTGGATTGTCAAGCCTGATTCTTTGGGAACCTTTTCTAGCAGAAGGAAAGAAAGGTAAGGCTGCCCTTGGATGTTTGTATTGATAGTTTGCAGCTGGAGGCATGTATTGAGAAGTTAGGACAGCAGACAGAGCCTGGTTTCTACGATCATATTGCAACATATATGGAATATTTTTTCAGTTTGAATGATAGACCAGATTGTCTTTTACAAAGCCAGAGACATTGTATGCATGTATGGCTGTCAACATTTCCAATTGTGTTTTGTTTCAAATACTGCCAAGCATCACCATTGCTACAGCTGCTTGACTGGTTGATTTGGCATTACAACAAAACTTGATCTAGTAATTTTTCAACAGAGTAGGGTAGATTTATACATAAATAAGTTTCTTAAGGTAGCATTTCAGTTTTCGGCATTAGTTTCAGTTTCCTAGTGTATAGGTTGTAGTATGTATGTATTTTTGGTTGGTATAAGTAGTTCAGGTTTGGAACTATTTGTGAACATATTTCCCAATGGTTAGGTACTTAGTCTACAGTGTTCTTGACACCTCCAAGGAGCTGCCATCCCCAGCTGGAGCCAATGTTAGTTCCAGTCTTTGCAGCTTGTCACCAACGATCAAATTGGACTCTTGCTATGTCTAGTTTTCACATATTTTTTGCACATGAGATTTAGTGAAAATAATATCCTAAACATTTTCATCATAAGAATCTCACAAATATATTTCCAACGGTATATCACACTCCCAAAACCGGCTTCTCGATCAGAAGATATGACCAAATGAATGATTGACTCTTGGTTACACCTGATGCATGTTTCCTTATAATTTTACATTGTGAAAACTTCTCACCTTTTTCATGTTTTATAGCTGCAAATATAGTGAGTTATGGTTGATCATGTGAGCTATAATGTGTGGAAACATTATTTTCAAATATTGTTGATTTATGGAGGTTGATGAGAATTGGGCAGGCTTAATGTTATGAACGTGCCAGAAAGCCTCAATTTGACAAAAGAAGTGAAGGAATTCGCTGCTATTGCTAGCTCTCCTCTTTGAATAGATTGGTCATGGGTATTGGAGCTTCTTTAAGGTCCAAATTATTGTTATGTCAAGGTTTGTGAAGATTTTACGCTACAAACAAGACACTACTTAGAATTGATAGAATACAAGTATAATGAAATGTATTGGGTTGTAGGGTTGGATTCTCTTCCTGTGCCACTTGCAAACAAGAAAACACTTGGACCACAGTCCATTATGGAATAATTAAAGCCAATTGGTGGTATTTATCCTGCTCTTGTGTTAAACTGTTCAATTTGGATTCTTGAAGCATGTCTTGAACAAACAATTTAGTTATTCATACCTCAAGCAACATGCTCCACACATGCAAGCTACATACTGGGAGCATAGGCTTGCATTGGATGATAGGTAGTATTCCACTATTAGGAAAAATATTTTGTCTGCATTGGAGAGTACTTCTGCTTATAACCCTGAGGTCTTGCTGACCCGATGCTCTTTATGAAGAGAGTGCGAGTGAATATAGTGATGATGAAGATATAAGCTGGAAGGTTCGTAGGGCAGCAATAAAGTGCTTGTATGCAGTGATAACATCTCGTCCAGAAATGCTTTTGAAACTGTATATAGATGCTTGTCCAAGGTTCATTGGGTAGAATTGGAGCAATGTTTCTAAGAGTCTAATGTTGCTCGACCTTACATATTGAAGTTGCCTGAGATATTTTTCATTAAGTGCATTAAGCTCAAAGCACTCGACCACTCGAGCTTATCTGCCGGGCTTATTTATATGTTTGAGTTTCAATACAAGGGTGTAGATTTTTACATAATAGGGGAGAGTTATGGAGGACACTATGTCCCTTAATTAACAACTCTTGTGATGGAGCACAACAAAAATCCGAACATCAAGCCCATTAACCTGAAAGGAATTTATATGGGAAATCATTTCTTGGACATAGATATTAGCATAAGCAACAATGAATTCTTATGGTCACATGGTCTCATCTCAGATGAAACTTACCAACTCACACAGTCTATGTGCAAAAATTCTAGAGCACCAAAAGGCCCACAACTAAGGGAATTGGAGCGTGGAGTTGATATTGTTGTTTCCACTCCTGGGAGACTAAATGACATTTTAGAAATTTAAAAAGTAAACCTTCGACAGATTTCATTCTTGGCACTAGATGAAGTTGATTGTATGCTTGATATGGGATTTGAGCCACAAATTTGAAAAATTGTGAATGAAATCCCGCGTCAAAGGCAAACCTTGATGTATGCTGCAACTTGGCCCAAGGAGGTTTGGAAGATAGCTGGTTATTTGCTGGTTAATCCTATTCAGGTGACAATAGGGACTATTGATGAGTTAGTTGCGAATAATTCCATCACCCAGTATGTTGAATTAGTTATGCCAATAGACAAGCAAAGAAGACTGGAACAAATCCTCGGGGGACAGGAGCCAGGGTCAAGAATTATAATATTTTTCTCAACAAAAAGGATGTGTGACAATATTGCTCGACAATTTGGCGCTATTTCTATCCATGGGGACAAGTCTAAAGGAGAGAGAGATTGGGTTTTAGGCCAGTTTAGAACTGGAAAATCACCTGTGCTAGTTGCAATAGATGTGGCTACAAGAGGGCTTGATATTTAAGATATACGGGTGGTGATAAACTATAATTGTCTCACTGGTGTTGAAGATTATGTTCATAGAATTGGTAGAACTGGTTGAGCTCATAGTCAAATACAGACATGATAACATTGAGCAGAGATTCTATATTTGGCACAAAATCAATAGATGAGGGATAATTCCAAATTTGCAGGGCATTTTTTTTGGGGGGGGTATTTAGTTAACATGTGGGAGAGAATCCCATATCCTTAGCATAAATAAAATCTAGTATCCTTTGGAAATCAAGGATAACAAAAGGTGAAGAAATAAGACACAATTAGCAGATTATCTCTAGATTTATAGCAGTCTTCGGAGCAGCCTTTAATCCATGTGGAAATCATCCAGCAATTAACCATATTTGGCATTCTCATTCCAGATTTCCAGGCAAATGCTTCAACAAATGGAAATTATGGATTCATCTTTAGATTTGTTGGACATTTGGCACAAACAAAGGTGGCAACTTTGACCAGTACCTCAAAGCAACAACAGTAGCTCGAGACACCTACTACAATCATTTTTTATTTATTTTCAGTTTATCTTTTATGATTGTAATTTAATTTATTTTAATTTTCCATCACACACACACACACACACACATATTGGATTCATATGTAGAGGAATCAAAATAAATCTATAATAGGGTATATATAGGAATACTTTTGAAAATGTAAGGGTTCGATTTTCAACAGAGAGACTACTACTTTGGACTGTGAAAAATTTTCCTGAATATTATTTTAGTGGAGTAGTTTCTGCCTTTTCAATTTGGGATCCATCACGGTGTTTCATGTTCAGCATGTGTTACTTGTAAGGTCATTTTAATATTGTGTTTTTCTACTAATATTTGTTACAACATTCTCTAAGAGAAGTGTTAGGAATCCATCCATGTATGATGCTCCTTTCACAATGATTATGTTGTTAAATGTAGTGGTTATCTTTACAGAATCCATCCTTTGTTAGATGCTTTGTTTAGTAACCCTGTGCTTTCCTTTCTGCTAAAGCTGCCACTGGAGATTCATCCACTGATTGATGCCTACACGGTAGCGGGCTTTCTCCTCTTTTCTTCTCTCATTTAAATCATTTATTTGGCTGAGCATTGTGCCTACTTTGCCCCAAGTTTGTATGTAGAAACCAACCTCGACTCCATAGCCCAATGATTGTTTATCTCTTGTTTTTTCGACCCAGAACTTTCAAATCAAATCCCCGTACTTCATAGCTAGCCTAAGATTCATTTATTGTAGCCACCCTTCATTGGCAAAGAGAGAGCCCTCTCTGGTCTGGCAGGGCTAGATGCTAGATCGAAAGCTTGGTCTGTGGTTACCTTGGGATTGCCTCTTCTCAACCTTGAGGTTCAATCCGAGTGCTAACAAATAGTAAAAATATTAAATTTTACTGTGCATTTAAAAAAAAAAAAATCCATTCTTATGTTAAACCCTTGATTCTTCTTGTTTTTGAGACTTCACAATTAGGGATTTTCATTTTAAATTTATAGGTTTTGTATTGTTATATATATTGGCATATGAAATCTAACCTGTGGGACGACTTGCAGAGTTAGATCCAAATCCATGTCAGCCCTTTCATACTTCTTTAAAAAACATATTTTTTTTAATCGGTGTGCCCTGTGTAAAATAACGCACCAGTGCACTATTTTATTATAGTGCACTGGGTACATATTGTTTGATAAAAATAATTTTTTATTAATTTATTTCTATGTTAATCGGTGCACCGGTTAACATATAATGCAGCGGGTCTCCTTGTTGATAGAGAGCATCGTACGATGTGTCTATTGTTTTGGCTGTGTGTTTATAAGGACATGTCGCACCACCTCCTCCACGACATCTAATGTTATAAAAACTAACACTAGAGGTTTTTTATTAATTTTTCTATGTTAATTCGTGCATCGGTTAACATATAACGCACCAAGTATCCTTGTTAATAGAGAGCCCATACGGTGTTTCTACTGTTTTTGCAGTGTGTCTATAAGAACATGTCACACTGCCTTCGGTGCGTACTGTTTGAAAGGCACACCATTTTCTTGAAAAAAAAAATTTACCTGAAAAGTTTGTGATTTATTTATAAAATATATTAATGAATGGTATGGTATGGTACAGGTTTCATACTGATAAAGAAATTACTGACAAGAGATCAAGTAACAAAAATATTGATAGCACATCGAGAAATACAAAAAAGGCAAGTTCTTTGTAAATTCTTTATAAAAGTTATTATTTTGAACTATATGTAAGTTTAACTAATATGTATCGTTTACTGTGTATCATGCAGAGCCACAAAATGACGAAGATCGATAAGATTATTTTTGATCTAAGACCAGAAGATCATAAAATCTTGATGGAAAAATTGCAGAAGGATGAATGAGGTGAATGAAAAAATACTATCAATCCAATATGAGTTTCTTTTTTCAATTTTCATTAATAATATACTTAAAAATCTTAGATAATTTGTTTCAAACAATCTATTAATTCACATATGTTTAATTTTATACAGGGACAAACAACGAAGAAAAGGAATGTTGTTCTAAGAAAAGAAAAAAATAGAACATGCAAATGAAAATTAATTGCTCCTTAGCTCATCTGGAGTGATGTTGGAGGTTAAAGGGGGGAAAACTTTTACAAAACTTTGAGGGATCTAGTGGAATGAATGTATAGACTTTCTTTCCACTTACAATACAAAAATCAATCCAATGATTCCAAGAACCAAATTTTATTTAAACTACAGGATGAGTTTCCAGAGAATTGGTCAATGAGACATGTCAGAATTTTAATAACAAAAGCGTACCATAAAAAAAAGGGAATGAAAAAGTAATATTACTTTAAAGGATTTTCTAGAATTATATGTATATATTACTAGAAAGTAATCATTTATAAATATCCCTTTTGTTATATTTACTTTTCATATATAAATATAAAAATTAAATAGTTTAATTTCATGTTACCTTTTCAGGAATATTATGAAAATCTTAAAGGATGAATGAGTTGATATCATAAATATGCCAGTAGGAATGTCCAAAAACGTGTACAAGGAGATGGTTAAAGAAATGGACATAATTGCATCGCACAAGGAGCCATATCAATAACAACGTGCTTCAAATGTAATATGTAATCATTGAATTTTTTGATTAGGTACAATAAATAAACAATTTAGCATTAAATGCTAATTTTCAAGTATTTTATTGTAGAAAAGAAAATAAAATGGAACCCATTCAGCACATAAAATAGGACGATAAGGAATAAAAGGGTTGATATCTATGTTTGTGAGTAATTTCTACTTCCTTATAACAACTTAACTAGATTTCATTTTTGTATATATTAAGTTGTTTTACAACAATCATCATTGAATGTTTTCAAACAGGTGCTAACATACAAAGAAGAACCATCAGACGAATTGATTGACATTGGGTTAAATATGGGTTGTCAGCATATGTTGGCATATCATAAATTAATTATGGAATTTTGTAAGCATCTATATTGTTTGACTTAGCTCCATCTATAATTAATAGAACAAAAAAATATTTTATATTAAATATATGATTTGTTATGGGCTATAAAACTTGCAGGAAACAAAGTATGGAATTGCACCATCAAATGACTTGTTGAAAGATGGCATAAAATTTGGTTTTGAAAGAATGTATATAGGTCATGAGTCAATTCTTTCTATGGTACATTTCTTTTCGATTTACATTGATGTATAGTATTTAATATTGCAATTTTCATTATTCACACCAATGTATATACACTCATTATAGTTTATTTTTATGTTTGTAGATGGAACTTGAAGAAGAAGAAAACAATCAACACAATGAACAAACCATTCCTCAAAACAACCCAAGTCATGGGAGTAGCTCGAGCAGTGATAGCAGTTCCAGCAAAGAATGATGATCAATATGTTGGATATCAAAGCAAGGCGTTGTATTTTTTGAAATATTTGTCTGTGAAATCAGACATTTTGTTTAATGTAATGGACATAGTGTCCCAATTGGAAGACAAAGGGATACCAATAACTGTCTCATTTTGTATGAAAAAAGTGTCTTATATATATATATAATACGTTTTAATTTATTCTATTGTGTTCTCCATTGTCACTATGAAATATTACACCACTGACTAAATATATGGATGATTAAATATTATAATGAAGAGATGTGAAATCTAATGATATGATATGAAAAAATAATCCAAACATCACATTCAAATGCACTAATAAAAATTTAATTGATATGAATACTTTTATAAGATATGTGTCAACTTTTGATTAACAATGAATTTTAAAAACTCACAATAATTGCACTGTAACGGGTCGATGTTTCTAAAAAATAAAAAATGAACACCGGTGCATGTTAGTCACTACGCACAGGTGGGTTTGTATGATACTGCACACCGGTGTGTTTCTACGACCTATGGGCACCGCACAAATACCAATACCAATTAGACCACCTAGTGCGCTTTATCAACGACTACCACCTGGGCGGTCTGATAGGCGTTGCATGCACTGGTGCAGTTTGCCTTTAATGCACTGTTGCATTTTTATAACTTAACGACCCGGTGTGTTTTATCACCTACAGGGCCTGGTGCGATTTTACACCTTAACGGACCAGTGCATGCACCTTCCATCGGCCCTGTGCGACTGGCCGACTGACACGCATCGGATCGTTGCTAAATGCCCAAAGGCGTCCGAAATTTGATTTCTGTCCCGGTGCTTGGTAGGTTTACAGTACCGGTGCATTCACGCTACAACACACTAGTGCATTGACACCTGATACGTGCACTAATGAGAAAAACATTCGTAACAACCTCCGACCGCCTAGTTTTTTTAATTGTGTTTAAATTCTATTAGAAGCTCCACCAAAGCCTCCGTTACCAAAAATGGATATTGTAGCAAATGTTTTTTTGACAATTTTGGCCAATTTTATAACACTAAAACCTCCTTTATAACCTCCTCTAGAGGGTATTTTCCTTGTACTGTAAAAATCCATTCAACTAAAGGGATGGTGTGGCCCAGGCCGGGTGTGATCCCCGGGTGACTTTGACAACTTAGGTGCCCCTGGGTTGATCCTCCTCAAGGAAGTTCAATCTTAGGAGGATCACATACATACAAAATAAATAAATTAATCTTTTGTTTTCTTACATATATTTTAGATAGGAATATTGTGTTCAACCCTTGTAGAATTTTTCTTGTGATTTGTGTCTTGCTTTAAATTACAATTTAATTCTGAATATTTATAGTCTTTTGGTGTTTTAATTAATAACCTTAAACATTCATTTATGGAAAAGACTTCTAAATAATCTTATAGGTTATGTAGTAATTTATTTGATAGTATTATATCATTTAATATGATATCATTTATGTGATTTTTAGAATTATAAGTCTAAGTTGTGTAATATGCATAATTAAAGTACCATTAATGGGTTCAAAAGAACATTTTAAATAAGAAGAAATCACAATTTTACCTAAAATTGTATCACTTGTTTAGATGAAAAAGGTCAGAATGTCAATTATTTAGGTTGTGCCATTTATGCTAGATTTTTTGGGCTTTTCCCGATCATTTTTTTTTTTGTTAATTTAAAACAAAATCCTCCAAAAATATTTTGGAATAGAAAATTTTAATTTTGTAATATGTAGAATCAAAATACCTTGAAATTTTTAAGGTTTATATCTTTTATACAATCAAAAAAAAAATTTAAATAATGAAAAACCATAATCTCACCAAACATTATAACACCAAATTCTAACAAAATAAACCCACCAAAAAAAAGTATTAATTACCATGCAAATTTTTATTATCACTCAATTTTTTATTTTTTATACTATCCATTTTTTAATCAATATCGAGAGGACCACCTCATCTCACACCAATATCATTTTTACTCTCTCCTAAAAAGAAACCTTTGCAATGTTTAGAAACACCATTATTTATAAGAAAGAATAAAGCACTCACTTCCCTTGTCAATCACCTTTTTCCCTTGTTTCCTTGATAATTAAAGGGATTTAACCATGCTTTCTTACCTTAGATTCCTCAAGTTCAACACTCGAAACTCTTAACGAAATGTGAACACTTACACATAAAATATTATCCATAAAATGTTTACATTTCACGAGCTTGAGTATTTTAAGAAAGTAATTAATGGGTCAACAATATCCTCTTTGTATATTTACAATAATATAATTAGAATTTGTATGAAAAGGGTGCAAATACATGCCGATAGAAGTGTAGATGAATGTACAATGACGTAGAGGTAGCACTACAGAAAACACAAATATGGACGTGAAAGGCATGAGGAATTACGAGACTAAAGTATTGGTAAAGTAGAGCTTTCAAAGTGGTTTAAGGTGAATTATAGAATCTGCAGTATATCAGATTTCTATCACCGAACTCATAACTAAACCAGAAGAAATATTCGAGGAGACATCACTATGATATTCTACCATCTTCTCTTAACAACATCCTCAAGATTATGATGAGAAGTTGTTTGGATGGAGGAGAAAAAAAAACAATTGAGAAACACTCATTTCATGGGGTGCTCAAAATCCTAAATGAATTGAATTGGTGTCCTTCTCTGTTGTAATTTAAGGAATCCTTAAGTATTTATTTACACCATATCTAAATTGGAATAGATATAGTAATCTCATTGTAAATAGAAAATTTCAAATAACCCATTGCATTCTCCTAGAATGATATTTATAGCATCATTCTTTTTTTGTGTGTCCTCTTCTTATTTAGCGAATTCCATTCTAACATTTACAACGACCTCCTTCTGGTAAGTATTCTAGTGTGGGTCAACCATATAGTAACATTATATTCACATTCATTAGTATTTTTACTTCTGGAAAGACATGAAATAGGGGAAATGAGAACTAAATCAATAATGGGTTGAGAGAGGTTGTGCAACCATACAGTAGCATTACATTCACATACATTAGCATTTTGACCTTTGGAAAGGCATGAAATAGGGGAAATAAGAACCACACAACTAATAAGTTGAGAGAGGTTGTGCCATATCATGAATTTCCCTGTAGCAAAGAAGACTACATAGAGGAAGATTAGAATTTGAATCTCTATATTTGTATGTGTTGTTACTGGGTAGGCTCCTCATATTTTCAATTTTACGATGGTTTTGAGGACAAAGCAACAACCTCATTGCCTCTACCCCTCGAGCCTCTCTCCAATTAATTTGTAGGTGCGGGGACCTCAACTGATGCTTTCCTAATCAATTTCTATGCTTTAAAGGCATCCATAACTACTTGACTCCTGTTATCAGATTCGGTAACATTCAAGTGCTCTAAGTTACTACTAAGTTCACATTTCTCAAATTTTGCAAGAGCGAATGAGGGACATTTCTTAGCTTTTGCAAGATTGAATGAGGGACCAAAAGTTACTACTAAGTTCTCATTTCTCAACTTTTGAAAGAGAGAATGAGGGACATTTCTCAGATTTTGCAAGAACGAATGAGGGACCTAAATTATTGGGTTACACATCCATACCAGTCTATAAATCGTTGGACAAGGGGGATCCAAGTTATCCTCAATGTCACTCTTATCAGCCTTCGAGCCCTCCAATCTCGTCTCTTAACACTGACACAAAGAACTACTCTCAATGTCAATCTAGCAACTATTTTTATTGGTGTTGTTGCTTCAGGAAAAAGCTAACCATGCATCCCTGGATGAAGTAGGCATAAGTATCAGATAGGATGAGCATTGTCATCAATGAGGGATAGCGAATATAGGAAAATAACGAGACAAGAAACACAATCATATTGATAACAAAGCTCCAATTTATATGGCTCAGGCGTCACTTTTGCTCCACATTATAGAATATGTTTCTAAAGTGCCTCTCTTACTATCGAACCTATCTCTCTTGACTTGGAATTTGAATCCCCAACTCTTCTACGCAGTTGTTTACCTTGTATCCCTCTATTACCGTCCATAAACTCATTAAAATGCCAATTTTGTGTCTAATAAGGCACGTTCACGACTTTGTTGAATATTCTCTACGACTTTTGTTGAATTCACTAAGTCACCTCGCCGTGCTCAAGGTGAAGAACAAAGAACAAAGTACAAAGGTAGCAAGAGCAACATCAACAGAGATCGAGTGCGCAACACTCTGTTCCAAGAAGAATTGAGAATCCGTAAGGAAGAATTTAATTTCGATGGCCGCAGCCTACGTATCGTTAGATGAAATTAACCTGATGGGCAGAGTGCTTTGTCTACGCAAGAATAGAGATTAGGTTTACTAGAGGGGAAGATTGAGTTAAGACAAACATTTCATACAGTCATTTCGGCTTTAAAGCCCTCAACAACCAAAGTTATTTTTATAAACCAAGTGTCTTGTTGATATGGGAAAGTTCCGCAAAGCGGAACGTTTAATACAAACAAAACATATATAATAATCGCCCTCACAACAGCGGAGGCCCGTGGGTCCACAAGACCACGTGGCGGTATTTTATTGCAATTGCAACAGCGTAATCGCAAGGTTCAATCGGCGGAGTTTTGTTATGGGCTCCGATTGAAGGTCGGACCTGATCATATTATATGCCATAGTTTATGCGCCATCGCATCCGAGAGCTGATCGCAATCGGAACTTTTATGTGGATCACAAGTATTCCATAGCAGGTTACGTTGGATGTTTGCGATGTGATTCAATCACAATCGCAACATCGCACTTCACCACGGTGCAAGTTTTGTTGACATCACAAATTTGCCAATTGCAGATTGCCGACTGCGAAGTGGTCCCCACTCGTACGTCAGGTATTTCATAATTTTAAAGTTCCGCAAAGGATTTTCCTTTGTATTTGGTTTTATTTTTGTTTTAAGTTTTAATATAGTTTTTTTACGAAATGTTAAAATATATGCACGGCATATAAAAAGAAAAAGGTCTGCGAGCCATTGTAACTGTATTGTTCTGTTTTGGTTTTTCGCACAGCAGCGCGGAAAAATAAATACACAGCAGTGTGTTGAATGTATGAAGACAGAGTATTGTTCTTGAGAGACAGAGAGTGTTTTCTGTGCACTGCGTCTGTAGCAGTCACCTTTGTTGTTATCCCTCTCTTAAGAGGAAGAATTTGTAACAGTTTTGAAAGTAATAGAAGTTTGTTTTAAAGCCCTGAAAGCTCTGTCTCCTGTCATTTTTTTTTTTTAACTTCTCTGTGTTTAGGAGGAGAGCCTATTCTCTTCACTTGGAATTCTCAAAATTCCAACATGGTATCGGAGCCCGTCTAGGCTCTTTGAAGATTTCAAAGAAGCTGAAGAAGAAGACTTGTTGCAGTGTTTCTCTCCAGCAGCGTGAAAAGCTCAACAGTAGTCAAGGTCAGGTATTTCTCAAAGATAAAAGTGCAGTTGTTTATTGTTTAAAGATTTTTTTTCTTTCAAGAAGGAAAGATAGTTTGTTTAAAGTCTGAGTTCAGTTTAAGAAGCAATGGCCGGACCAAGCACTGGTATGAATCTTGGAAGTGTTCAGCTTCCACAGTTTAATGGAAAGAACTATGATTATTGGGCCATTACCATGAGAGCCCTGTTTGTCTCACAAGACTTGTGGGAACTAGTAGAAGATGGTTTCACAGAACCAGCTGATGAGCAGGCTTTAATGCCTTAACTCAAGTAGAGAAAGATGTATTGAAGAATAATAGGAAGAAAGATGCTAAAGCTCTCTTCTGTTTGTATCAAGCTGTAAATGAGAGTGTGTTTCCAAGGATAGCAGCAGCTAAGAAATCCAAGGAGGCATGGGAAACTTTGAAAGTAGCCTATCAAGGTATGGAGAAAGTTAAAACAACAAAACTTCAATTGTTGAGAAGAGATTTTGAAACTCTTTGCATGAAAGAGTCAGACAGTGTTGACACATTTTTCACACATGTGATTGGGACTGTCAATCAGATAAGATCCCATGGAGAAACTCTTGAAGATAGAAGGATTGTGGAGAAAATTTTGAGATGTTTACCCTCAAAGTTTGATGTTATTGTTACCACCATAGAAGAGACCAAAGATCTCTCACAGTTCACAGTGGATGAACTTCATGCCTCACTAATAACTCATGAACAAAGATTGAGCAGAGATGAACACTCATCTCTTGAGCACGCCTTCAAGACCCAGATGCCTTCAGGAAGAGGAAGAGGTCAAAGAAAAGGAAGAGGAAGAGGCAGAAGTCAGAATAGAGGTGGAAGGAATAGCCCTTCACATTCACATGGAAGGAGCAACAGCCAAAGTCAAGGCCACGGCCAATGCAACAGCCAGCAAGATGGACATCAACACCAACATGCTCAAGGAAAAAGGTATGACAAATCCAATGTCCAGTGTCATTATTGCAAGAAATATGGGCACTATGCCAATGAATGTAGAAAGAAGCAAAATGACATGAAGAATAGGCAGAATGCTAATGTAGCAAAAGAGGAAAAGAACCCAAGTAATGTGCTGTTAGCTTGTAATGTAGCATAAGATAAAGAAGATGATGTTTGGTTCTTAGATTCTGGATGTAGTAATCACATGACTGGCAACAGAGCAATGTTTGCCAATCTTGATGAAGAAGTTAAATCTGAAGTGACCACAGGGACTGATACTAAAATCTATGTCAAAGGGAAAGGCAGAGTAAGTATTCGTGCAAGGAATGGTGAGCAAAAAATTTTCCCTGATGTGTATTATGTTCCAGGTCTGAAATGTAATCTTTTGAGCGTTGGGCAGCTCATAAACAAAGGTTACAATGTTATATTCAAAGATGATGTGTGCACCATAAAAGATATTCCTCCAAGTAAGAAAATTATTGTTGAAATTCAAATGACCAGCAATAGAATGTTTCCACTCAAGCTCAACATTGACTTGAAAGGAAAAGGAAAGAATGTAGCAGCTGTAACTCAAGAAGCCTTCCAGAAGGAAGAGAAAGATGAAAATTGGTTATGGCATCTGAGATTTGGACATCTAAATTTCGGAGGATTAAATTTGCTGCACAGAAAATGAATGGTAAAAGGTTTACCATTGATTGAAAAGCCTGACAGCCTATGTGAAGGCTGCATCTTGGGAAAGCAACACAGAGAAAATTTTCCTTCAGGGAAAAGCATAAGGGCGAAAGCACCTTTGGAAATAATCCACTCAGATTTATGTGGGCCGATGCAAACAGCATCTGTTTCGGGCATCAATTACATGCTGACTTTCATTGATGATTTCACACGAAAAGTGTGGGTTTATTTTCTGAAATATAAGAGTGAAGTCTTTCAGAAATTTCGTCATTTTAAAGCTCTTGTGGAAAAACAGAGCGGACTGCACATTAAAGTCCTCAGAACTGACAGAGGAGGAGAATACATATCAAAGGAATTTCTGCGTTTTTGCAGAGAGAATGGCATACACAAGCAGTTTACCACCAGGTACACGCCGCAACAGAATGGAGTGGCTGAAAGGAAGAATCGAACCATAATGGAGATGGTGAGAAGTATGCTAAAGGCAAAACACTTGCCGAATGAGTATTGGGCAGAAGCAGCAAACTGTGCTGTATATATTTTGAATAGATGCCCTACAAAAGCAGTGATGAACAAAGTTCCAGAAGAAGCGTGGAGTGGCAGAAAACAGGGAGTCACCCACATGAGAGTTTTTGGGTGTGTAGCATATGCACACATTCTAGACAAATTGAGAAAGAAGTTGGATAGTAAGGGGGAGAAGTGCATTTTCCTTGGATACTGTGAAGATTCCAAAGGATACAGACTGTATAACCCATCCACAAAGAAGTTTGTAATTAACAGAGATGTGCAATTCATCGAAGAGGAAGCGTGGGATGGAAGCATTGAGAAAACAGTCAATGTCAAAAACTGTTTATCTCATGATGAAGATGATGTAGATGTGGTTGAGATTAATAACCCATCCATTGCACAACCTCCAGCAGTGCAAGGCCAGCAACGGACGCCTCAAGCGGCAGTAAGAACACCCTTGAGAAGAAGCGGCAGTGGTTCACCGAGTACACCACAAGGAGAAGAATCGAGTGCTTCGTCAAGCACACCTACACCAAGTGAAAGAGGAACAAATTTCAGAAGCCTTAGAGAAATCTATGAGCAAGGAGAAGCAGATGAAGGTATGAATTCCTTATTTGCTTTGTATTGTCAAGTTGATGATCCTATTCATTTTGAAGATGCTATTAAAGATAGAAAATGGATAGAAGCTATGGATGAAGAAATTAAAGCCATAGAGAAGAACAAAACATGGGAGCTGGTTGATCTACCAGAAGGTAAAGAAGTCATTGGAGTTAAATGGGTATACAAGACCAAAAGCAATGCTGAAGGAAAAATAGAAAGACACAAGGCCAGACTTGTTGTCAAAGGATATAAGCAGAAGCAAGGGATTGATTATGAAGAAAATTTTGCACCAGTTGCAAGAATGGAGACGGTAAGAGCAGTGTTGTCCATAGCAGCACAAAATAAATGGAAAATATATCAAATGGATGTAAAATCCGCATTTTTAAATGGAGTTTTAATGGAAGAGGTATATGTGGAACAGCCTCTTGGATATGAGAAGAAAGGCCAAGAGCATAAGGTCTGTAAATTGAAGAAAGCTCTTTATGGGCTGAAACAAGCACCAAGAGCATGGTACAACATAATAGATTCTTATCTATTGGAGAATGGATTTGAAAAGTGTGAGGGAGAACCCACCCTCTACATCAAAGAAAAGGATGGTAAGTTATTGATTGTTGTCTTATATGTTGATGATTTAATTTTTACAGGTAATGATGATTACCTTGTTGAAAATTTTAAAACAGTCATGAAAGATGAATTTGAAATTACTGACATGGGTTTATTAAGATACTTCTTGGGAATAGAAGTGGAGCAAGGTGAGAAAGGAATTTTTGTTTCTCAAGCAAAGTATGTGAATCAAGTTTTGGAAAGATTCAACATGCAGGAGTGCAAAGCTGCAATTACTCCCATGGTAATGGGATTGAAGTTGAGTAAGGATGACAACAGCAAGGATTTTGATCCAAGTTTGTATAAAAGCATAGTTGGTAGCCTCATGTATTTGACTGCAACTAGGCCGGATATTATGCATGTTGTTAGCCTAATTTCCAGATTTATGGAGAAGCCAAAAGAAGCACATTGGCAAGCAGCAAAGAGAATTCTGAGGTATGTGAAAGGAACAAAAGGATTTGGTATTTTATATACTACTTCAGAAAATTCAGAATTGGTGGGATATACTGACAGTGATTGGGCTGGAAGTGTAGATGATCGGAAGAGCACTTCCGGTTATATTTTTCATATGGGTTCAGGAGCCATTTCATGGGCTTCTAAGAAACAACCGATTGTAGCATTATCTACAGCAGAGGCAGAATATGTGGCAGCTACAGCAGCAGCGTGTCAAGCAATTTGGATGAGAAGGATGTTGAGAAGTTTGTGCCAAGAACAAGTAAAGGGCACTGTGATTTATTGTGACAATAGCTCAGCTATTGCATTGTCAAAGAATTCTGTGTTTCATAAAAGAACAAAGCACATAGACACAAAGTATCATTATATCAGAGAATTGGTGAATAATGGTGAAGTTGTTTTACAGCATTGTAAAACAGAGGAGCAGTATGCAGATATTTTAACTAAACCATTGGGACAAAAGACATTTGAATTTCTAAGAAAATGCCTGGGTATGATGAATAACCCAGAAACTGACTTTAAGGGGGAGTGTTGAAATATTAAAGTCACCTGTCGTGCCTTGGGCAGGAAGAACAAAGAACAAAGTACAAAGGTAGCAACAGCAGCAGCAACAGAGATTGAGTGCGTAGCACTCTGTATTGAAGAAGCATGGAGAAATCCGTATGAAAGAAATTAAATTTTTGATGGGCCGCAGCCACAGATTGCAGATGGAATTAACTCAGTGATGGGCAGAGCCATTTTTTTGTCTACGGAAGAACAAAGATCAGCTTTACGGAGGGGCAGATTGAGTTAAGACAGTCATTTCGGGCTTTAAAGCCCTCAACAACCAAAGTCATTTTTGAAGCAGTGTCTTGTTGATATGGCGGAGTTCCGCAAGCGGAACGTTTAATACAAACAAAACATATATTAAAATCGCCCTCACGACAGCGGAGGCCCGTGGGTCCACAAGACCACGTGGCGACATCTTACTGCAATCGCAAGGTTCAATCGGCGGAGTTTTGTTATGGGCTCCGATTGAAGGTCGGACCTGATCATATTATATGCCATAGTTTATGCGCCATCGCATCCGAGAGCTGATCGCAATCGGAACTTTTATGTGAATCACAAGTATTCCATAGCAGGTTACGTTGGACGTTTGCGATGTGATTCAATCGCAATCACAACATCGCACTTCACCACGGTGCAAGTTTTGTTGACATCACAAATTTGCCGATTGCAGATTGCCGACTGCGAAGTGGTCCCCACTCGTACGTCAGGAATTTCATAATTTTAAAGTTCCGCAAAGGATTTTCCTTTGTATTTGGTTTTATTTTTGTTTTAAGTTTTAATATAGTTTTTTACGAAATGTTAAAATATATGCGCGGCATATAAAAAGAAAAAGCCCTGCGAGCCATTGTAACTGTATTGTTTTGTTTTGGTTTTTCGCACAGCAGCGCGGAAAACGAAATACACAACAGTGTGTTGAATGTATGAAGACAGAGTATTGTTCTTGAGAGACAAAGAATTGTTCTGTGCACTGCGTCTGCCTATAGCAAGCCACCTTTGTGAATATCCCTTCTTAAGAGGAAGAAATTCTTAGAATAGCTTTGAAAGTAATAGAAGTTGTTTAGCCCCGAAAGCTTCCGTCTCCGTCAATTTTTTTTTAACTTCTCTGTATTTAGAGGGAGCCTATTCTCTTCATTTGGAATTCCTCAAAATTCCAAAACTTTTATCTCTCTCCTGGACCTATCCAAGTAGTACGGCCATAGGGACATTCCATATATGATCTCGAAGTCATAGCACTTATGACCTATTATATGATTTCATAACATAATGTTGATCCATGTTTCACACAACATCATTTGTAATAGGTATCCACCATCTACTGTTGTCAGGCCGGTTGTTTATTTGTGATGAAGGTCAATGCACTACAGGGAGAGGGCCAAACATTGATAAAGGTTCTTGAGATTATCAAAGGTGGAACAAGATTGAGATTCTCAACGGTGGAACAAGAACGTATATTTTGAAAGGAATTTTCACCAACATATGTTTTGAGAACAAAATATTAACAATATGAACGCAAAGAAGAAATCTCAACATCCTCTTCTACTTTCAATGGAGGCCTAAAGAGGTGAGCTAAGCAGGAATTTCCTTCTAGCAGGGACAAAGCTCCATACTATGGGACCCATGTCAAGGAAACAACACCGAAAGTGTGGCAGAGGCTTCCCCCTTGTGGATCATTTTTGCATATTCTATGGAGACACGTTGTGGTGCATTGAACAGAGTTCGTTAAAGGATACATGTTATTGTTTATGTTATTGCTTGGAGCCTATTATTGTTGGAAGAGGCATCTAGATGCTATTAATTATGTTTTCATTTTAATATTTTTTTGGATGGATGTAGATTACAGAAAAAGATAGTTATTTAGGCTTTTGATATTGGGTAATTGTGGGTTATGATTCTTCATTTGGAGGAAGAGAGTTTTGCTCATATGGTGTTTGAAAAGAAGGATGTAGCTGAAAGAGTATTCTAGATAAGTTTGCTGGTGAAAGGGGACATTTTTGGGTTAATGGAATTTGATGGTTGAGGGTGATTTTTCATAAAGCTGGGGGAGCACTTCCATTTGTACTGTGGGTAGGATGGATGCGAGAATCTTGATACTTGTTAATATGGTAATCATTAGATAAATTATACTTGTTCCCAGTCTAAGAAGCTATTATTTTGGCAGATCATAATTTTTGTCTAGTTCAAGGATATTGTCATCAGGTCCTAATTGGCTTTAAACACGTTATTTTGAACGACGTCCAATATATTCAAAATTTCATGTAAGAGTGAGACCTCTGTTTTATTGGTCTTTTTTTTTTATATTTCATTGTAGAAATATCATTTTCAATGGAATAAGTTAAGCTATTGAACTTATATTAGTTTTGAAAATTATACCATTTGTACATTGGGCAAGTGAGCAGTAACTGAAAGTGCCGAAGAAAGCTTACCTTGACACGAATATTACAGTGGTTCTAATTATTTTTTTTATTTCATGTGGTATTATGACCTCTCCATGAAACAAAATTAGAAGAACAAATTATTTGATGGTGTTGGGAGCCAGGGCCTTTATAACATGTGAAAATGTGAACGATTTATTCTCATGGGCAGTGAACTACTGGCGAAATTGCATTTAAAAAGGAGCGGCAATAGAGACATTGTTTTGATTTTCATATCTTTTCCAAGTTTGTTTATTCCTTTATCTCCTAGAAGTTCAACACCCTATTGAGTTTGTGATTGATGGAAAATAATTTATTTAAAAGTATTTGAATAAATTTGAAGTTCCAGATGGGACACAATTTTCAACCACCTAAATTATGCTTTCACTCAACGAAGGAAGAATTGTTCACCCACTATCTGAAAATAAAAG
Source organism: Pinus albicaulis (assembly GCA_034641835.2). NCBI lineage: Eukaryota > Viridiplantae > Streptophyta > Pinopsida > Pinales > Pinaceae > Pinus > Pinus albicaulis. Next base: position 14,355 of record JAXQQM020065952.1, on the reverse strand, counting down.
TTTATGGGTGGCCCCAACCTTGTAGTTTCATTTCACAGGAAGATCCATACGAGTGTGAACCATGGTATTTTCCTGGAAAATAATGTCTGAAAGGAAGAAACTTGAAAGGGTATTTTTTTAGCCCCAAAAAGGCGAAATACCATATTGGATCAAAGAAAGTTCAAGCGACCAAGCTTGGTTACTGGAAGTTCACTCGAAAAGACCAAAATAATTTTTCATCCTCTGAAGTCCTAGGGATTAAGAATATTCTAGTTTTCTACAGAGGGCATGTTCACCATGGAGAAAGAACCAATTGATGGATGCATGAGTAAATTCTTGATGATTGTAACAATATCAACTCAAATGTAGTGCAAAAATCATATGGAATTTGTAAATTCTTCCAGAAGAACATTAGCAGAAGATGTAAACATTGTTTTGCTTCATCCTCTCAAGTGAACAAAACTGAATACCTTGATGGAGAACATGGTGAAATAGAGTTGAATATACAAAATTTCACTCAAGGTACGAATGACTTCAACACTACACCAGATGACATGCTTCTAGGGTAGGGTTCAGTTCTGAATTATGTTCTTTCTCTTAGAGAGGATTCATAGGTCCCTGATAATGATGAGCTTCATATGTTCTAAATGATGCACATTGGTGATCTTGATGATCCAAAACTAGATAAGGAAGAAAATGGACTAATGGAACAAGTTGCTTTCACCAATTAGCTTCAACAGTTTATAGACACGAATATGGAAAAAGTTACATGTGACGATGAACAAAACCCTATGCAGGATGACATTAAGGATGATGTTGACAACTTGCATTTTCAAGATACCATGATAACAAAGGAAGAGAAATGACAATTTTGTTCACCATTATCATCTCAACATGATTTATCCCTCGATGTTTTGGATGGATATTCATAGAGATGAATGAACTTATAAATCCTTTAGAGGTGGATTCACTTAGTTCATAATTTGAATGACAACCTTCAAGTTTTTTTTATGCTTCAACAAACAACCTTATAATTTAATGGGCGAGTTAGCGGATGGGTGAAAATTGCAGAGAAATGTGAAGTCATTCTTATAACAAAATGAATAATCTGGCACACATCATCTCAATACATGCACATTTCCAAAGGATTCAACGTGGAAAAATTGAATGTTTCTTTTTTCTTTTCAATTGCATGAACAACATCCAATGTTCATGATTCCCATAAGGTTTGATTAGGCCAGACTGAAAATTTCTATTTATAGGATCTTTAAATTTAAATATCAATCGACATATTTGAGCTTTAATGGTATGGATGCTCATTGGTTAAGATAATTGGATTATTTTTTAAATATGAAATTACATTGGATTATAACAGCATTAGTTTCTCTCACTTCAATGAATGCAAAAGAGCTAAGAGCTTACTATTGAAAAAAAAAAATATCAGAAGCCATAAGGTAGTTGGAACTTGAATAGATATAAAAGCACATAAAACTAAAAGGTTACATGGAAAAAATTCCTAAGGGATGGGCTAAAAAATATTAAAATAGGGCTAAATTTCTCAGGAATTTCTAAAGAAGTTATAAATTTTAAATCTTGCTAAAATAAAACTCTAAACAATCAAACCTTAGCCAGGTACAAAGGATTGAAAGAAGCCCTAAAGTTATAACATGTTTAAAGACGCTGCAAAATTTGAACTCTCACGAGGAACAAAGCTCTAAATAGTGAGGCCTTAGCTAAATATTAAATAGAAATTCCCCACATTAAACATGAAGGAGACAAAGTACAGAAATACGAGGAGATCACAGAGTGAAAAAATTTAAATCTAGAAAAACATTGTGCATTTAGCATACCATTTTCTGAGAGAAATGGAATAAGAATATGCATCAGAGGATCTATGATGGTCTAAGAAGAGGCCCGCAAAAAAATTACAGAACCCTGATAAAAATGAAACCATATCTACAAGACCGTAACCGTACTAAAATCCTTGGCAATCGAAATCTCAAGGTAATGAAGTTTAAAAAATTTTCAAACTTTAGCCATAGACTACAAAAACGCTTCCAAAGCAGACGTCATTGATAGTTTTACAAAGAAATACGGAATATCAAGAGGCCTTACCCATAAAGAAGAGCTTTGTGACTCTGTCACTAAGAGGGGAGAATGCAAGCGAGAATATGATGAATAGATTGAACGTGGAAAAGCCTTCTCCCTTTTCCATGACCCATGAGATATGGAAACGTTGACCTTGATGAGAATTTGAGGAAAAAGTGATAGAGAGATTTTAACCGCATCAATACTGTTTAGGAATGGTAGCGACATTGTTAAGATTTGTCAAAGGATGATGAATGTCAACAGTGTCACCAACAATGACTTCATAATAAAATGCCTATCGGCATAATAATTTCATATAAATTGGAATCTAAAATTATTTAGATTCATTCAATAATGCATATGTCTATGTCAGTTTATATAATATCCATATATGATAATAATAATGATTAATGTTCGCTTAAACACAAATTATTATAAAATTTATCTGGTTTATTTTATTTTAGTAATTAAAATATTATTATTTTTATTTATGTATATGTGTAAATAAATATGAAGTGTAAGTGGATAAAGTGTATCTATTTTTTGTTGGCTTCAACATAATATTCTACTATATCCACATAATATTAACATAGCCATTTTAAATATGTTAAATAATATTCCCATGCCCAGTATGACTCCGATGTGTAAGTATGTTGGAAGCAAAAAAAAATGTCGGCTTGAACAATAACTTACATAAACATATAAATGAACAATTAAAATTTATTAAAAATAAATGAGTTTACTAACACTTAAAAAAGATATATGGTAAATAAATAAAATATGGTAAATACGTAAAAATATAAATAAACTATAGGTATGGTAAATAAATAAAACCTCTTTTATATTACTCAGGAGGTATGGTAAATAAAAAAAAAAAAAAAATAGAGGTATGGTAAATAAATAAAAATATAAACAAACTAGAGGTATGGTAAATAAATAAAACCGATTTTTATATTTACTCAATAAACCACTTTATATTTATAAAAACTCAAAAACAGGTTTTATTTAGATGAAGCCTATGGGAAAATTTATTATTAATACCATGGGTCAAATACCATGGGACAAATTATTAATAATACCATGGGAAAATACCATGGGCCAAATAATATATTTATAAAATAGGTATGGTAAAAAAGTAAATATAAAAGAGGTATAAAGAGGTAAGGTAAATAAATAAAAATATATCAAATACGATTAGAAATCAAGATCTAATTATATATGAAGTATAAGGATCAAATACCATGGACCAAATTATTATTAATACCATGCCAAAAAAAACATTATTAACCCTAACATTAATATTGAAGGAGAAGGGAGAAGAGGAATGAAGAGAGAGAGATAGTGAGAAGAGTGAGAGAGTTAGAGAAGGGTAAGAGAGGGAGAGGGAGACATAAAGATGGAGGTGGGAGAGAGATAAGGAGAGAGGGAGGGAGAAGGAGAGAGGATTGGAGGGTAGAGAGTGAGAGAGAGAGAAAGAAGGGGGAAGGGAGAGGGAGGTAGGAGAGAAAGGGAGAGAGAGAAAGGATGAGAGGTGGAGGAGAGAAGGAGGGATAGAGAGATGGAGCTGGAGGTGGAGTGAGGAAAGGAAGAAGAAATACATAGAGAGGGAGTGACAATGGAGGGATGGAGAGAGAGTGTGTATGCTTATGGGTGGGATAAAGATACATAGGAATGATGGAGACAAGGGGGAGAGAAGGAGAAAGGAGGAGTGATGGAGACAAGGCAGGAGAGAAGGATAAAGGGATAGAAATAGTAAGATAGTTGGAGAGTGAGATAGAGTGATGGGGGAAGAGAGAGTATTGGAGGAGAGAGAGAGAGAGAGAGAGAGAAAGAGAGCTGGGGGGTCAAATAGAAGGAGGTGAGAGAGGAATGATGAGAGAGAGGAAGAGAGTGATGGGGGAAGAGAGGATTGTAGGAGAGAGAGATAGATAGAGAAAGAGAGAGAGAGAGGGATGGGGGAAGATAAATGGAGGTAGGAGATAAAGGGAGAGAGAGAAAGGAAAAGGAAGGGGACTTGAAAGAGAGGAGGAGAGAGGGAGGGATAGAAGTATGGATTTGCTGGGGGAGAGAGGGAGGGATTGAGAGATGGGGGAAGAGAAAGGGAGGTAGGCGAGAAAGGGAGAGAGAGGAAGGAAAGGAGAGGGGACTTGAAAGAGAGGAGGAGAGAGGGAGGGATAGAAATATGGACTTGAAGGGGGAGAGGGGGAGGGCTTGAGAGATGGAGCTGGATGAGGAGAGAGGGAGGCAAGAATAAATACATAGAGAGTGAGTAGTGGAGAGAGAGGGGGAGTGACAAGGGAGAGATGAAGAGGGAGTGTGTATGTTTTGGGGTGAGATAAAGAGACAAATAAGGAGATATGGAGAGAAGGGGGGAGAGGAGGAGAGAAAGAGGCATATGGTAACAAAGTTGGAAGGTGAAGATAGAGAGAGAGATGGGGGGAGAGAAAGGAAGAGAGAGAGTGAAGAGAGGTAGGGAAAGAGATATGAAGATGGAGAGGGAGAGAGGGGGAGGTAAGAATAAATACATAGAGGGTGAAAGGTGGATAGAGAGAGAGAGGGAGTGATAAAGGAGATGGTGACAGAGGGAGAAAGGGCAGCAAGAAGGAAGAGAGATAGAAGGAAGAGAGAGAGAGAGAGAGGGAGAGAGAGAGAGAGAGAGAGGTGGAGGAGGAGGAGGAGGAGGAGGGAGTGATAGATAGATAGATAGATTGGAGAAAGAGAGTTTATGTTTTGGAGTTGATATAGAGAGATAGAGTGAGATATAGATATAGATGTAAGGTGAAGAGAAAAAAAGAGGGATGGAGAGAAGGAGGGAGGGACAAGGAAATTGATAGATATGGAGTGAGAGAGAGTGTGTGTATGGTGGGGTGGGATAAAGAGAAAAAGAAGGAGAGATGGATGGATATATAGATATATATGGGGGAGAGAGAGAAGAAGGTTTCCTATAGTAGATGCATTGATTTTAGTGTAGATGGTGATTTCTAATCCTATTTGATTTCTTGCACTAGATGAATTAATTTTGCTGTAGATGTTGATTTCTAATGATATTTGATTACTTACACTAGATGGATTGATTTTAATGTAGATGATTTCTAATCCTATTTGATTGCTTGCACTAAATGCATTAATTTCAGTGTAGATGATGATTTCTAATCCTATTTGATTGATTTCACTCGATGCATTAATTTTAATGTAGATTTTGATTTTTGGTTATATTTGATTTCTTTCACTAGATGACTTGATTTCAATGTAGATTATTTTTAATCCTATTTGATTGCTTGCAATGAATGGATTGATTTCAATGTAGATGGTGATTTCTAATCCTATTTGATTGCTTTCACTAAATGCCTTGATTTCAGTGTAGATGGTGATTTCTAATATTATTTGATTGCTTGCACTAGATGCATTAATTTCAATGTAGATGTTGATTTATAATTATATTTGATTGCTTGCACTAAATGCATTGATTTAAATGTAGATGATTTATAATCATATTTGATTCCTTGCACTAAATGCATTTATTTCAGTGTATATGGTGATTTCTAATCCTATTTGATTGCATGCACTAGATGCATTGATTTCAGTGTAAATGTTGGCTTTAAATCCTGTTTTCCTACTTGCACTAGACTCATTTATTTGAGTGTAGATTTTGATTTCTAATCATATTTCATTACTTGCATTAGATGCATTGATTTTAGTGTAGATGTTTTTTTCTATTATTATTTGATTTATTGCATTAGTTGCATTGATTTCAGTGTATATGTTGATTTCTAATTTGATGTAATTGGATGTATGATGTTACACTAATTTTAAATTCATTGGATTAATAGTGTGTGTGCAATGATTTCAGTGTAAGCACAAAAAATTATTGACAATGTACATTGATTTTTGTGTTATAGTAGCTCAACCTATTAATATTGGAGAGCAAGAGAGACAAGGTATGATGTTTACTACAACAACTCGAGCTAAATATTTAAATGGTTTACGATTCCAACTTTCCTTTTCAAATAATCAATATGAAAATATGACAAAACTAACATGGGTGAAAATAAGAATAGTAGAAGAAAATAGTTGAAATCGATCACAATGAAGACTATTCGTAATTGACTACATTATTATTATTCACAGTTTCTATCATTCAATATTATTACATTATCACTTTGCATTCAAAATTTTATTTCATCATTAAAGTTATTTTACAATATTTATCATCTCAACAAACTGAGGTAACTAATCAAATTTAAAATTAAAATGACTCAATAAATCTCAGACATATTTAACATATTTAAAATGGTTATGTTAACATTAGATGTATTTACATATTATTGATAAAATTAAGCATATGTTCCTCATATTATCTATAGATTTTCCTTGGTCGCGCACGACTTAAACCAGCCTAGTTAAGATGGATCTAGTTTAATAATGCTAAATTTATTTCCATCCAATCATTAAAAAAAAGGTACTATTCAAACACTACTGCCATATTTTTTGAAAAAAAAAAATGCCCAATTCCAACTCTTTTGCCCATCCGTAGACGACACCCATGGATTAATAATGTCCAATTATCCTGTACAACTACGCCTTAATAATGTGAACATGATATTTCATTTGGCGCTGTCCATTGATGGGATTTTTTGATTTTATTTTCTATTAGGTCACAGGACTTTTGGCTTCATTTTTTGCATTTAGATTTGGTTTAACACATAATATTCTTAAATATTAATTAAATCTAAAGTAAAATTTATCTATTAAAAAAATAAAAAAATAAAATCAAATCAACAAAAAATTTCATTGGCTTCGAAACGCTCTGAAATGGAAGGAAGATGAGTTCAAAAGTAAAAAATATCGTTCACAAATAAAACAAGTCAAAGTTAATATTGATCTCTCATAATACACTAGAAGCTAAGCGTAAAATTCCCCTGTTCACTTCCTTAAGCAAGTTAGTGCAACGTACAAGGAAGTTTAACTAACGTGTTTTGGATAACTCCGTACCTTTATTTTTTAAAGTTTAATGCTTAAATGAAAATCGTAAACGATGTTATGTGATTATTAATATCATTATAATAGTAGGGCAGTAGTTGCCTTTTCTTTTTATTTTTAAAACAAACAAATAAGAAAAGGTTAAGCAATAATTCAAAATAAATAATTAATTTATGATGATTGATGATGAATGTTTCCTAAAATTAATATGGTTTACTTGATTTCAAGAAAGAAAGAAAAGAGTCTAATTGTCATTCTTTAAAATCTTGTTTCTATCATCAAGGAGAAGGGAAAGATGTAGTGTAAGATCATTATAGTTGGGTTGGCTTAATAAATCAATAAGATTGGAGGTGTTGTTGATGATAGGGAAATGAGAGTAGATGTGGGAAAGAACCGAGAAGTCTAAAAGGAAGTGTTTTTTATCTTCCACCTACTTAGTATCACAAATTCGACAGATTCTATCATCCCAGGAAGTCTTGGGAGTAGACCACCGTTCAGTCTCACTTTGAAGCTCATGAGAATTAGTTCTTATCCTATCATTGTTCATTTTCTTCTTAGTGTTGATCAACACAGAGAGATAATTCTGGTTATCATTGGTGGGGTTGATCACCTCCTTATAGTATCTTAGTTTCCTTTTATCCTCCAACTCCTTATCATCCCACATCTTGTCCTTAAGTTGGAGATAATAGTATCTTTGATACAATCCATGCTTCCCATGATGTTCTCCTCCTTAATCACCCAAAGGTTGAGCCACGACTAGGCATCCCTATGCCACCCGCACTTGAGGCGCAATGGTGGGTTTTCACTAAAGTTAGAAGAAATTTTTGGAAGCCTCTTAGATTCAATGTTGAAAACCTTCTTCTTATATATTAGATATCTAAACATAGCCACACTTTGAAAGGGGATAAGTTAACTTCGATCAAGAGGATAGGATAGGGAGTATTTCCCTTCATCTTGAGGTTATAAGTTATGAATTACTTTTGGATCATATCAATCTTTCTCCATGACTCTCTAGATTATTGCAATCCCAAACTTCACATCTATATAAGACAAAAGGGGCGACAAGAGCTCAAAGAGGAACTTTTTTTTACTCAAAATGTAAATAGCGATCGACTTCTAGTTGTTTTCAAGCTCAGAATAAGCTTTCCAACCTCCACTAATTATTTTCTCGATGTTATAATTACAGTTGAGCTGATGAGGGAAGTCAATACCAAGATATTTATAAGAAGAAACCCGCTCTAGACAATGGTTATCATAGTCAAAACTACCATGGATGATCTTTTTGGATTTAATGATCATGACTTTAGTCTTGTTGGTATGAACTGTCATACCCATCTTGGAGCAGTAGACATGAAGAGTCTTAAGCTACTTCTATAGGTCATCATGGATTTTTGCAAGAAGAACGATATCAACAACATAAAGGAGAAGAGTAATGATTATACCAATGATCTCAGTGCCCTTGCAACTCGCAGTTTCTAAACACTCCTATAGCTTATTGATGTAAATACCAAAAATGGTAGGGGATAGGGGACACCCTTGCTTAACTACGATATTGCATTTAATATATTTAGACCACATTTCATTGGTCTTAAGCTTGGCAATGACAACCTCATAGAGGTGGATCACAAAAATTCTCATTTCAGTATGAATGATGATCTCTTCAAGCCTCTCCCAGAGCTTATCTCGAGGGACAGTGTCAAAATATTTTCTAAAGTCCACAAAACAACAAAAGAGATAGTTTTACTATTGCAGCGTTCCTTTACAATGATCCTGAGAGTGACAAGGCAGTCAATAATTGAGTGGTGTCTCCTAAAACTAGCTTTCCCTTTAGCCCTTTTACCTTGGTTCTCAAGCCAAAGGCTAAGCTTATTTTCTAAAATGAGCCCATAAAGCTTGGCTAGGATGTGGCTAATCATAATGGTGATGTAGTTACATGGAATGTTTTTTCCCACGTTTTTAAAGATATGCACAATAAGGCTTTGCGTCCAAAGGTTAGGGAATCCATGCTTTACAACAAAATTTAGAAGCTTGTGGAGATAAGGAATGAGGATAGATGTTCCCATTTTGAAGATCCCAGCTTGCTATCCTTCAATATCTTTAGCTTTCCCATTAGCGAGCTTATTAATTCCAGACTCAATGTCTTCTAGAGAAAATATATCTTCCTTAATAGGAGTGTTTAAGATGGTGCCCATGGTGTCCGAAGAGTCATACAACTTTTTAAGACATTTATCCCAATTTTGTAAGGGGATAGAATGATTATCTTTAGTTTTACAAACAAGCACATTCCGCCATAATTTTTTAGGTGCAAATTTAGAAAGGTGGAGAATATGCTCTCGTCTCTTATTAATATATGACCTCTTCTTCCTCTTGATGAGAGCTTTGTATATACTTATATTCTGGAGTTTAATGATTTCGTTAAGGGCATCTCTGATCGCTTTCCTTGAAATTTTATAGTCTTTTTCATACCAAGGGTTGGAAGTTCTATTATTCTGCTTATACGAAGTCTGATTAGAGAACTTGCTAATGGTAGTGGAAAGTGTAGTAGTAAAATGGTAATATATTTTATCAATGTTGTTATTATAAGTTAGGGAGCCTAAATCCCTTTATAAATCCCTAAAAGATCAACATTACCTCTATTGAAGTGAGTGTGTATTTTGCTTTAATTGGTCTCTCTCATGTGGGTGGAATGCATAAAAAGGTTGAGGGATAAAGACAAAGGTCCGTGGAGAGAATCAGTCTCATACCCATTAAGTAACTAAAAGTTTGTAATACGGTTGAGGACATGGGTGTCAAAAATTACATAATCCACGAAGTTGCTACCCAGCCTATGGAAACATGTCATCTGATCGGAGAGAGGCCACTTGTTAATAACGTTACAAATGATGAGGTCCTAGGAACTAAATCATTTGAGGAGCTCGGTGCCGATTAAGTTCTCAATTATGTCTTTAGAAATTTTCTTGAATCTATTATCTAAGTTACCATCCTCGTCAACCCACAAGTGGTCGAGGTTAGATTTGTTACTTAACATAATAGCTTGGCTAGTAGAAGTTAGAGCACTAAAGTCCCAAAGAAAAAGGATATTACCTTCAATCATTAGGTTGTAGATGTTTTTTTCTAAGATATTGAAAGTAAAGTTCTTATCCAAGTTTTTTTTCTTATAGGATGTAGAGTTGATAAGGGAGAAATAACAAATTGCATGAAAGATCCTACTGGTTGTAGAATCAAAGATCTCAATCCAAATGTACTGATTGAAGGGGTCGGTTTTATGAGTCAAATGTGAGAGGAAACAATGTTCCTAATATAACAGGCTATACCACCAAGGTGATGGACCCTAGATTCGTCATGCTCCGAAGTTTCAACTAAAATAATAAGATTAATACCACTCAATATCCAACTTAACATAGGACCTTTGATACATCTACAAAATGATTTAAAAATTTTAAAAGAGGATCCGAGTGATGGGTGGAACGTATGCACCTATTAGAGTTGTATGTAGGGTGTTTGTGACGTAGATTTAATTGGATGTAATGTTTCCTGAACTCAAAACCACCAAAGAGACTCAAAACCACAAAGAGAGACGACCAATGTGTGTTGAATAATAATTTTTAATTTTGAAACCACATAAAAAAAACCTAACCGAAATATTGACTCCATAGAGATAGTTCGTTGCGTGTTGCTTGATCCTCTAAAAAGTGAGAAATCCACAAAATTATTTTAAAAATTTGTTGGTCTTATGGTCGGATTTGGTTCACGCATGATTCAATTAAGAAATTCACTGGCTTCTAGGTATTAATACTATTTCATAATCGACACAAAAAATGATTTGGTCGTAACTTTCAACTTTTTAAAATTGGCTACATGTCATTCGCCAACTGTAATATGTTGAGTTTTGGTAGCATCGAATGTGATATAAGCCCTAAGTTGTTTGGAGAGGCTTAGACACATGCATTACAAATAACCTAGAAATAGTTTTGGGAAATTCCACCTAGAAACAAATTTATAAGAAAAATTAATTATTTTTGATGAGGACCCTAAGTCTAACTTAGGAATTTAAAATAAATAATCAGCATTAGTGTGAATTGTGGATGAAACTTCTAAAAAAATCAAATTAAGTCTAATTTAATCTTAGCCATTGATTAGAGATCTAATATCAGTCATTTATTTGTCAACGAGAAGACTATAAAGGAAGGCTTGAGGGTCATTTGTATAACACATCGAGTGAATCTAAGTGATCGATTTTCTGTGGTGAGTAGTGCTCAGAGGAGAATGCAATATAAGTTATTCCAGTGCAGTGAGGGGAAAAGATAGCTTCCAGAGAGATATTTTCTCAGCCATAGAATCATCAATAGAGAGAGGAAAAGAGTGGTCCATTAGCTCTCATGCAGAGGCTGACATAGGGCCACATAGAGGCAGCACAGAGGGTGAGAAAGCGTTTGATATTTTGCAGAATAATTAGTTTCAGGAGCTTGAAACTGGCGTGTGATACTAGGAGGCTGAGAGCAGTGATTTTGGGTTGCATATCAATCACCTAGCTAGGTGACATGGTTCCTAGAGAGGTTGACGCAGGGGCTACGTAGAGGCAGTGCATGGCCTGCTAGGGGCACCTCATCCACTGACCGGAACAACCAAGATTTTTTCAATGATTAGGTGAGGTAAAACTCACAATTTTTCTGTTAGTATTTCTCTCTCTATAACTGAATAACCCTTGTGGTATTGAACAATGTATTAAGAAATTGCTATTGCTTAATAATAATAAACGCTCAAATCTACTACATCAGTTTTCCCACATTGGATTTTTCCAGCGACTTTCGTCCAAAAATAACGATGTCCTATGTGTATACTTTTATTTTCTCAGTTTCATTGTTTCATAATCAAAATTAATTAAGTGTAGGCTACTTCAGTAATTTTCTTCAATATTTCATGAAGAAATCTAAAATAACTTTGTAATGTAAGTTACAAATAGGAGAAGTAAATTCAGTTGGTAGCAAGAGGATTTTGGAGATAATTTAGATCCAGGAATTTTCACATAGTATTCGAGAATTTTATGTGACACAGGAATAGAAGATCTAGCATTGAAGTGAAGGGAAAATTTCTACAGCAGCAATAGATCGAATCCTCAGAGGGATTGTGTAGTTCTAGCTAGTAGGGATGGATTTTCGAGGTGATCTTTCTCTAAGTGAGTTGATAGAGAGATAAGACTTCTGGATCAAGATCTTCTTGAACTAGAGGGAGTAGCACATAGCCTTCAAACAGAGCTAGAGGTACGTAGTTTTAATGCAAGCAATTGCTGGGTAGAGAACCACGAGATGAAGAAGAAGAGCACATAGTGAGGGAATTCTTCCTCGATGATTTCCTTACCGAGGAATTCAGTTTTTCTCATTTGCTGGGTAGCATAAGAGTAGTAGACTTACCAGCTCCATCAAGGAGTGCGTAAGCCATTCTAGAAGCAGCACGGTAGGGATAAAGAGGGAGAATTTTGAAATTTTTTTGACCAAGATGGCCGCTCACATACTTAGAGATCAGGTTCGGTTAGAGGGATCCTCCAACTATGTGTTTTGGAAGAAAAGAATCAGATTCCTTCTAGGCAAGTATGATCTCAAGGTGTTCGTAAACAACATGGCTGTTGTGCCTATATATCCTAATCAGAAAAAAAAAAGTACAAGTCCGATATGGAAAATGCCAAGAGACTTATCCTTGATGGTGTCAAGGATCATATAGTTGGCAAGAACACAACCAGGGAGATATGGGAGGCCTTTTCCATTCTATACCAAGGAACTTCCGAGTAGCGACGATGTACTTTGAGTAAAAGCTCTAGATGATCCAGATGCAGAAGTGGTAGCACATTGTTCCATTCTTAACGAGACTTCAAGAAATCCGTGATCAGTTGGCAACAGTGAGATCTACCCCATCTACTACAACTATGGTGAGACGAGACGTTAACGAAGTCACTAAGGAGTGGAATTTTTTTTTGTAAAGTATCTTCGGAGGGGAGACACTACTGAGTTTGGAGGCGATGTGGGAAACTATTTAGCAGGAGGAGATAAGAATAGATTCAGTTAAGTGTAAACTTGACAGTAGCAGTGGGAGCAGATTGAAGAATCTAGAGGAGGAGGAGAATGCAGCCCTTGCATCAAAGCGACAACAAGGGAAACTTAGACACAAGAAGGACATCTCCAAGGTGAAGTGTTTTAGATGCGGCGAGATGGGCCACTATGCATCAAAATTTCCTTTGAAGGAAAATTATAAGGATAAGAAGCACAATATGAAGGTTTCATACACGAAAATAGAGGAGGATGAGTATGCCATGAGTGCCCACGCATCTACAGGAGAGAGATGGGGTTACATGGAATTTCCATTCACCTTCAACTTCAGTTGGGAAGGATCCTTGAGGAACCCACCTCTCATAACAATACCTTACTACAGGTGCCCAACATTTATGTAGTAGGATGGATGAGTTTTTTAGTCAGTGTAGAGACAATAGTCGCAGTGGGTAGCAATGCCAATTTCTGAGCAGCGTAGAGTAGAGTTCCAACAATATAGTGAAGATTAGTAGCAACGCAATGCATCAGAGGGACAAAAATTAGCTATGATCAATCAATGTCTTTAGCACCGAGATGCATCACTGAACACTTATTCATATTTTTATACGTTTTCAGTTGCTTCTCTCAACAACTGAGTTGTAGTGTGGAGTTAACTGTGGCAATGCTAGTAAAAGAAGAAACATTTGAGATGGAGTTGCAGTACAGATGCAGTTTTGATCGTGGCAAGGTGAACACTAGTACAGTGTAGCAACAACACAATTTTTGATAAGTAGCATCAACAACGCAAAGGGATATGCTCCAGAGATAGAACAACATGCAGTAGGGCATGTTTGTTAGAGCACATTCCTCACTAAGAGGGAGTGTTGATTTTTGGTAGCATCAAATGTGCTCTAAGCCCCAAATTTTGTGGAGAGGCTTAGACACATGAATTACAAATAACCAAAAAGTTGTTTTTGGAAATTCCACTGAGAAACAATTTTATAAGAGAAATTAATTATTTTTAATGAGGACCCTAAGTCTAACATAGGAAATTAAAATAATTAAACAATATTAATGTAAAGTGTGGATGAAACTTTGAGAAAAATAAGATCAAGTCTAATTTAATCTTAGTCATTGATTGGAGATCTGATATCGACTGTTGATTTGTCAATGAGAATATTATAAAGGAAGGATTGAGGGTTATTTGTAAAACACACCAAGTAAATCTAAGTGATCGATTTTCTGAAGTGAGCAGTGGTGAGAGGAGAATGCGATCTAAGTGATTCCA